>OY101448.1:157191813-157304313 GCA_956483635.1 Panzeria rudis | reverse complement strand
GAACAAGATGCATGCAAATACTCTCTGAGAGAGTCTCTCTAAATACGAATTTTTTTAAACATATGAAAAAAAAGTTTATAAGTATAACAAGAACAAATATACACTACTGTAAATTAATACAGAAATACACATGATACAGAGATTCAGCTGGCTTGTTTGTTGGGCAAATACAATTTTGCTAAATTTCATCAGAGATATCACTTTATATACAAGTATTACATATCAGTGGATACATAAGGTACTCTATTTTAATATTTTGTACGAATTTAAATATGTATGAAAAGTAAATAAATCATTTTATTGAAAAAGCCTAGAAATTAGCTATTAGTATTTTCTTCACATATTTTTTTTTTTTTTTTGGATTTGAAAATTCAGAAAAAAATTCACATAGTTAAGAAATAAACACAAAAAATGAAGTTTAGTGCAATTTTCATGTAGGTAAATAAAATGCTTATGAAAAGTTGACTACTTTTAGAAAATCTACTCTCGTGGCCACAGTTTTGAGCGGGCGGGTAACAATTGAAAGTCAGATTAGTTATATTAAAGGTGTTTAATACAATTTTTAAAGAAACTTCAGAAACTCGATGGGCGTTTTTTTCTTAAGCGATTAATTTAGAATTTCGTAGAAAAATTTACGCTTGATGTAGCGTGCATGCTTTAATCGATTTAAGATTTCAACTGGAGTAATTTTAGAAGTCAATTCTTGTGAAATATTGAAAATCAAAAATTTTAGTTCTAAAAAAAATTAAAAAAAACATCGAACAATTAAGTTCTATTTTTGTAAAAACTTAGCCGTTATTCACTCTCATTCCAAAGTCTTGATTATGTTTCCTTTACACGACTGCATGAATTGAGATAACTAGCAAAATGTTTGTACCTGTTATCAAAGTTTGTGTAAAAATCATAAAATATTTTTTTAGAAAATGTTGGCTCAAAACCCAAAATTTTAAAATTCAAAGCCAAAAAACTTTGCAAATATTAAGGATATCCTAATAAAAATAAATTATATTTTCTTTGACTGCTTATAAACTTTCCATCAAGTTTAAATTTATTAAAATCGGATAATATTTGTGAAAGTTATGAGTCCGACAAGATTTTTTATGTCCGAGTCAACTTTGATACGCTGTAGTTCGGCGTTTATTTTAACAGCATGGGGTTCAAACTTCAATATACTTTAAGACTAGGTCGTCTTCTATGATTTTTATATACATCGTTTCCAATTTTCAGAGATACAAATTTATTACCTTTTTTCCAATTGGAGCCACTGTGTGGAGTTTTGAAAGCTTACATCTGGGATTCTATCCCCTTCTTTTGCACATAGTCGGAGTGACTCGGTGTAGAAAATATTGCGCTTTTATGCAAAACATCACGAGGGAAATTTATGTGAAACATTTTAACCCTCTAACTATTCGTTGTATGCGTATTTTTTTCCTTTATTAAAAGGGGACAAAAAACTCTGCATCAGTCCGTCTTTTTGTACCTTTGTTAAAAAGGGATAAAAAAACTCTCCTTCAGCGGTATTATATATGGGCTAAAATCTTCTACAAATATGTTTCCCATGGTGTTTTTCATAAAAGTTCTGAACATATCTTATGCCTTAAACGTAAGGCTTACAATACCTCCTATACCGACAACTAATTGTGAATAAGCACAAAATTAATTCTTGAACACATTTTAAGTTTTGAATTATTACAAGCGTTCAAGTTGATCCTGGATCTCTTTTGTATTTAAAAACCTATAGTAGAATTTTATGACAAATATTTTTGTAGAACGTTGCAACACGCTATTACGTCGCTAAACAGGAATTTTTATCCCTTTTTTAAAGTAATCCATACAAAAAAAATCTAAAGGGCTAAAACGCTAAAAACGCTGAGCTCACCTTATACCTTAAACGTAAGGCTTACAAATTTTCCTATAGCGAGTACAAATTGTGAATAAGTACGAAATTAACCCTAAAACATATTTTAAGTTTTGAATTGTTTTAGATGTTCAAGTTGAGTCTAGAGCATAAATGTATTTGAATAATTTTAGTATATTTTTTTTTTGTATATGACCGTAGTACACACCACCAGTCCATGCACTTGAACTCTTCGGTCAGTCAAAAAATAATAAAAAAAAACCCACAGACACTTAACATTTTTTCCAACCAAATGCTGCTTAAATTCAAATGCCATTTAGTTATTTTTAAAGCTCAAAATATTAAATAAAATTATACCAAAAACTTGTAAAAGAAATTACAGACATCGTCATCAGCCTCATTTGATATACAAAGGATTTAATTGGTGGAAAAAGGGGAAATACTTTATGAACAATCAAATCCTCGCAAAAAATATATGCCAAAATATAAAATCAGAGTCATATGTATGTTTGTATATATTTTCAGCAAAAAAAATCACTGAAAACAACTAAAAGGCTGTGCGTGAATATTGGCTTGAAATTGTTTAAAGTTTACACACACAAAAGAGCTATAATAAAACATGGTGATACATATAAGACCTTACCAGCCATACAATATTTGCAGTACTTCATGCATGTGTAACATCGTGAAACCATACACTTGCATAATTTAATATCCAAGTATGCACACACTTTACAGAAATATTTATATTCCCTCTAACCGCTGCAATATGAAGTATGTAACTTCACTATGAAGCTATTCCAAGTGAAGAACGAAATCCTACTGTAATTTAATTTTTGAACGCTTCATTCCCGGTCCCCACTAAATGAATTAAAATCCACTTGAAAGTATAAAATTTCTCTCCTACAAAACGGTAAAATATACTATAAGCACTTTTTCTTTATTGCTACAACCATACTCCGAAAAATCGATATACATACATATGTGTGGACTTTTGACAAAAGCACTTAAGTCGAGTTAAAACAATTTTAGAAATAGTGGCATTTATAAATGCAGACTTTTAAGGCGCGTCTTTTAGTATAATCAGGGTATTTCTACGATGTTTAGTCACAAATATATTAACATTTTAAAAATCTAACTCATCTCCATATTTGTTAATTTGCGACTAATTAACAAATTGCCAACAAATTTCTAATCGAGATCGGTTAATTATGTTTAATTTTCAATCTTTATGAAATTTGTTTGACAACTTATCGTAATTTTATTTTAAATTAAATTTAAATTGTGTTTGAAGTCAACTGACGATTCCTCTGTATTTTTTTTAATATTGGCTCACTCATAAGACTCTGTCGATTTTCAAAATTATTTTTTTGTCTGAAAGGGTTTGCCTGCAGTTTGGTCCCATAATTTTTTCTTTTAAAAATTGGATGGGGAAATTTGCTCCCTCCATGCCTCCCTCTGTCATTTGTGCGCCGAATTTCAAACTTCTTCTATTTTTTGTTTGAAACGGGTTGGTCTGCAATTTATTTAAATAATTTTTTTTTTCGAAAATTGTAGGGGGAAATTTGCTAGTCTAATGCATAAATCTGTCATATGTGAACCGATTTCCCATAATTTTTTGCCAAAATCGTGGGAATAATTTATTCCCCTCATGCAAAACTCTGTCATTCATGAACCGATTTTGAAAACTATTTTTTGTCTGGAAGGGTTTGCATGCAGTTTGGTCTGATAACTTTTTTTCAAAAATCGGAGGGGCAAATTTGCTCCTCCATGCATAACTCTGTCATTTGTAAACCGATTTTAAAAATTATTTTTTTGATGGAAAGGGGTTGCCTGTAGCTTGGTCCCATTATTATTTTATTTTATTATTATTTTTTTGAAAATTGGAGTGGGAATCTTGTTCCCCCCACGCAAAACTCTATCATTTTAAACTGAATTTCAAAACTGTGTTTTGTTTTTGTTTGAAAGAATTTGCCTGCAGCTTATGTGCATTATTTTTTTTCGAAACTCGGTGGGGAAATTTGCTCCCCCTAATCATAACTCTGTCATATGTAAAACGATTTTCAAAATTTTTATTTGAAAGCGTTTAGTTGCAGTTTGGCCCCATAAATTTTTTTCGAAAATCTGTGGGGCATTCGCCCTCCCCCCCGGAAATATTGAATATCGTATCAGCCCTTCTTTTATGGACCCATTTGCAAAATTATTTCCTTGTTTGAAAGGGATTTCCTCCAGTTTGATTCCACACATACTTTCCGAAGACCTGTGGGGTATTCCAAATCCCCTCCCCCGAAAAATATTTATTATCGCATAACTCCACCATTTATGGACCAATTTTAAAAATTATTTTTTTGTTTGAAAGGGTTTTCCTCCAACTAGCGTTTGGAATCGGGAATCCCCGGGAAAAGTCTGCTTAAAATTCCCGGGAAATTTTGGAAATTTTCCCGGGAAGCGAGGAATTAAAAGTACACTTTATTTCATAAATACATGGACTTTTTTGACATACATATATATAAAATGGCGTAAGTGATAGCCTAAGTTATTTTGATTCATATAAGAAATTTGTATTATAATCCTGTTTTTCTTTAGTATAAAAATTTTCAATGTTGTTTTTTTTTATATTACAAAAGTTCGTTTGACTGCTTGTACTATTATATGTACACGATGAAATTGTTTAAGTTCTCTTTTAAAGTTGATACGTTTTTCATCGTCTGTTTAAACACTAATATTCTTTTTCAATTTCATTTAGAACAAAAACAAATTCTAAAATTTTATTTTTGTTTCAAATTTAACTGAGAGAAAGAAAGGATTCCTTCGACATCGATAAACAGGCAGTAAAATTTCCATATGAATTTTTTTTTTAATACAAAATTAAATTAAAAATTCTTAAGCATTTGTTTTAGAATTGCTTTTATATTAACTTTTATTTAAAAAGAAGGCTTACATTAATAACACAATCGAAATTTCGCTAATTTTCATTAAATAAATCTATTTAAATTAGAAAATTAACTTTTCCCGGGAATCGCAGGAACGCGACTTTCTCATTCCCGTTTCCCGGGAAGTGCAAAAGTCCGGGAAATCTTCGTTCTGCTTTTCAATAGTATTTTCACTCTACTAATAATTTTGAAAATTTTACTTAAGTTGTTATGTCAAAAGTTCACAAATACTCGTATGTATGTGTATATGTAAGTGCAACTAGTGTTTTTGTCGTAGTGAAACTGCGTACTAATTTATTTTATAATCATATCAGTTGGTCACGTTAGCAACGATATGTTCCAACTTGTGTTCAATATGAGCTGCTTCTGGTATGTAACAGACGAAACATTTATTTCTTTTTGTCAGCTATTTCTTCTTTTTTTAGTTTTTGTGGCCAGTAGGTGTATGAATTAAAAATCAATAAATGCCAAAAGTGGTAATTTACGGATATCCTTGCTTAACTAAGTTTTTCTGTTTTCTTTTTATTAAAGAGTAAATTTAAAAGCAGCTTTAGCAATTTCTTGAAATAAGTTGAATTATTTTATTATTCAATGTGTAAAATGTGTGCAATTAGAAAACTATTTTCTGGTTATAAAATGAACTGTTTTCCACATGAGACTCAAATGAAATATTTGTATATGAATTAAACTTTTAACGCATGCCAGAAGGATGGGTCTAAATTACAACGACAACGGTTCTTTATCTTCTTTGCCGATGTCCGGCTCTAGCCAGCGTACGGACGCGCTATGCGCTAAAAAATTGCTATTTTCGTACAGCAAACATACACAGACACAAATTAAAATTTTGCTGTTGAATTGATAAAACTTTAAACTGAGTTATGAATGCAATCGAACTGTATAGTTTTTATGAAAAGCTATTTATTTAGTTTAAGCTCGTTTTTCAATTAAATCTTTTGATTAAATTATTTTTGTTTTAGAAAGAAAGAAATTGAACATTCAAAGAAAAATTTAGCACTTAGCTCAGCAAGAATGTATACTGCTCAAAAGGTTGGGCAGAAATAAAACTTCACAAAAAACCGCAGCATTTGAAAATATCGATGATATATCATGCTAGTAATAACAGAAATCAAAAAGCTTAAGAAGTTGAACATGTTAAGAAACATATTGAAGCTCCGAACCTTTGTTTCCGATAATAGTTGAGAAAAGTGACGATATGATGAATCATCTGTTAATTGGTAAAAAGTAAATAGGATTTTCGCTCATTGGTTTTTGCTGTCTTCGCTGGCAGTATCGTCTAGGTGAAAAAGAACTCTGATGAGAAGACTGTGGTGGTCTCGAAATAGCTGATGTCTCAGTTCAACCTTCCGTACAAGCAAAGAAAAAACATGGTTGATGCAACCATAACGTAAGAGCAACATAGTTGATTGAATTATATGGTTGCAATCAAATCATATTTTTATGAAAATAAACGTGTTCTAAATATAATATTGTTATCTTATATAACAATAATATGATTCATACAAGCTAGTGTTTAATTGAATGCAAACATACCATGATTTAAACAAATTATATTATATTTGTATATAAAAATAACATGGTTTTATATAGCCTTATAAAGGTTGTTTTCTTAATCATATTCTGATTAAAAATTTACAGCATCTAAAAGTATATTTTTTAAATTATATATAAAATAAAATGTTTTGAATCTGAAATAAAAATTATTATCGATTTTCACATAGATAATACATACACACATATTTTATTTGCAGTCGGCCATGCTCTGTGGTGCAATTCACAAACTTATTTTAACACTAAACAAGGCGTTTAAAGAAGTTAACACCAAAATTATTGTTTTTACTATTCGTTAAACTTTTAAGTACTACTAGCTGCGTTAACTAAACGACAATAAATTTTGTGGTGTTATTGAACGGACAACAGTCAGCTGTTCAGTTAAAGCACGTCGTCTTTGGGCAAAACTCAAATAATTATTCGACAACAATATTCACACATATAAAATCTTTTATATATTAATAACAATATTTATATTGTTTAAGCAATTATTTTAACTTTTATTTCTCAAAATTAAAGAAATTCATGAAAATATGTTCGTGTACAAGCATAAATTCATTTGTTTTTTCTCTATTCCTCTTTGTGCTTTTCGTTTATTTTAATAGTGCTGGAAAGTGATATAAAATTTTAACAAATGCCTTAACACGAAGTTAACGAATCAAATAAGCGTTAATTATAAACTATAAACTAATTAAGGTTCACAATTATTTAAAACAATAATAACTTATTTGCCACAACCATAAGCTATATCGGGAAACGTGACGCAACCATCCCCCAACCATATATTTTCTTTGCGTGTACAATAAAATTTTTCTTTGATTGTCCAATTATTACATACTTCAGAATTTCTAAAACAAAAATAGTTTATTTCTAAAACAAAAATAGTTTATTCGAAAAATTTAATTAAACAACGAACTTAAGCCAAACTAATGAAATAACTTTTGATAAAAATTTTTGTTTTCATAAAACAGCAACACGCAAAAGCACAAATTCAAAAGTTGCTGTTGTTTGGAAATTTCAAATTTGATATATTCAATTAATTCTCTTAATAAATTGTGAGTAAAATCAAAAGTTGTGCACCAATTTAAAAGGAAATGGCTCATTTTCCCTTGGAATATATTTAGCTACATGCTGCTGGATAACAAATGAAATCGTTGTTACATTTTTACTATTTATCAATTTTTAAAAACAAAAGATTTAAATTTTTCTATAAAATTAAAGTTTTTCGCCCAAAACTTTTGCAATATCTCTGGAAATAGTGGGCAAATTTAGTAACAATGTTCACACGGCCTGAAGATAATTTTGTTGTCGAATTTCGGACTTTTTACTGAATTGGACAAACTCTTCTCGTATATAGAAGCAAGTGCCTTTATTTTTGACATAACGCTATATCAGGAAAACTAGAGCTGATAAAATAAATTAAGTAAAGTGAGACTTTAGTTCGCACGCGAAGTGTTCCGTAAGAATACACATATATCCCTGTTCGTTTTTGTCCTTTTTAATTTTGGCAATTTTTCCGTTTAGCTTTTTTGTTTAATTTTAGCTTTTTTTATTTTTAGCCTTTTTCGTTGTTTTAGCGACTTTTTTTTTTTGTTTAGGCGCTTCTTTTCATTTTGCTGATTTTTTTTAGTTTTTTTTGCGATTTTTCGTTTTTTGCCGATTTTTAAGTTTTGGCGATTTTTTTGGTAAAGCGTTTTTTTTTAACTTTTTTTTTGCTTTTTGGCGATATTTTTAGTTTTAACGATTTATTTAAGCTTTGGCGCATTTTTTAGTTTTTGCGCCTTTTTGGGGACTTTTTCGGTTTTTGGTGATTTGTTTAGTATTAGCGTCTTTTTTTTAATTTTTTTTTTCGTTTTGGCAATTTTTTCGGTTTTTGGCAACTTTTTTTAGTTTTGTGTTTTTTTTTTGTTTTGACGCTTTTTTTTTCGTTTTGGTTCCTTTTTTCCATTTTTGAAGATTTGTTTTTTTATAATATTTTTAGTTTTAGCGATTTTTTAGGTTTTAGTGCTTTGTTTCGTTTTAACGACTTTTTTCAGTTTTTGGCGGTTACTTAAGTTTTTTGGCGATTTTTTTGGTAAAGCGTTTTGTTTTTTTTTAACTTTTTTCGGTTTTTGACGATATTTTTAGTTTTAGCGATTTATTTAAGCTTTGGCGCTTTTTTCAGGTTTTGCGCTTTTTTGGGGACTTTTTCGGTTTTTGGTGATTTGTTTAGTTTTAGCGTTTTCTTTTTTTTACACTTTTTTTCGTTTTGGCATTTTTTTCGGTTTTCGGCAACTGTTTTTAGTTTACGCGATATATTTAAGCTTTGACGCATTTTTCAGTTTTTGCGCTTTTTGGGGACTTTTTTTCGGTTTTTGGTGATTTGTTTAGTTTTAGCGTCTTTTTTTTAATTTTTTTCCGTTTTGGCAATTTTTTCGGTTTTTGGCAACTTTATTTAGTTTTGTGTTTTTTTTACGCTTTTTTTCGTTTTGGTTCCTTTTTTCCATTTTTGAAGATTTGTGTTTTTATAATATTTTTAGTTTTAGCGATTTTTTAGATTTTAGTGCTTTGTTTCGTTTTAACGACTTTTTTCAGTTTTTGGCGGTTACTTAAGTTTTTTGGCTATTTTTTGGTAAAGCGTTTTGTTTTTTTTTAACTTTTTTCGGTTTTTGACGATATTTTTAGTTTTAGCGATTTATTTAAGCTTTGGCGCTTTTTTCAGTTTTTGCGCTTTTTTGGGGACTTTTTCGGTTTTTGGTGATTTGTTTAGTTTTAGCGTTTTCTTTTTTTTACACTTTTTTTCGTTTTGGCAATTTTTTTCGGTTTTCGGCAACTGTTTTTAGATTTGCGGTTTTTTTTTTTTTTGTTTGACGCTTTTTTCGTTTTGGTTCCTTTTTTCATTTTTGAAGATTTCTTTTTTATGATATTTTTAGTTTTAGCGATTTTTTAGGTTTTAGTGCTTTTTTCGTTTTAACGACTTTTTTCAGTTTTTGGCGGTTGTTTAAGTTTCTTGGCAATTTGTTTAGTTTCTATGATTTTTTGCGTTTGAGCGATTCGTTTAATTTTGGTGTTTTTTTCCCTTCCAGCGCTTTTTCCAGTTTGCCGATTTTTCGTTTTGACATATTTTTAATTTTGGAATTTTTATTTATAGCGTTTTTTAAAATATCATGAGTTTAAATCTTACGGTCTCCAAGATATAGCAAATTGTCTAAATCGCATAGTCAAAATTACATTAACTGATAGAACACCCTTTAATGTTTATTTGTTTAAATATCACTGTTAATTGGTATAGTCTATTCTATAACTTTGGAAATATAAAGTGTGGTACCTGTATATTACATTAGTAATTCGACATGTTTCGTTCTTCACTTTAGAACATCCTCTAATTTTTAACTTTCATATATTTGCTGTTGTATTGGCCAAAGTTTTACATATTCTGTGAAAATTTCAGGTCCGTAGCTCTTATGGTTCCTGAGAAAAGAGCCTGTGACAGACAGACGGACAGACAGACAGACAGGCAGACAGACAGAAAGACAGACGGACAGCGTATCGAAAACAATAGGATTGCTTTACACTTTTGGTGTACGGAACCCTAAAAACGGAGGGCAGATTCGTGTTCGGCTTCCCAAATAACTAAAGAAACAACTTTCAGTTCTGAGAGACCAGAAAGTTTATCGAAATTTGTAAATTCGTGTTATTTGTGAAAGAAAATGTGCACGAAAGCTCTACATTTTCCAACATATTACAAAATCAAGGCTTGGCTTTGAGAATTTTTTCAATAAAAAAAAGAAACATTTTAAATAGACCTTTTAAAATTTTCCTTAATTAATTTAAGTTCAGAAAACACTCAAAAGTTCACGTCAAAGCTAATGCAAAGTTTTAAAATGTATTTTATGCCGAACTAAGAATCATGGAGACTAAATATTTAGTCTGACTTTGGCTGGACCTTAAAAATCAACTTTTATGTGAAAGATTTCAATAGTTATTGATAGTTCATGAAAAATTAATGATACAAAAAGGAAATTTATTAAGAAAAACAAATGTATGTTTAGTATGTAAAGCTTTTAAGCTCTCATTCTTCACTAGCAGAAATGCAAGTGAATTTGTCAGAAAAATGTAAAAAACAAAATGCTTTTATCTGCCATCAAAAAAAAAAGGCTTTTTAAAGCGCCTTCCTGGAACTTTTGTAAAAAATTACATATCGTTTGTGTATCAGAATCCCTGCTTACGGCAAAGACTTCCCAGCAAAAACTTTTGTCATTTTTGTAATCGGTAGTACTTTAATAATGAATTACTCGTCTTCATATCTGAATGAGCACAGGCTCGTATCCCAGCTGGTTCAAAAAAAAATAAAATAAAATAAAACAAAATTGAAAAACTATAAATAAAACATAATATGTATAATTTTTTTTTTTAATATTATTTTGACTACTTATTTTTTAGCTTCAAGTAAGCCAAATAATAACTAGTTAATTGCTGTGACAATGTAAATACATTTGTAAGGAGTAGCCCTTATTTGTTGGACTTGTCAAACAAAAACAATTAGTTATCGAGTCAAATTGTAAGTACTTGCGACTTAAGTCCTCATATACTTTTTAGCCTACCAGTAACCAAAGTTTTTACTGGGAAATATTTTCAATACCAGTGCAATAAAACATTTACTACTTCCAAAAAACACTTTCTTTTTTTTCCTGCTGGACTATGCCGCTTCCAAGGTTTGATGTAAAATCGTTTATTGCAAACTTTTCTGAGTTTTTTTTTCATCCATTTCAATAATAAAAATTACATGAACATACTCACACTCATACTCATACGAGAACAAAGAATAGTTATACAAAGTCATAAAGGGGATTTGTATTTTTTACTTTCCCTCAAGTGTCTTTCACTTTTTTTTTGTTTGCTGCCATAAAAAAATAAATTTAACCAAGAAACACCTTAAAATATAGGCACGTGCTAAAGGTCATATAGACTTCATTCATATAAAACACGAAAATTTATGATGCATACATATATGTACATATGCATGAATATAAACCAAACACATGCACATGAATCCAAAAATACAAATAGATATCTATTTTTTTCATTTCGTGTTGGTCCGGTATCATAAAATATGAAAAAAATATCAAATTTTTTGTTTATAATAAAGTTTTGCCGTTAATATTGCTTAAGAATTTAAAAGAACTCATAAAATATGTTGCACATTAATATACATACAAACATGCATACATGTGCCGGCTATTCTCATTCTAACTGCCTGGCTCACGATGTCGACAAGTCGAGTTCGTTCTCATATTTATATTGAAAACAACAACAAATTTAGTTTTTTTATTATTGTTCTCAATATAAATATGAGAACGAACTCGACTTGTCGACATCGTGAGCCAGGCAGTAAATGTACAATTTGTGTTTTTATTTTTTGTTTACCAATTAAAACTAATCGAAATATGAGAAGGTACGATTCATATTATAGTTTTCGCCTCACTCAATGGATCCTGAAATAAAATAATATTTTTCGAATGTTTAACATTTTTGTGTATTGAGCGTTACATTTGCCTTCGAGATTGTTCTGGAAATGATTTTTGCGAAAAAATACACCAAAAAAAATTTGTGTAGGTTTTGAACATCTACTCTCTAAAAACAAGAAATTAAAAGTTATGACCGCTTTCCAATTTTAAGATTTTTTCACAAGGAAAAATAAAAAGTCTTTATCTTTTAAAACACTTCTCTACAAACATTTATACATAAGCAAAAAACAGGCTAACTATTCTTTCAAATAACACCAATTTTAATAAAATCAATTGACAATGTTAAAAGTTATGTAAATGTTAAATAATTATTCGTATCAACCCTACGGTGAATGGAACTGACACAAAACAATTCACGTGACCGGTTCCCAGGTAGTAGGGACCAGTCCGAGTTCTAACACTTCCTATGAAGCGGACCTGCCACTTTTACATGGGGATGGCCTAGGATGGGGTTAATTGATGCTTTGTATGCACCTTGTAACTTGTCTCTGAACTATCTTATGGAGTCCTAATCGGTGTAGAATAATATAGATTATATATAAATATTATTCCAAAATTCAGCTGTAATTATCGATTAATTTATTTTTTTAATGTTACAAATCCAAGTAGAAATTGTATTTTATTTTTAAGCGGTGTCTTTGATAGGATTTGAACCGCCAACCTCCGGCATGACACGCTAGTACACTACCCACTCCACCACAGGGGAACTTATATTTCAATGTTATAAACACCAGTTGAGATGGAGTTAATATCTGCATATAGTTACGGAACAGGCTCCTGAGTGGCATGGCAGTCTCATTAAAGGGAGACAATTAATATTATATAAATACTATGTGATAAGCCTTAGATACAGGTGCATCGAATTTGTTCAGTGCCGTTTACTACAATACTAGGCAGAGTACCAACAAAATTGACTGAAAATGGTTAATATGTGATCATTTACACAATATGCCTTTTTTCACCATTCACTACTCCTTATTTTTAGTACCAGTCTCATTTTCTCAAGTCATAGGACGAGTACTTTTGGATCATTTGTCACCAAATTTTCCGCAAAGGAATCTAAGCCAAGCATTACAGCACAATCTAAATCAGAGCGCTAAGCGTCGCGTAAGCAGCAGAGTACGTATTTACAGTAAATAACGCCGATACCGATTCCGATACCGACACGAATATTGAAATTGAGTTCAAGTTTAGATTAACAAAACTCAAGTGTAATTTTTTTATTATGCAAAATTACATTATAAGAGAGAATATTTAAAATTGATAAAACATTGGAAGTAATTTTTAAGGAGCTACATTTTCTTTGCTTCCAAAAAATTTATGTTAAAAATATGCAGATAATTATTAGAAAAGCAAGAAAAATGTTTAATTCCTTTATAATTTTAAAAAATACTCGCCATGCTTTTTAAAAAATCGATTTTTTAAAGGACATTTTTCAACTAATATTCTTCTAAATAACTTAATAGCTTAATTATTAAAAGACTTCTAAGTTTATATTTATTCACTTAAATTTACATGAAAATGCAGTTCTGAGTTTAAATTCGCATAAAAAAATTTTGAAAATGGGTAATTTTTTATCCTTTTTCCTTGAGGAAAAATCATTATAGCATACCGAAAAAGAAATTGATCCTAGCATCGCTTCCAATTCGGTGATTGGTAATCGAAAAACAGAACTTCTTGCAATGGCAAGGATATGTAAAACTAATTAGAAATTATCCAAATTTGCAATACTTCCAGATCGCGAATTCTACATTTTCATGACTTCTTTGGAATAAGATTTAAAAAACAACGACTTGAGTTTGAATTCATGATAAAATTAACAAAAAATAAATAATTTTTTTACAAAATAACAGCATAAAATGTTATTAATTTTTAAAATTGATATTAATAAGATTTAAAAGATAACGAAGTGAATTTAATTCATGGTAAAATCGAACAAAAATAAATTACTTGTTAAAAAAAACTCTGAAAAAATTTTTAAAAGTATCGTCGTATCGATAGTAAAATATCGCCGATACCGATGTATCGGAAAAACTGAAGTATCGCCGATATATCGGTATCGGTATCGGTATTCGTTACATCCCTAATTTACTGTACACTTAAAGTAAATATTTTGTGCTAAAATTTATTGTAAATACGCACCCTGTTGCTTACGCGATGCTCAACGCTCTGATATAGGTTGGTCTATTAGCTATAAGGCACGCTACCTTCGTCCAGTGGTTATCAGCTGACCTCTCTTGAATTGTCAAATTCTTTTTAAGCTCTGTCGGCATCTGTATCAACGGTTCCATTGACTCATAAAACGGTCAGAGCGTCGAGTTCGTTATTCGGGAGCGGCAAGATGTTACAAAGTTTTAGTAGTAAAGATTCTTACTAGTTCACAAGCAAAAGTTAGCAAGATAAGTAAGAAGAACCAGTTAGCTCATAAGCAAGAGATAGTTAGATCGCGAGCGAGAAATTTTCTTTTTTCAAAAATTTAAATAAAATTGTATTTTCTATATAAACTATCACTTGCAGTTGCATCAGATTTTATTCGTTTTTTTTTATGTTAACACTTTCAAATTGTCGTTACATGTATCTAAGCTCGTCTCATCGCAGATACACAAATTTGTATGTTCGTGCCAATAATAAATTTAACTCTACCCATATAACTCATAGAAATAGAAAGAGAGTTTGTAAATTAACTTAATTTTGTAAACAATATTTTCTCATTAAAAACGTGCATAAATGGAGCAGAAGTAACAAAGAATCTCTTGCTATATTTGGCTTTTAACCCCTATATCATCCAATTAAAAGTATTTTAAATGCTAAGTTTATTCTTGCTCAAAGCTTGAGAAATCATAAAATTCTCTCAAACCCCTTTTTTGTTATGCTTTATTAAATTGCTTATTTATTAAATAACACTCCAGCCTTTTAAAGTCTGTATTTATAATGGAATAAAATAAACAACGACGACTACATGTCATGTGCTTCATATTTTACTCACACTTGTACGATTACGTGTGTATGAGTAGTTTTTCTAAGTTAATTCCTTGAAATCAGTTTAGTTTTCCCGTTTTGTTTTTCCACATCCGTTTTAGTTTCTTTTGTTTTATTTTATTTTGTTATTAAAGGAAATTAATATTGATTGATGTGAAATTCAGTTAACATTGATGCCATATAAACAAAACTTCCATACCATATTTTTAGCAAGAAGAAATCTTTTAAAGTATTCTTCGTTATTTGTTTGATGAAATTTTTAGTTTCAGTCATAAAATATTGGCATATAAATAAATTGTATGCACAACAAGAACAATGTGCAGGCAAAGTATGTATGCCACTAGATAGTTCAGAGCTGTGCAGAAATAATATTTGAATATTTTAGAGAATATAAAAACAAATGGTTGATGGTTACTATTTATCACTTGCATTGATATATATATATATATGTAGATATATATATATATATATATATATATATATATATATATATATATATATATATATATATATATATATATATATATATATATATATATATATATATATATATATATATATATATATATATATATATATATATATATATATATATATATATATATATATATATATATATATATATATATATATATATATATATATATATATATATATATATATATATATTTCCTATACTTGAACTTTAAAATGTGCTAAATTTCCGGCCATAATTTGGAACCAATACATATTTTACGTATTGAATGGCATCACCACAACACTCAAGACCTTTTTCTCATATGATGCCCTGACAAATTTTAAGTGAGCGTTAATGTGCCTCTTTGTAGCTTGGATCACTGAACCATTTTCGTCTGCTTTTCGTTCTCATAACTTTAGAACGTTTCACGTACAACTACGAAATGCTTAAAATATATCTACGAAAAGGCTCGTTAAGCTCAACGCCAGTTTAACTGGAAACTATGTTTCCTTGACAATAATGTCATACAATTTTGCAGAATATGAAAACATTTCATTCCATCAAAGCAAATCGCGATTAAGCTCATAAGGAACTCTTGGTTTAAACACACTTGCAAAAATACAGTGAGATCTAGAGAGAAAACATTTACTATCTGGCGCAATAACAAAAATGCAGATACTGATTACCTACTCTTTTGCAGGGAGCAGTAGCATCTGCCATTCATATTCATTCAGTAATAGAACAAGCCTGTCGGAGACTAGGAGCACGCGGCAAAACGTGAATGATACACCCAATCACGATCTTATAACAATCTCTAAATGGGGTCGTGCGAATAGGGTAGATTTTAATGCTCGCTAGACACAGTGATATGTTCTTATACACAGACGTATGACCGAACTTGCTGCTCCATTTGTAATTATGGGTGGTACAAGTATTGGAAAATCAGAAGCTCTTGATGTTCGTGGCACAAAAATTTTGTGTGATGTTTTCGATGCTTTGATCAGATCTTCCAGTCTCAAAAAAAGCGCTTAAGTGCCTGAAAGGTGATCTCCTTCTGGTCTCCTTAATATGTATACCTTCTCTATCTGACCGAAAAAGGAAAACAACTCTCATGTATGGGCCGGTGCTTCAAAGTCTATTTTGAAGTTATTCGACCACGTACAGAGGAGGGCGATGAAGCTTATCGATGACAGTAGGGTAGACAACTCTATTAACTCGTTGGAGCGTCAACACAATGAGGGGTGTGTTTCCTTGTTTTATCGTTACCTACACTGATAGAAAAAGCGTCATAACCCTGATGTAATCTGACATCAATGCTATGTCAAGTGTCTTCATTTTTGACCCTATGACACTTAACATCATGGTGATGTCACCCTTTACATCAGCTGGTCATCACTACCAATGATGACAAATCTATCATCAATGCAATGACACACCGACATCAGAGCAAGGACGAATTGACGTCAATTTTATGTCAAAATGTCATCAATATGATGTCGCTGATAGAAACCCCGTCATAACGCTGATGTAATTTGACATTAATACTCAAATGTCAAGTGTCTTCATTTTGACCCAATGACACTTTACATCATTGTGATGTCAACTTTTACATCACCTGTCATTAATCATCTTTGGCGAAATAAATAAAAACTACAATATAATTATGTTTTTAATACAATAAAAATTGATTTTTTCATATAATAATTCTTATAAAAAATTTTCACTTTTATTATATTACTTAATATTTTTTCTATCCACTTTTGCTTTGCTATTTATTAAGTTGATAACTTTAAAAACGCAACTGATCTAGAACAAACAAACAGAATAGTTTTCTGCCACAACTTTTTTTATTTCATTTGTGTCAAGAGTATGTTTTTGTTGTTTTTCCGCACTTTACTCTCTTCGCTCATTCTATTTGATATTGATGACACATGTGATGACTATGTGACATCAATATGATGAAAAGGTGTCATAATATCGCTTCTTTCAACGTTTTTCTTGTGTTTGTATGCTGTATTGGCTTAGTTTTTAAAAGGTCTTACGTATTTGATCTGTCATAGTAATGATGATAAGTGTACATCAATGCAATGTCATGTTATTTTATATTTCAAAAATCCGTTTAAACATAAAAATAAAAAACGAAACAATAACATTTATTTTAAAGTACAAACTACAAACATTATAACATTGTTTATTTATTTCTCTTATACATATTTTACAATTTAATAATATATAATAAGTGACATCATATTGATGTCATTCCAATCATAGCATTGATGACACTCAAACTATGACAAAATTCTATAATGACGTATGTCATCAGATTGATGTCAGTTTTCGTTGTATTGATGACATTTGTCATAGCATTGATGTCAGAACTCTGATGACAGAGCGTTATCAATGTGATGATACATTTTTCTATGAGTGTACAATAGATTGTGTTCTCATTGAATGAGGAACTACTTTCCGAAACCCGTTTTTTCTGCGAAGACAGATTTTCGAAAATTATGGGACCCTTTCAAACAAAAAAATTTTTAAATCGGTTCACAAATGACAGAGCTATGCATGGGGGAGGAAACTTCCCCCTCCGGTTTTGGAAAAATAATTGTGGGACTAAACTGTATAATAATCCTTTCACACAAAAAAAATAATTTTGAAAAACGGTTTACAAGTGACACAGTTATGCGTGTTTAAACTTTGAAAAAAAAATATACACACGAATTGATAACCTCCTTCTTTTTTGAAGTCGGTTAAAAAGAAGACAATACATCAACAAAAACCCACTATCGCCTGGAAGATACTTAGGCGATATTTCTAAATAGTTTATCAGAGTCACCTGGTGCTTAGCCAAGGACGCTAACCTTTAATCAAGACACAAACCTGGTCCGAAGATTTAAAAAATTGGGACAAACATTTCCTCAAAATCCCGGAAGTTGCCCGAAAAACAACAGCAACACCGAAAACATCGAAAATATCAAAGCGGCAACACCGAGTTTTTAAGGCATTTTACCTTCGCTCCGGCCTGTTGCCTTCGTTTTGAATTTTCGTTTCCGGTAATTGTTAACGGCATTCGTTACACGTATTTGTTACACGTTTTTTTCATATTAAGGGTTTTTTTACCCCTCAGCATAAAAACATTGATATGCACAACGTGCCGTAGGGAGCTTCGTTCCAAAAATAACTCTCTAGAATTTATTAAAAATTAGTTCCTTTGCATTTACTAAAAAGACAATATAAAAAACAAACTTTTCTTCACATCATGAACATGACTTCGGATTCAAGAAATAGTCATCAAAAAAGAGAACTTCTTGCAATGACAATCCATTGTAAAAATCATTACAAATTATACGGATTTGCACCACTTCCGGATCACAAGTTGCGGATCTTATTGGCTTCCTAGGAAGTTCTTTTTACCCGACTTCAAAAAAGGTGTTTATCAATTCGTGTGTATTTTTTTAGGTTTGTATACGCATAACTCTGTCATTTGTGAACCAATTTTTGGTTTGGTTCCACATTTATTTTTTTTTTCGAAAATCTGAGGGAGAATTTTTTTTTTTTCGAAAATCGAAGGGGAAAATTTGCAAATTTGAAATGGTTTGCCTACAGTTTTGTCCCATAATTTTTTTCTGAAATCGGTGGGGAGCATATTTCCCAAGCATAAGTCTGTCATATGTGAACCGATTTATTTTCTTGTTTGAAAAGAAATCGGTTTGGTCCCATACATTTTTTCGAAAGCCTATTGAGCATTTGAAGTCGGGTTTTTTGGCAGAACTATTTACTGGGATATTTTATAATTTCAATATAATAAAGCTCATATTTAAATTTTCTCCTTTCTGCACTTTTTGCTTGTAGTATTTAATTTTTTTAAGTAAAAGTTATAAAATTTAGAGATTTTTTATTAAAAACAACAAATCGAACATAACTTCGAAACTTGGCACAAAGTCAATTTTAAAACCTTAACAAAAAAAAAACAAAAAACACTTGTATCAGTTCTTTCCTTTTCCTGTTAAACAACACCTGTACAATCGATTGTATGGAAATAGAACTGTATGGCTAAATGTTAGTTTGTTTATTTATCTAAGGATATATTTGTATAATTCAAACAACATAGTTTGGTTTTGTTCTAACATTATGGACTTTCCTTTTTGTTTTTCTTCTAAGCCATACATTTCACCTAGATATTTCATTTTTATGGTTTTAATGTATATGTATGTTAAAGTTTTTTCTAAGTTATGGCATAAAAAGTTATTAGCAGTACTTTTGGGTCATAACTTTCAAGGGTTTTTTCTTGTTGTTCTTATTCTCTTTCTTTACTTTCGTTATTATTCTTGTCATTTATTTGTACTAAGTATGTCGGTTTTGTTTCTGTATGTGTGTATGTGCATGTTCTTTAACTAAAAAGGTGTTAACTTGATTTATATTATTTGATTAAAAGCTACACAAATATTGGAATTTATGGATTTTTCTTTCTTTGGGGGCAGGAAAAGTAGTGATTTTTGAAATTAATATTAATTTCAGTATAGTTTTCTTACTCTGTGGGTATTCTTTGTTATAATGATACTAAAGACTTTTTGTAGACTTTGATAAAACTTTGGTAATTTCTGTACTGATTTAATGTGGCTTTTAGAAATCGATTAGGCTGCCAAAAGCGAAAACTTTTAGTTATTTTGTTAATGATTTATTAAAAATTATAGTTTTAGAACAAATTTTGTAAGGGGAGTGTAGACTCTAACTATACTCGGAAAGTTCAAGCTAATAATTATGCCGCATGTGTATAAAAATCAATCAGTAATAGTTAGATTATAAAGGAAATCTATTTTTTATCGCATTTTATTTTAATGGAAACTTTAATGCAATATAATAATTTCCTTTTTAGTTAATTTTCCAACCACGTACTTGCAATATTAATCATTATTTAATACTCAAACAAAAAAATAATACTAAGTAATATACATTTGCTTCAAAAATATAAATGATATATATTAATACTTTTATGATTCCTTTTCAACTTTACATTTCTTTTATTAGTTTCATTTTCTTTTTTTTCTATTTTTGCAAAATGAATGCTTCAATAAAAACAAAACTAATAACCATTTGGGTTTTAATATTCACCAAAAAATCAGACATTCATATTTTATTATTCAAGTACTTAAATATGCTTTAATGTATTTAAGTAACAGTGAAATGAATAATTTCTAAGATCTGCTTTGCAGAAGATACTTTTTATAAGAGTTTTTCTTTTTAACCACACACTCATGGCTGATCACGTATATTCTTTGCTTTTCAATAAATAATTCTTTATTAAAAAAGAACCAAAAGCAAATAAATATTTTTTCACGCAAATATAATTTCCTTTTGCCTTCTGCTTAAATTAAAACGTGTGTATTGATTGGTAAGTATAGTTAATAGCGGAATTGGAAATATTTTAATGGACAATGGAAAAAAATCAGAAGTTCTCTAACTATCTCTAGGGGAAGAATGAATATCGGGAAAGTTTCATATAAATATCTTGTATACTCAACTTTTTGGAGAAGAATAACATTTTACCCCACCATTTGAGTTTTTAGTAAATTCAAAACTTTAAACTCGTTTTGTGATATCTCGTCGATGTAATACGATGCATTCGAAGGCTTTTTGGAACTAATACTTCTATAAACGCACTGTGCTTGATTTTTAAAATTAGCAGGCCAAAATTACTCGTTCTCTAGTTTTGTTTGTGCAACTGCAAATTAATTAAATAATTTAATTTTCACTTTTACTTTTTATAATATTCTGCATATTTAATTGTGGATAAAATCAAAAATTGTAGATCGACTTTAATGAGATATGGCCAGGGTGACCGTTGAAAATTTTTAAAAAGTGGCACAAAAAGGGGATTTTGAGGATAAAAGAGGCACCAAAAAGGGGATTCTTCCAAGAAAAGGGGCAACTTTTTTGAAAAGGGAATAATTGAACCAAATTCTAGTATTTAATGAATTTCTAGGGCGTATATGTAATGCTTTTGAAATAAAATGAATCAATTTTGATATTTTTTCGTTCAAAAAACTGACTGCTTTTTATATAAATTTTAGACAAACAATGCAAACAAGCCTTGTTTGTATAAAATTTATGTGAAAGGCACTCATATTTTTTAAAACAATTTCCATAAAAATTTTTTTACTCAAGTTGCTTGTTTGCATATGAAAACAGCACATTAGTAAAGTAAGTATATCGAAAAGCAGTTTCGCTTAGTAAAGATTTTTGCATAGCCGGCCTTCGGTCGGCGAAGCCGCTGAGTATACTGCGAGGAGAAAATCGTTAAGACCGGCCGAAGGCCGCTTTTCAATATACCAAGAAGAAAAAATACTTAAGCCCGGTCTAATGCCAGCTACGCAAAGAATATTTTGTAGTAAAATATATTTTCTTAACAATTTTAATTAATTTCCAAATATTTCTTTGAATCGACGATGTCGATTGGACATATTTTAAGCATTGTTGACGCTATTTGCAAATTTTTCTTGATTTTATTTCACTTTTTAAAATGCAATAACGTCAATTGATATTTTATTACTTGTCACCGATTGCAGAAGTAAAAAGTGAATAGTCAACAACATGTATATTTGAATTTGTTTTCAAATTTTGCAAAATTTGCATGAAATTAATTTTAAAAATATTTAAAGCTGCGTGATTTTCATAAAAAATTTTAACAAGACGTTCTTGTTCGTGTTAGTGAATCAGGGTGTTAGTTTTTAATAATTTTAATACAATAATGAATATCTATAGATCTAAACTCTTAAACTATTTCAAAATAGTTTTTGTCATAACACTTTACATGATACTCAAAAACAAATGTTTGTCTTGGGATTTTTTTTTATAAAAACAGTTTCGTGCCGTAAAAAGCTTATATTAAAACAAGAAGCATCATTTCATAAAAAGGGGCAAAAAGGGGCATAATATTACAAAAGGTGGCAGATTTAGGTCATTTTAAAAAAGGGGCACTAAAAGTGGCAAGGCAGTTGAAAAAGTGGCAAATTGCCACTTTAGTCGCAAAACGGTCACGCTGGATATGGCTTCTTTTGTTCGAAAAATACTTTTGTATATGTTAATGAATAAATACTGGGGGCTGATTCTCGTATTCGCTTACGAGCGAATTCTTATTCGAACGTGAGAGTTTTTGCACTTTTGGGATTCTCTCATTCGATATCTAATAAAATGTATCGAAATTTCTAATGATAACATTCGATCGCTAGCGAGCACTCGAACGCAACCTTGCGAGCTTTTACTCGTAAGCAAAAGGCAATCGAAATGACGTTTTTGAAGAATAAAAAAGGAAAAGTGGTGGTTACAATATATATATATATATATATATATATATATATATATATATATATATATATATATATATATATATATATATATATATATATATATATATATATATATATATATATATATATATATATATATATATATATATATATATATATATATATATATATATATATATATATATATATATATATATATATATATATTTTTTTTTTTTTTAATATCTCTGGAATTCGATCGATTGAGTCGACCGTTGGCTACACTAGTTAAATATTATTACATATATTTACTATATATTTGTCATAACGCTGTCATTTTTATATAATATAGTGCTTTAAGCTCTAAAACAACCAATAGAAAGACAAATTGTATATATTTTGAGTAAAATCTAATTTTTATGTTTTAGCACACATATATACATACATACATACATACATATGTGTTTTGTTTACATATTTTCTTTATTATCATGCAAGGCACATTTAACAGATGTAGGCATTTCTACAACAATAACAAATTTGTCGTAAAAACTACCTTAACAGTTGTAAAAAAACTTGAATGATGGGTGGAATTATCAGTGCATCGAGTTACGTCATGAGAAAATTTTACACTATCGAAATTAATTTCGATTCGATTGTAATACCAATCACGACAGCGAGAATTAGCCCCCTGATTTTTTTTCTGAATGTTTGACAAACAAATATTTTGATAAAAATTTTTTTTTGCACAAGTTCCACGATATCTCCAAAACTACTGAGCTGATTAAATGACAATATTAGTGCGGCTTAAAGATAATATTATCGTCGAAGTTTGGTTCTCTGTTTTGATTTAATAGGCCAACCCGTTATCCAGTTATGTTAACATTTGTTGAGAACTGCTTCATTTTTAAAAATAGTGCATATCTCGAAAACTAGAAGAAAAAAATAATAAATTAACTACAGATTCGGATTCAGCAGCCAAATTACATAAGAAACCACTTTCAGCTACTCCATTCCAAAACCTTGTAAATTTGTGCTTTTTTAGTTGTCATGTGCTGGTAGGACGAATGAAGCATTGAAATAAGCTAATGATGTTTGAAAATTTTATATTTAGTTTTCTAACTAATGGATTTAGGGAAAAGTTATTAGAGTAAGAAATATTGTAAACTTCACAAGCAAAAGATTCTTTTTAAAAGACTTTTTTGTGAAATTAATATTTTTGAATTTATGAAGCAAGAAAGATAAATTTTATAGGTTATCCTAAATTTGAGCGGGCTGATGGCACTACCACCCAAAAACTGGGGGTGAAACGGGGAGAAATCGATTTTTTCGAAATAGGGTTCACCCTAGTGTGCATGGACCAAAAAAAACATGTAGTGCAGACTCACTTACTGGTGCGCCTACTTGCCTTATTTTACCGCTTTCAGTAAGTCAAATTTGAACAAAATCTGGTTTATGCATTTTAGAATGATATTCCGTCATCCCACATCAAACTTGGGTGATAAACAGACCGGTTTCAGCTATATGCCAACTTTCTTTTTTTTTTAATACAACCACAACCCGCGAAGCGATTAGTTTGTCTGCGGAAAACACCTAGGGCCTGTGGCGGGAATCGAACTCACGACCTCTGGACTGACAGGCAAGACTCGCTAGCACTCAGCCTCAGAGGCAATGTTCTCTTATATACTGAGTATTGGGTTAATGCATGGATCAGCTGATTGACAGTCAAGTAGAGGGAAAGATAATTATCATTGCACTAGACAATCAATCGGTAATTAGATGCATGCTGCAAGCAAACTTTTACTCCGTGCATTGGCTAATGAGTTACCACTGATGTAAATTAAGGCACCGACGAAACGAGTTTGCAGATTAAAAGGGATCTGCTGCGATTTTTTGTGTTAATCAAATACAGGACACAGAAGCTTCAAATGCCATCTTGATAAGATAAAAATATTACAGGCTCCCAAGGACTAGCAGCCGGTTCGAATTGCAGAACTTTATATAGAAGGGATCGGTAACTTTTGCATAGCGTTGTCATTGGAGGGGTCAATTATTATAATTAAGATAATCAGTGATAGACTCTAAACCCAAAGTCAAAATTCTTGTCCTTTGATGGTTTCTTTAATAATGTACTTTAAACTAATATTTTTGCTTTGGAAAAATCTTCTTGCTCATTGATGATATTTTGCTAACAATTTTGTTTCAGCTTTGTGATACGTTTTCCTTTCAGGACTCAGGAACATTCTGTACCATTTCCATTTTCATTAGTTCCATTGTCACACCTTCAAGACAATTAGTACAGCATTTCTTGCAGGGGTATTAGATTTAATTTTTATTCTGTTTTATATAATTTACGAAAATGCAACATAAATCTTGTTTTAATTGGACACATGTACATTTTTTACTGAATGATTAAGAAGAAAACTAAACTGTGGAATAATTATTCGTTAACAAACACACACATAAGAGCGCGTTAGAAAATAAACTATAAAATACAAAATTATAACATAACATATAACAAGTATTAAATGATTACTGTACGTATTTAGATTCTGTTAACGAGCTGGCTTATATGTACACTTGCAAGAGTTGAATAATTTCTTTTGTATAGCAATTAGTTAGACACCAGTTAAATAATTAAATATCGTAATGTATGAACTATTTAACATGTTTAACAATTTTAAAGAGTTCCGATAAATAAACTGTATAACACGAAAAAAAAATTACGTGGTTCTGACAACTAATTCTGGAGCTTCGGTCTCTTTGAAAACTTATAGCATAATTTTATGGCGGGTATTTTTTGTAGAACAGTTCAGCCCCCTATATCGCCGTTGAAAGATCCATAAAACGAAGAGTAGGAGGGTTAAAATGTTTCAGAAAAATATTTCTTGTGATGTTTTACATAAAAGCGCTGAGCACATATTATACCTTAAACGAAAAACTTACCAGATTTTCTATGCCGAGTACTAATTGTGAAGAAGTATGAAATAGACATCTGCAACAAACCATTTGAAACGCCTTCTAATCACACCATGTAAACACAAGCATGATTTACAAATCACAGGCTTGTAAGTAATAAGTCAAATGTGTGTAGATTGTGTAGATGCAGAAAACAATACAGTGAATCATTTTAGCTTGTAAAACATGATTTAAATTGCGTGTCATACATATGTATTTAGTGTCATTTTTCCTTTTTTGTTTTTATGTATGTTTGTATGTGGATTTCTACATATTTATGTACTGGTACATGCATATGTATGTATATGTATGGGTAAAATCTAGTAATTGAAACTTTACACCCTTCCTGTTGACCGATTTATCTAAAATTTGGTAGTCACCTTTACTGAGTGTTGCCTTTTTACATTTTCGCGGCTTTCAATATGGCCATTGTTTTCCGGGGAACTTCTGGGACGTTGGCGAGATTTTTGTCTCAGGTTTTTGGAATCCGGGAACCTTCGGGGATTTTGAGGAAATTTTCGTAAAAGTGTTTGGGAATCCGTGGAACTTCTGGGATTTAAAGGAGATTTTTGTAAAGGTCTTTAGGAATCCGGGGAACTTCTGGGATTATGTATGGGGAGGTTTTTGTAAACGTTTTTCGAAACCAGGGAACTTCTGAGATTTCGGGGAGATTTTAGTCTCAGTTTTTGGGAATGCTTAGACCGGCTTTGTGTCAGAGGGTGGTGTCCTTCCTTAGTGAAAATGTATCCGCTAAACACCAAGTGCCTCGGCTAAATTCTTGAAAAGTATCACCTAAGTATCTTCCAGGTAATTTTTAAAATTATAGTCATTTTTGTAAAAAAAAATATGTCTGCCATGATATACTGTTTCTTAAGACTATTTTTTGAATATATTTTCTTCATATTCCATACAATCTAAACAATTGACAAGTGTAATTTATTTGTTTCAAATCATTTTGTTGATTTATAAGTGCTTCTTGGTTGTTGTAGATGTGCTCTTTTCACTTGAGAGAAACAATTGATGTAATAACTTGATTCTCACGAAACAAGACATGATTTGATTCTCTAAAAACTGTTTGTTGTTTTTATTTGGTTTGTTTAGTGTTATAAATTACTGTGAATTGAAATTCAAATGGCTTATTGCATATAGTTTAAGTTTTCAATGATTTCTGGCGTGCAAGTTGAGTCTGGAGCTAGGTTATCTTCAAAGACCTATAATAAGCCTGCGGGAAATGTTGTACCAATTGTATTGAACGTACTTGTGTATGACTGGTGAAAATGGGAATGGTTCGAATTGTTCCTGAGTGGTGACCGGTGAAACGAATCATATCATAACATATCACAAAACTATAATAAAAATGTTAGGAAAAAAAACCCTCATTGTTTGTTTAAAGTACATTAATTCAGCTAGTATTAAAGAACCCATTACAGGATAAGTAGCCTTATTTTGGGTCTCGAACCTATCACTGTGTCTCTTAATTATGTCAATTGACGCCCTGCAATGACAACGTCATGTAAAAGTTACCGGTCCCTTTCATATAAAGTTCCGAAACTCGAACCGGTTGGTAGTCTTTGGGAACTAGTCACATTACCTGTCTTGCGACCGGCTCTTTTCCCTCTAGAGAAAATTTTATAGCCAAAATTTTTTATATAACATTTTATCCCCATACTCACCTTTTTGTATAACATTTTATCCCCATACTCACCCTTTTTAGGGGTGTTTTTTACGATTTGTTAGAAACGAGCCAAAAATTACCGTTATGTGGGGAAGTTAGAGGATTAATATATTCCACAAAAATATTTTTCAATTCACTTTTGAAATGGAGTTCATAAGTTGTAACTTACAATATTGTTTTTGATACTTACTGTGACAAAAATTACATCAAAATTTTACCAACAACAATTTTGTGAATATTATCTTATATTTTTTTGTGTTATTTACTATTTTTAATGCTACAGCTTTCAATAATAATTTGAATTAATTTAAGTTTTAAATTGTATTTTAAATCAGGACAAATATTCTTCATTGGATTTTATATTCACTTGCAACATTAATTGTTAGTTTATTTTAGCTTTAATAAATCACAATCATATAATTGTTTGTTCTTTATTTCCAACTGTTTATTTATGTGATTATTAATTAAAATTGTTTTTCTTGTTATCTTTTCTCTCTCTTTTTCGTTCTAACTCACTTTTCCTTGGATCTACCACATTAATGCAGGTTATAAACGTGTAGCTTGGCCACCAGCATCTGAGGAAAGAATTGTACGTGAATTTACACCACAACCTCAGACTCAATATCAACCAGCACCAGCTTATAATCAGCAATACCAACCATCTGCTGCTGCTGCTGCAGCCACCACGTCTGCTGTGCCACCAACTCAGGTAAGTTTCTGTTTTTATGCGAAGATGTAAAAAATATTGCAAAGCCGGAAAAGAAAAACGTTGTTGTTTCTCTATATTTCCTTTTCAATGTTGTAATTTAATATTACAATTTGTAGATATTATAAATTAAAAAACCATTTTTATTTTCGTTTTGTTATATGTGTATAGTTTACTTTTTATAGTTTTGTTTAATGTTTAATACCTGTTTGTTACTATGTACGAGTACATTAGTTTAGTTTATTGTAAATATTGTATTTATTTATTTTACATAGTAGCAAACAAAATATATTAAAAAAATATACAAAGAAAAATCTTTCATTGTATTTGTACATAAAAATACACACCAACACATTTTGAAACTACTACATTTACATTATTTTTTAAACATATTAAATTTCCCTTGTAAAAATGCATAAACTTACATTAGGGTTAGACATAATGTTTAAAACTATTTAAAAAATGTTATTTGTGAAAACTAGACCACCAAATAAGAGATTTTGTGCAATTTTAAAATCTATCAGAACATTTTATTGGATCTAAATAGTAAATATATAGAATTTCCATTCAAATAGTAATTTCCATAAATTTGATAGCTTTGAGATCAATAAATTTAAATTTTGTTATATTCAGGAGATCTCGTAATATTTCATCGATTTTGGTATTAAGTAAACCTAACAACGAAAAATCATAATTGTGGCAAGATCATCATAACTATATAAGACCGTCCACATGAAAAGCTACCAAATCTTCACAGAGGTCAAAATTGAGTTTTTATGCTTTCTGTACCGAACGCTTCCTGCTGAACATGCAGGTATTTTTAGAATTTTTCTATCAGTTTTCGTTTGGAAGTTATGAATTTTTAAGGTTATGGTTATGAAAAACAATTGAGTTATGAATTTTAGTCGAACTGTATGGTTATTATCCAAAGTTATTTAATTAGTTTGGCTTAAGTGCTTTCAATGTTCAATATGCTTTAGAACTTCTTTCTTAAATAAAAAATAGTTTGATCAAAATATTAAATTAAAAACGAACTTAAGCCAAACTAATTAAATAAATTTGGATAAAACCATACAGTTTGATTAAAATTCATAACTCAATTGTTAAAACTCTAAAGGCACTTAGCTAAAAACATTAATGTATACTGTTCCAAAAACATGGGCGAAATAAACATTTAAAAATCCCAGCACTGAAAATATCGATGATATTTCACGCTGGTAAGACAGAAATAAATAAAAAGCTTAAAATACTTGAACATGATAAAAGAAAGACAATTAGTGAAGTTCCGAACCTTTACAAAGTTCATTAATTAATAGGTACGTCTCGCCGCGAGGTGGCGACAAAATCTGTTGATTTGGCTTACTAAAGTAAGTAGGATTTTCGCTAGGGTGTTGTTGCTTCCGTCGGTGGCAGTGTAGGTAAAAGGGCTCTGATGACAAAGCTGTGATGGTCTCGAAACATCTGATGTCAGTTCAACCTTCCGTACATTAAAATTTTTCTTTGAATGTTCAATACTTACATCCTTTAGAATTTCTTTCTTAAATAAAAAATAATTTTATCGAAAGATTAAATTAAAAACGAACTTAAGCCAAACTAATAGTTATGAAAAACCTAATTTTGAGAAAAACGAGTTCAAAGTTTGTAGTCCCTTTTCTCTGGACAGATCCTTGTCTTATTTTTTCAATGTTTCGGTATAAAATATATCGACTACTCCATCTAGACAGAAGGAGAACCAGAGAATCGGAATCAATTAATATAAAAAACTTGTTTTTTTTACTTTTTTTAGTTAATCGTCTTTCCTGAAAACCAAGCCGAGTGAAGATTTTGTACCTTTTCATGTGGACGGTCACATATTATGATTGTGGTAACAATGTAATAACTTATGTTTCAAATGATAAATTTAACACTACACTGTTCCATGAACTCCATGAAATTCCATGAAATTCCATGAATTTCAACATTAATCTAATGAAAAACTCCACTAAAACTCCACCAATGTCATTCTTCGTTGAATTTATGAAATAAGTTTGGTAGCTTTTCATGTGGCCGGTCACATATTATGATTGTGGTAACAATGTAATAACTAATGTTTCAAATAATAAATTTAACACTACACTGAAGGAATTTTCTTCATAAATTTCAACATTAATCTAATGAAAAACTTCACTAAGACTCCACCAACGTCATTCTTTTTATTTTTAAGCGGTGTCTTTGATAGGATTCCAACCGACAATCTCTGGCATGGCAGGCCAGTACACTAACCACTCCACCACAGGGGAACTTATATTTCAATGTTATAAATACCAGTTAAGCTGGAGTTAATATCTGAATATAGTTACGGAATAGGTTCTTGAGTGGCATGGTAGTCTCATTGAAGGGAGACAATTAGTATTATATAGATACTATGTGATAGGCCTTAGATCCAAGTGCATCGAATTCGTTCAGTGCCGTTTACTATAATACTAGGCGGAGTACCAACTAAATTGACTGAAAATGGTTAATATATGACCATTTACACAATATCTCTTTTTTCACCTTTCACTACTCCTTATTTTTAGTACCAGTCTCATTTTCTCATGTCATAGGACGAGTACTTTTGCATCATTTGTCACCAAATTTTCCGCAGGGATATTAACAATTCAATGCTACACTAATGAATATCAAAATAATTTGTAATGTTGATGATCGCTCACAGTATTGAACTCAGACTGATGATTTTCATCATTTGCTTTATAGGCAACGTCTTAAGTACTGCAGTCAACAGCACCCTCAAAGCAATGTGATCTATGAGTTTATAATAATAAGAAAGATTTTAACAACAACAATCATATAAAATTATTTTTGTTGTTGTCTTTTCGTTGGCAGCTTCTCAAATTAATAAAGGAGTGTTTTTGACGAAAGAAAATATGTATCTGTGATATATTTCATCTGTCTTTCATAAATGCAATGAAATTTTTCATCAAAACTATGAAATACTTCTCATTGAAATTATAACATTCAAAAACTTTTAATTTTTTAATATTTAGGAGTATGTACTCGTACAGGTACGGATCCAGCTTAAGCTTTTGGGATGAGAACATTTGAATGCAACGTAGCATTTTGGAAAATTTTTTCGGAACTTCATAGAAATGAGGTATATTTTATTCGTATTTCCCCTCCCCTGGATCCGCGCCTGAGTATTATCTATATTGTTAAGGTTTTTTAGTATCCATCGAAACTTAAAGAGGTTTCCATTAAATGGCAAGATGTTGTCATAAATCCGTTGAAATTTTCTAACGAAACCGTAAAATTGCATATACAATTATTGTGAAATATTTTATAAGAATTGTGAAAATTTTCAATGAAACTGATTTATTGGATCTATGAAGCGAAATTCTTTCAGTGTAGTCATAGACAGGAGGTCTCGTAAATGTTATATCAGACTTAGTATTAACGAAACTTAATGTTTTTTTGCATGAACGCGTGAGAGAAAACATATTTATGTTTATTGTAACAATGTATGGTTGCGGCAAAAAAAACTATTGTGACTTTTCATATTTAATAACTTTTTCTTCCAGCTTGAAGTCTTTTTTATAAAAACTAAAGATATATATTTTAATTCAATATTTCGACACGCCTTTGTGTGCCTTCTTCAGGTAAAATTACTTTATTAAATAATTTTATTTATTCCTTCGAGTACATATCTATTTAAATAATGTCACGTACTACACACACTTTGTGTAGTAGAATATTCTATAATTCTCATTTGGTTATTAAAGAAGTATTCCTTGTTTAAGACTAAAGCCTGCTACACTGATTAGCCGATAGTTAAATAATGATTGAAAAGAATTTTATTTTAATTATACTTTATCATAATAACGTAGTTTGGATGCATATTATGATCATGTAAGATCATAATATGTTTACATTTTATTATAATATTGTAATAATATAGACAATTATTATTTGGTTAGACAGCAATATGAGAATGACATTTTTTATATATAATAATAATATGATTTGCTTATAGCCATAGTTAAGGCTCAATCATAAAATGTTGAGCTTAATTAGTCTATAAAGCCGTAGAACTTAAATTTTAAGCTTTATTTGCTTTTTAGAGAAATGGTCTAGTATACAAATAACATTTAAACCGATTTTGTAGGATAAAACGAAAGAAATTAGTTTAAAGCAAATGATTTTCTTGCTAAGTCTTGCGGCTAGAAAACTTTAATGGACATTTTTCCAATTTGATTTCTAAAATTTTCTTTTTATTTTATAAAGCCACCCTAATGTATTTATTATGCAATCGAATATACAATACAAATAATGCATTTTTTTCATTGACATTTGCTTAACATTTTTCCAACTCATTTTTTGCAATCTATTTTAACCATAAATTCAAACAGAAATGCATTCTTAATATCCAATAGATTCTACTTGTAAAAAATTTCATTTCTTTTTGTCTATTTGCATATTTTGTAAATTTGTATATTATTTCTGTTAAATGTAATATTAAACATTTTAATATTGTAGTGAAATATTAATACTGAAGCACCGCATAGAATTAATAATGAAACCGAAAAATATTATTAAGTGTGTTTAAGTATTGGGGAAAAAACGTGCAAATTTGAGATTATTTATGAAAAGTTAACACCACTCGAGTTAAAATTTATTTTTAACATAATGTGCTAACCATTAATGGGACTAGAAGCGGGTAGTTTAGGGTTTTGTATTTTATTTCTAATAGTTTTAATTGTAAGTTTCATTTTTAATAGCTTCCAGGATACAATAAAAAAATGCTAAGTTATTGTATGGATAAATTTTCTTTAGAAAAATATTTAAAAGAATTTAGATGTAAGTTGTATTAACACTAGGCTATCAAAAAGTTATATGAAGTTCTAATTTAAAGGACACATGAATTGCTGCTACTAATTAAAATTTTGAATACTTAAAATTTTTGAATGCTATTTAAGTTTATTTTATAAGTAAATTGTAAGATTTGTGTGTGTGTTTTATTTTTATTAAGGCTCAAATTCACAGTCATTAGTTAACTAATGACAATAGCTTAGCCAATAATATTTTATTCAGAGTTCATTGTTTACCGTTACATAAACCGTTAACATTGGTTGGTTATATGCTTTCATTTCCAATGTGTATTTATTGAATAACAAAAGAATTTTGAGGCATACTTTTAGGAGCGAGAGAAATAGTTTTTGCACCATTAGCATGTGTGCTTTAAAATTTGTAAAGTGCCGCCTTAAGATATGAAATTTATAGTTTGTTTTGTTTACATCTAAACTTGATTTTTTGCTAGGGTTACCACTCTTTACCCATATTAAAACTTTTAGTTAAACAATACATACATTGTGAATATGTAGTATTATTATTATAGTTTACTAATAATTAACTAATGACTGTAAATTTGGGCCTAAGTAGCGTGACTGAAAGACAGAATATAAATTTGCTAGAAATTATTTGAATAAATGGAATGCTAATATTATTAAATACATATATCGCCACATAAAATGCAAAAAGACATATCATCATTTAAAAAAAATTTTTCAGAAGCGATAAAAACCTCAATAAATAGCAAACAGAATAAAAAAAAAGGATTTTCTCTGGGTAGTATTATTAATTAAGTCTGGATTAAAGATACCATCGTGAAAAAAATAGTTTATGTAATCATAATAGTTTGCTTTTTATTATGTTTTTTATCTCTCCTGAAAAGTTTTTAAAAATGATGATATGACGATATGAAAGTTCTAGGAAAATAGCAAATAACTAACATTTGAACAGTTTTTTGAAAGACTTTTTACAAAACAAGGGGAAAATGGTGCTTTGGGATTTTAAAACATATGGGCTAGAATCAAAACTTTGCTGCAAAAGATGTCGAATACGGAAGGTCCCAGGGCCAGCAAACATTCTAAGGGCCATTATTATAACTTGCCAATAGCTAAAGTTAACATGTTGTCGGACAGATAACTCGTTTTTCATTATTATAAGTAGACTTTAGGCAAAAACTTTCCGATAAGCTAAAGGAAAGTTCTTTTTGCCTTTAAATTTAATGTGAGGTTTATGCTATTGGAGCTGCTATAGTTTTTGAAAGTATTCAAATATAAGAAACACTAAAACAATTTTCGAGCATAGTTTTAGGAGGAAAACTAAAGAAGAAATTTCCTTTGCTGTGTGCTTTAAATGTATTTTAAAGTGACGCCTAAAGTTAGTAATCAATGTTTGCTCTGGTATTGCCATGTTTTGAAATAAGATTAACTTTAGTTTACAGGGAAGTTGTAATAACGAAAATAGTTACAGGTTACTGTATTCCTCATGTTAACTTTTACAAACGCATACTCCACAGGCAAGTTGTAATAGCGGGCCTAAATTTAGTTAAATTTTTTCTAAAATTATGGCTGTGGAGGGAGATACCTTTTAGACACATATGTATAACAGTTGTATATTTCTGAAAAAAATTATAAAAAGAGAATGATAGCGCTTTGTTTGCAGTCCTGCCGCTTTGATATTTGCTCGGTTTTCGGTTGTTTTCCGTTGAATTTCTGGAATTTTGGGGAGATTTATGTCCTAATTTTTAGGAATCTGTCGAATTTCTGGTATTTGGGGGAGATTTTTTCCAAGGTTTGTGTCTTCGCTAATGGTTGGTGCCCTTGCTAAATGAAGGTGTCTCTTGAGAAGTTTCGTCTAAGTATCTCTTAAGTATCGCCTAGGTATCTTTAAGGCGATAGCTGTTTTTTTTTTTTTGTTGACGAATTATTTTTTTCCATCTAGAAGTTGCAATTACTATCTTCGTGTACTTGGTGTCATCAAGATATGTGAAATTTTTGTTTTTTAAAATATAACTCGTATTTTCGGTTAGGGTCATGTCATCGGGTCCGGTGACTAGTCAAAGTGTGTCGAAGGCCAATAAAGATGAGTTAGTGTCTGACATAACGTGGGCGACCGTGGGTTGTCGGCCGAAAGTGGGCGCCCGATAGTATAACGCCGAAAGTAGCAGGCCGAAGACGCACAGTAGCTTCATTTGAAAAAAAAGGTTAATAAATCTGTATCCTTTAAACTTGCGATCTGATTACAAAACGATGTATGTAGAAATCATAGGGGAGGACCGAAGCTTTGAAAATATTGAAATTTTGTCTACCCTATTGAAATATACGTTGAGCTGCTACAGGTTGTCAAATTTGACCACCTCCGATAAAAATCCTTGTCGGCCTCATAACTTTTAAAAAATTTATCCGATTTTAATGGACTTAAACTTGGTGTAAAGTATATAAATAGCTTAAATTTATTTGCTGGTGCTTAAGCATTGTCTATATGCAGTATTTCATTGGCGCTTTACCAAATCGTCAGTAGACTTCAAACACAATTTTGAACAGTTACAAACCGTTTATCTTATGTACAACGTTCAAAACCCGTTTGAGAATTCACAAATATGTAAATGATTTTCAAAAATAAACAAAGTAGGCTTTGAAAGTAATACAAAACCCAGCAAACTATTTTTTATTCGATATGAATCTATTTTATTTTTCTGCACCTTTGCTTAAACACCAACAAATAAATTTCATTTTAAATAAATTTATGACAATATATCAAATAAATTTCATAAAGGTTCTTAAATAGATATGTAAAATACAGTTTCTTTCGTTAAAATATCTTTTCAAAGATATTTGGCTTTAAATTCCAACATTTTGGTTTTTGACATCGACTTTGTTCTCTATTTCATCAATATCTCCGGTTATAGCATAGCCAAAATTAAAAAAAAAAGTATTTTGTGACTGTTAACACAGTCATTTTGAACATGCAGGAAAAATTTTTTATTTATGTTAATTCATGTAGTCGTTAAAAGGAATCAGGAATCGAAGTCAACACTTTCAAATGACAGTGCAAAATGGATAAATGTTGACAAAAAATAGAACTTAAAAATATTTATGGTAGGTCAAAGGCGTGCTTTTTTTAATTTACCGCCTTTTTATGTCTGTGAAGATATCTTTCAGATAAATAAATATGTATCAATTTCGTTAGCTGGTTTTCAAAACATGTGAGATTTAATTCCGATGGACTATCCATTTAGAAACTACTGATTATTTTTCCAAAATATTTTGATTCTGCCCCACTGTGTGTTTTTCTTACACTCATACTGCATACAAAAAATTTTTTTCGAAATTTTTAATTTATGTTTTTACTAAATAAATTTTAACTTTCTTATTTTGTGTCTGATGTTGTTAGTTTTACGCTTAATACGCTTGGAACAACATTTTCTTTAAGATAGTTGTAAAATAAATTTAAAAAATTTTGTTTGCCTAAATGGGTCGGTGAATTTTAAAAAACATAAAAAATTGAAAATTTTTTGAAATCTAAAGGCATGTCGATCATCGCAATAATTTAAGCGAAAGTTTTTCGCGAATATCTCGAAAATGCTTCGTAAGAAAAACAAATTATCAATTAAATCGTCTCCCTTTTGAACTTCATATATTTTGTAAGCTGGTGTTATTTGTTTCTTTTCTCACTTCTACAATCTTGAACATATTATTTCCCATATCAAATCATTTTATTTTGAAAAAAAAACTTGAAATGTGTGCGTCTGACACACAACTAACTCAGTACAATAAAAACTCAAACGATTAAAAATTTCGTCTAAACTATTTCAATTTTCCACAAGTTTTATATCAAACAATAACATAATCTTTCTTAATATATTACGTAATAAAACACTCACAAAATATTTTTTTTCCAAAATGTAAAAAAAAACTAAAATTCATCAACTCAATTACGTATTAAACCGATTAAGTGCAAATGCTTTTTTTTATTATTCTCTTAAATTAGAACAGCAAAAAAAAAAGACACGTTAAAAACTTTGCTCATAAATTATATTTTCACTTCATAAATGTAAAAGTTGGGCACTTAATAATAATTAAGCAAGCATGCATGTAGTGCAAGTCGGTGGTATATTGCATGTATGTCTGTTCAAACAGCCGTCTGTCCGTCCGAAACAAACAAAACGCAAGGCGTTTACAAAAAATCCTTGCATATTCACACACACAAAGAATAATGAATTATAACTAAAACCTAAAAAAACTACCAAAAAGAAACCAAAATCAGACAATAAAAAACGAGTGTAAAAAGACTGTGGTTGAATGTGCATATAACGTCAGACATGCCCATGCCCATAAACGTATGTCTACGTTTAAATGCACACAGACTTTTCTACAGGCAGATATATATATATATAAATTTCTGTAGCATAATTGTGACACGTGAGAGGGAGAGAGAGAGAGAGAGGGGCGAGGGTAGCCAAAGACAACAACAGTGGTAGAAGAATCCTTTTAGCAAAAGTTTAGTGTGAAATAAGCTTTACACACAAAAACACTCCTTTGTGGTTAATGTTGAACAATTAGCCAAGCAGAATAATATGCTAAGCTTTATATTCACACCACAAAGGAGTCCTTTCTTTTGTAGTGTGGCTAAAAGAAAAAAAAACAAAAGAACAAGGACATGAACACATAAAGACAGTTGTATATATTTTATATTTACTGCAGGATATGTTTGTGTACAAGAAATACATACACGTACATGACACACAACGGCAGTTTTGGGGAAATCCATATAATGTTTATTTAATGCCATAAGTTCTAACTAAACAATATGAAATTTATTCATTCATTTTTGTCTCTGCTTAATAAATATATGCATGTAGTGGATCATACACTTTAAGGTTTTGCATCAGTCAAAAGGGTACAGAAATTTTGTATTATAATTGTTAAATATCATAGAAAAAAGATGTTATCAAACTGCAACTAGCAATTCAATTTTTAATATGCAATTTAAATTCAAACATATATTTTGTTAATATAACAAATTGAGTTGTTGATACGACAAACACAAAATTTTTTTTCAACAAACTGAACTAACCAAATTTTTTGTTATGTATTGTGAAAAAAATGAACAATCATCATTGTTGATATAACAAATGAATGCACACACGTGAATGAAACAAATCAAACAAAGAAATTTTTTTCAACGAACTGAACTAACTAAATTTTTTGCTATATATTGTAAAAAAATTTAACAATCACTATTGTTGATATAACAAATGAATGCACACACGTAGATGAAACAAAGCAAATCACGTTTTGTGTGTATTCATTATTTGTGTATTTAATAAGGAACTGTTCTGTAGCTGGGAGGTAAGAACGTTAGTCTATTAGTCCAGAGGTCGTTGGCTCGATTCCGCCCAAAGACATTTAGTGTTTTTCACAGACAAGAAAAAAGTCGCTTCGAGAATTGTGATTGTATAAGAAATATTGTTAATACAACAATTATAATAGTTAAAATTTGTTCGGAAAATCAATTATTCATATTGTTGATATAACAATAATCTTAATTGAAATAAATTTGAAATCAACAAAAAAACTGTTAAACATTTTTTTCTGATTTTCCTTTAAATTACAATTTCGTAATTGTATTTACAAAAATCGTTGTGGTTTCAAAATCAATTAATTATTTAATTGATATAACAAAAAAATTATTTATATTTACAAATTTCTTTTCTGTGATGATATGGCTGCCACAACTGTTTTATAATTTTAGCAAATAATGGTATGGTTGTCTCAAACAATACATTGCTATATTTAATATTGATATTATTAAGATAATTTTACACCATATTATGATTATGCAACACTACATTATCTTCATAAGTATGTCTATTATTTATATAGTAAAGAATCGTAAGTTACTCAGGCCAACGAAGAAAAATTTTTAATGTGCTAAAAATTACTGTGTACTCAGTTTTTTCCTATCACCAATAGATCTTTTTTAAAGGGCCTGTCTAATAGTTTCACTACACGCAAAGAAAAAACATGGCTGAGGCAATCTAAATCGAATAGCAACACACTATGATGGAATATATAGCTCAAAATAACCATATATGATTCAAAATAACCATATATATATGATTCAAAATGGCCACATATGGCTTAAAATGATCATACATATAGTTTAAATTAACCGTACATATGGTTCAAAATAACAATATATGGTTTAAGTAACCTTATATATGAATCAAAAATAACCATATTATAATTCAAAATAACCATATTATGGTTGAAAACAACCATGTGTATGGTTCAAAAATAACCATATTATGATTCAAAATAACCATATTGTGGTTCAAAATAACCATATATATTGCTCAAAATAACCATAAATATGGTTCAAAATAAACATATATGTTGATTTCTCAATCACATTTTGATTAAAAAATTTATAGCAGGCATTAAATATCAATTAAAAATGTTTAAACAATCTGGGCCAAACATTAAAAAATACAAAAGATTTAATAACCATCTCCTTTTTTTAAGTTGGCTAATAAATAAATATTTTTTTTTTGTTTGCGAAATCAAAGTGGATTTTTTGCCATGACTTTTTAAAAGCTAGAATTTATTAATATTTTGTCACAACAATTTGGAACGATTTAATTTCTGTCAGTCTTCTATTGAGACTTTTCTTAAAAGACTTGAGTGTGATTTGGTGTATTTGTGTTTATGTAATACGTTTGTTTTAATGCAAAGTGTGAGTTAATCGTATGCCAATTATTTTGAATAAATTTTACATTCAACGTTTCATTTAACAGCATTAATTCAAAAAATACAAAATAAATTAACAAAAAACAAACAAACAAAAAAACAATCAAACAAAAAAACCATCAAACAACTTAGCACATAAAGTCTAGACTTGCTGCTGTATTTGTGTATTTTTTGAAGCTGAAGGAAATAGAACTGAAGCTCTCTTTTGTGTTTCCTGTGTTGTTGGTTTTATAAGTTTAATCACTGCAAATATAAATAACTTCATTATAAAAGTAGAAATGAAGCACAAAAACTATTGAAGTTCAACAACAACTTGGTATTTTATACACAAGATAACACATTCATGAAACTTCTTAAATAAAGATAGAACTTAATGCAGCATGTTATAAATATTTTTTTAATTTTTTTTTTAACTTTAATACAAAGCAGATTATTTTTCTAGTGTTGCTAAAAATAGTTTAAGCAGTATATAAAGAAGCAAATAAACAATAACCGCTTTGGCTATAAAGAATAGTGTTTGAAAATTTTTTTATTGAGTTTTCATTGATGATTATATATAGATATTCCTATGTCCATCTTAGGAATTCATTATTCCATATGCCATAGAAAGCACTGCAACTACAAGACATCAGAGTCGAACAAACGGTAAGCATATGATTCGTAGTCTCATCATACATTATTTGGACTCAGTGTTAACAACAATAAATTTAGGCAGAGCTAAAATGAAGTTTTTTCTTTGATGATATTCTAGATGTGTAATTTATACCGCTTATAAAGTTTTATATGACTTTTTAAAAATTAGCACAAACTTTTTTAATTTTTTCTGCTAATCACAGTTATTAGAAAATTATAAGCTTTCAAAATTTGAAACATTTACAGAACTAGTTTCCTTTTCCTTGTTTTATAATGTTCAGTTGTGATCATGTCTTCGAATGAGAGAATCGAAAAAACTTAAATACAAGTACGAGAATTTATTATTTTTCCTAAATACGTCCATTTGCACTGCGTATCATAACTACAGTCGCACTATTAATATGTTTATACATACGTTTTAACCCACTTACGATCAACAACATTAAGCTTGCAAAATATATATAAATATATAAATCAAAAACTTGCTTGGCAAAATTCAAAGTATATTTTTTTTTCTTGGACCAGCACTCAGGGGATGGCCCCTACTCATGCAATGCATTGTGCTGAAACTAGGAAAATTGGTTTTGGGAAGAAGGATAAAGGGAGTAGTATATGTGGACGTTTGATTTGAATCTTCCAAGATTGAAACTGACAGGAAAAACCTCTACAGGGAGTTTGTTCCACATACAAACAATTCGGCCACAGAACGAGTTCTCTCTATAATGTGTAGTGCGATTCACTGGCGTATCGACCACAAATGGATGTGCCCTTAATGAAGAACGTGTTGTTCACAAAAAAGAGAGGGTTTCGGGAACCAGTTCCCTGATTTCATCAGAGTAGATTTCATTGTAGTAACGATAAAATAGCGAAACGCACCCCGCATTGCGTCGATGCTCAAGCGAGTCAATAGAATTGGCAACCCTACTGTCACCGATAAGTTTCTTCATCCTCTGCTGCACGCACTCGAGTTACTTCAAAATAGACTTTGAAGCAACGGCCCATATATGAGAGTTGTATTCCATTTTCGGTGGTATAAATAGTAAGGAAACAGATGGCACTTGAATGGTTCTTTTGAGACTTGAAAAATGTGATCAGTCCATTGAACGTCATACTGGATTTTCATGCCAAGAACATCAAGAGCTTCTGATTCCCTAATACTTATGCCACCCGTATTTACAGATTGAGCAGCAGGTTCGGTCGTACGTCTGTGAGTGAGCATACAACATTGGGTCCTACGAGCGTTGAAATCGACCCTATTCGCACTACCCCATTCAGAGATTGTTGTCGTGAGATCGCGACTAATCGTATCTTTCATGTTTTGCCGCATGGCCGTAATCTCCAGCAGACTTGGCCTATTGCTGAATGAATATGAATGGCAGATGCTGCTGTCAGCTGCAAAAGAGTAGATAGGATTCAAAGTTTGACAAAGAAGGTCATTAGGAAAAATAAAAAAAAGGAAAGGAGAAATAACGGATCCTTGTGGCACTCCTGAATTAATCTCAAACTCGTTTGATGAAATCCCATCACCAACACCAAAAGCAACAAGTTTTGACAAAAGCGCACCATGACACACTCTATCAAACTCCTTAGAAATATCTAAAGCCACCACCTTACTCTCGCCAAAATGGTGTATATAGCTCAATAAAAATGAAAGAAATTCCAATATTCAAAATTTAGTTCTACATATTTTAAAATGCTTTTAGTGCTTACATGTCAACCTACAATCCTCCTGGAATCAATTATTCTTTAAAAATAAAGTTATGTCGAACAAATTTTAAACTCTCCTCATAACAAGGATTCTCAAATGGGTGTCCCTATCAACATTCTAGGGGGTTCACAAAGAGGTCTGGAAAATGTTGTTTAGAAAAATAAAATTTTACAAAAAATTAATATTGTAACGAAGTTCCTTATGGCACGTTGTGCATATGATATGCATCATATTAATCGACCCCTTTACGCGAAATGATCGTAAGCGACATTTTGTAACAAACAAATTTTTCTTTTTAAATCAAAATCTTATGAGCCTCAAAATTTTTGATAAATTTTGAAACACAGTCTGTAGCATTTGATCGTAAGCGACAGTTTATGAATATAAATCATGTTTAAATACAATTAAAAAAACCCTTATCCTGAATATTATCATTTTTGTCGCTTACGATCATTTGGTGCTAAGGGGTCGAAATGATTTCTATGGTAGGGGGTAAAAGAAAATTGTTTTAATGAAAAAATACGTGTAACGAATACTGGCAAGAAACTCATACGTGTTATGGCAATTCAAAAAGAAGTCAACAGGTCGGCGCAAAGGTAAAATTCCTTAAAACTCAGTGTTGCCGCTCTGGTATTTTCGCGTTTTTTAGTGTTGCCTTTGTTTTACAAGGAAGTTCTGGAATTTAGGGAGATTTGTGTCCTAGTTTTTTGCAATCCTGGGAACTTCTGGGATTTTTTGGAGATTTTACCCAATTTTTGGGAGTCCTTGGACCAGGTTTGTAGCTTCGCTAATGGTTGATGCCATTTCTAAATGAAGGTATCTCGGCTAAATTCTTGAGAAGTATCGCCTAACTATCTCCCAGGCGATCGTTTTTTTTTTTTTTTTGACGAATTGTCTTCTTTTTCCATCTAGATGTTGAAATTACTATCTTTGTTTACTTTGTGTCATCAAGGTAGGTAAAATTTTTGTTTTTATATAATACATAACTTTTATTTCCGGTGTGGTAGTGTGCCGAAGGGCGATAAAGATGAGGGGGCGTGTAACATAGTGACCGAACTTCACCGGGCGAAGGTTGTCGGTCGAAGATAGCCTGCCAATGGCATAAGGCCGAAAGTGACCGCCAGATGGCATAACAGCGAAAGTAGCAGGCCGAAAACGCACACTGATTCCAATTGGAAAAAATTGTAATATATATGTATCTTTGAAACTTGAGATGCGATTACAAAAAGATGCTGGTAAAAATTGTAGAAGAGGATATAAGCTTTAAGAGTGGGTAAAATTAGGACCAGCATGTTGAAATACACGTTGAGCTACAAGCTGTCAAATTTGACTACCTCGGGCATGAAAAACCTTGTTGGCCTCATAACTTTTACAAATATTTTCCAATTTAAATGAATTTAAACTCGGTTTAAACTTTATAATTATATAAAGAAAATACAGTGTATTTCAATAAAATATATTTAATATTTCCAAAGATATTGGGCTCTGAATTTTAAAATTTCAGTATTTTGGCCTCGACTTTGTTCTCTACTTCGTCAATGTCTCCGCTAATAACATAACTAACATTTTCAGAAATTATTTTTTAGTTATCTCTATGAATGTAGTCGTTAAAAGGAATCAAAGTCAAGCCTTTAAAATGTGAGCGAAAAATGGCAAAATTTTGACAAAAATAGACCTTCGACGTTTTTCTCAAAATTATATTAAAACTAAATTTTTTATTTTCAATATTTGAAAAAAACGGACTGAAAATATGACTGCATTTGAAATCGATTAAAGCATTTATGCTACATGAATATTTTGCTAGCTTGAATACATCAATAACTCTTCATATGTAAATATAATATGTAAATATAATATGTATATATACGAGTATAATATGTAGTATTTATCCATGTATATTTTTTATATCTTTATATTATCATTGATAAACTTGTTGCCATATTAGCCTCTACAATGCTTACAGGGCGCTGAGGCGACATCTTTTGAAGTGTTGTAGTACAATTTTATGAATAAATAAATAAAAAAATAAATAAAAAATTGTAGAGAAGCAAATAAGGTGAAGAAACCTGACAAAAAACCGCCTGAAATTTCATTTCATACCACTTTTTTTACATAACTTGTTTCCTGCCTATCCTATTAGCAAATAAAAAGAAATATCATGCTACAAATATCATGACATATTTCATCGTGTAAATTTAGTCAAAACTAAATTTAGTTTTATGAAGAAAGAAATTACTTAAAAACATGTCAGAATATTTTAGGAATTAATTTAACAAATTTACACAATTTTTTCGAACTAACAAGCAAATTGTTTTAGGAATAGATAAATTTTCCACATCAACACGGGTACAAATGAATTAATTTTCACATAAAGTCATATCAGAAGATATGATGGTCACCGAAAGTTGGCAAGTTGCTTCAGTTCTGCCCGTGTTTGTATCTTATCCTAAATCTATCTGGATTGTGTTAATAATTTTAACTTTTACCTAAACAGGCACTAAAAATAAAAAAATTTATTTTTGGGTATCAAATTTAAAGATATATTTGAACGTATTAAAAAGTCAAAGCACGTGAAAGCAGAAAATTGTACAAAGGGTCCGCGAGCTAATATCTGGTGACCCCTTGCACATAAAGTTTACACATGTCCTATACGCCAGGTGCAGCTATTATTATGATACGCAGTGTATGCATAATATTGCAAAAAATAAACAACTAAATTAGAATTTTGCACACAAACTTTACAACTAAAGAAAGTTTTATTTGCATATGAATGTGTAACAACATTACATGTCTATGTCTATGTATGTGTATGTGCTAGTTTTTATTTTTCCTTTCTTTGCCCCTTCTGTGCTTATTTCTTTTATGGCAAGTAAATGACTAGTTGGTCATATGAAAGTTAACGAGCCCTCAAATAGGCCTCCAGGGTAACGTTAAGTAGAAAAATATGACCAAAATTACGCATAAAGGCAAATAGACAGTAGAAGCACTAGCAACAACAACAAACAAAAATGGACAAAAACAATATATTTTTTCTTTGTTAGTAGAAAAAAAATTAGTATAGCAAAAAACAGTCACATACCAGAGTCTCTAATTATGAGCAAACATACAGACAAAGTAAATATTATGAAAAAATTCATGTCATAGATGTGGATAAAAATTTTACTTTTTTGTACTCATTGTCTTTAAGCAAAATACTCTTAACCTTCTTAATTATCATTTATAATGCATGAATATTTTAAAGTTTGTTGCACTAAATATTTGCGTTTGAAATTCTTGTTGAACGGAAATTTGTTATATTTTGGTATTTTAATTTAGTTTAAATTGTTAAGCTACAAGCTAATAGATATAGATGGTTTTAGCCAGAAATATCCCACTAAAATATGCCTGGGTTTAATATTACACTATTATAAATCGTTATATGGGGCATTACACTTAAGATGGACAAGTACTAAATGTTGGTATTTCCGATTTTCGCAATATTTGACTATGTCTTGCCTATATATGTCATCGATCCGGATACAATGTATATTAACAGTATAAAATTTTTTTTAACGGAATACAGGAGTTCGAAAATTTTACTAGCCACAGGTATGCGCTAAAAGGAAATGTAATTTATTCTTCTTATAATAAGCTTTTCAGATATATTTGGATGTTAGAAATAATATTTTCATTCTCCTTAAATGTATATAAAATTGTTAAGCTTGAATTTGACAAATGAGTTTATAGTGTATAAATCTTTGTCTTGTTATCATAACCTCTTAAGTCGAGTTAAGTCAAAATCGAACTAAGGTCATAGTCTGGTTCGTCTACTTACAATCCACATTTAGATCTACTCCGTTTTCGAATACTCCGGCTGTCGAAAAAAATATCGCGATTTCTTTTTAGGGTTACGTACACCAAAAGTATAAAGGACCCCTATTGTTTTCGCTACGCTGTCCGTCTGTCCGTCTGTCTGTCTGTCTGTCACAGGCTGTTTTCTCGGGAACCGTAAGAGCTACGGACTTGAAATTTTCACAGAATATCTAAAACTTTGGCCACTACAATAACAAATATGTTACAGCTAAATATGAAAGGGTGTTCTAAAGCGAGCACCGAAACATGTTGCAATACTAATGTAATATACAAAGATTTATATATAGGCACTTTAAATTTTCAAAGTTGGTGTTAATTGGTGTAGTCTGCAGAATAGACTAAACCAATTAACTCCGATATTTAATATAATAAAAATTAAAGGGTGTTCTATAAGCTAATGTAATTTTACTATGTTATTTAGACAACATGCTATATCTTGGAAACCGTAAGAGGTAAACTCTTGAAATTTCCAAAAACGCTAAAATTTAAAAATTCCAAAATTAAAAAAATGAAAAATCGCCAAAACGAAACAGCGCTTACAGGAAAAAAGCACTAATATTAAAAAAATCGCTAAAACGCAAAAAATCACTAAAACTAAAAAGGTCGCCAAAACACTAAAAAAACGCCAAAAACCGAAAAATGTCATCAAAACGAAAAATAAGCACTTAAACATATAAAAAATCGCTAAAACTAAATATATCGTAAAAAAACGAAAAAAAAATTTTAGAAAATGGAAATAAGCACCAAAACGAAAAAAGTGCCGAAACAAAAAAAAGCGCCAAAACTAAAAAAAATCGCCAAGAACCGAAAAAATCGCAAAAACGAAAAAAGTATCCAAGCCAAAAAAAAATTGCTAAAACTAAGAAATCACCAAAAACCGAAAAAGCGCAAGAACTGGAAAAAAGCGCCAAAACTAAAATAAATCACTAACACTAAATATATCGTAAAAAAGCGAAAAAAAGTTAAAACAAAAAAGTACGCAATAACCAAAAAATCGTCAAAACTAAAAAAATCGGCAAAAACCAAAAAAAATTGCAAAAAACGAAAAATCGCAAAAAAATCAACAAAAAAACTTCAAAAATTAAAAAACTAAAATCAAACAAACAAAAGCTAAACGAAAAAATTGCCAAAATGAAAAAAGGCAAAAATGAAAAGGGATAAACATACATATGTGTATTCGTACGGAACCCTTCGTGTGCGTGCTAAAGTCCCACTTTCCTTAATTTATCTTAAATTCTAGAGCAAAAACACTACAAATTTTACATTAAATCGTTAATATCCATAAACACTATTTTTAGGCCATGGGGGGAGCGGGTATGGTGACAATATCCCAAAACGAGTAAAATATACCCACTTTCTATACAGTTTCTAAACGAAGTTTTGCAAAATAGTATGTGTTATTTAGAAGTTACCTTCAAATTTTTAACAAGATTTTGTGCAGAAAAAATTTTTTGTATGTGCATATGTATTACTAGGGATGGAAATCACGATCCGAATGACAAATCTTGAATCCCGCGATTCATCAAAAAAAGTCCCAAAATATATAAATTACGTTTTTAAGTAAAGTTCTTGGGGACACTCGGCTATATATATGTTCCCTGTCTATATGAAAATAAAAATATGATTATAAATTAACAAAACAAACAACATATCAAATAATTTGTTCCTTTTATTAAATAAAATTGAAAGAAAATCCGGAAGGTATGCTTTGGGATTTCCTTTAATTAGGACCAAATTCCAAATTTGTGCTACGTAGTTTTGATTAAACTGCCTTTTGCTTAAGCGCACTTTTGACTTAACTGCAAAAAATTATAAATTTGTGTCACTATTCTTTAAAATCCCATACAAATTCATTTTTTAAGTGCACTTTTTATACCTGCACTTTTAAGATAAGTGCCATAAGTTTTTGGCAATTCAAAACTATTTTCATACAAAAAATCAATCTTAGCTGCATTTTGACTTAAGTGCACAAACTATTTGTTTTCTGTGATTATTCTTCAAAATACTTTTTTTAAGAGCACTTATATACCTGCTCATTTAACATATTTTTTGCAGTTTTAAATTATTTTCATATAAATAATTGTGTTTACGTGCACATTAAGTCAGGTAAGTGCATTTAAGCTACAACATTTTTGACTTATCTGCACTAAAAATCGTGAAAAGTTGATTGTGCAGCTAAATCAAAATTACTGCATATTGTTTCAAAACTTAAAAAGCTCCCTAAAGTATGCTTCAAATTTTTATACGAATACGAATATTAAACGCTAAAAACAACAACATACATAAACATTTCTATTAAATTACAAATGAAATGAAAACAAAAAGAAACAAATACTCTTGTCTCATGTCTTGATGATAATAAACGAAAACAAATTTATATTTAAGTTCGGGTTTTAAGTACAAACAAATCAAAACAAAAAGAAATTTTTAACTGTAATAGTGTCGATTATTTTTGTTACGAAAGAAAATTTCTAGCTCGTAGTCCACCATAAATAGCATAGCTATATAAACTCGTAATGAAAAGTAACAATTGTAACGATAATATATGAATAGAAATGTATTATTGTTGACGAAGGGTATCCTCTATTCTCACTCCCCTGGTCGGTGGTGGTAGACGAACTTCTCCACATTCGTAGTGAAAGTGGGCATGAACTGATTGGATACGCCGATTATGATAACTGGAAAATTCGGCTCTGTTCTCTCAGGCATCATGAGTAATGCTTGTGCTTTACTTCAATCTTAGGTGAAATTTTGGTATAGTGTCGTTAAATGGATACAATATCCCTCATTCTATAGATGTCAGACATTTATGTGATTTTCTTGGTAGAAGGCTGACTTGGAATACCTATGAAGAACTATTTATGCAAAAACCCTCTAGAGTTGTAATGGATGCACCTGGTTGAAGTATGAGCCCTTAAATTATCATGTGGATTTATGAAATTATAGGGGTATAAAATGTTCGGAACCATCAAAGATTGTTGCCGCAAATTATTATTTACAACAATCATGCTATGGCCATTCCGAACACTATTATTCCGTATGGAATATAGAATAAGCATGAATATCAGACCAACTATCACGTACGTCACGCTTGTATGGTGGCCGAGAGCTCGGCTGATTGTAGAAGCTACTAAACTATGTTTCGGTTCACACTATGAAAGTTTTCTTTCAGAAAGTCTGAGTATTTGGGTGAGAGGTGAGAGAAGATTGGGAAGGGGTACACACTTTTATGTTCTTTGAAATTCCCTTTTGTTTCGTAATTCGTAATGGCCAACCTGATGTTGGCTGCAACTTAATTTTACATTTTCTTTTAAATTTCATTAAAAAAATTTCAGTGTGTAGACATGAATGAAAGTTTGAAAGAGAATTAAAGAAAATTTCTGAAAGAAAACTTTCATAGTCTGAACCGAGACTTTGCAAGGTCAAGATGTTGGCATATCTTCTTTCTACCGGTGTAATGAGGATATGTCCAACCTTTGCCATTCAGCACTTAATTATTCCAACGCCTCTTCAAACCTTCATAAGTTCCTCTGCATTAGTGGCTGCTTACAGGATATGTCTTGGAAACTCTGTTCATTGTGTTGGCAAAAGCATTAATCGATCCTGAGTACAATATCTTAAAGAGAACTATAAGCTATGCCGAATGACAGCATAAGCCGTGAACTGATGCTTGGAAAAATATTATGTTGCTTTCAGCTTAGGGCACTCAAGGAAGGCTACGTGTGAGGATGTTGGTTCATCTGTGGATTCCATAAATATACGGTGCTTTGTGTGAGTCTTTGGACCCATTGTTAAAATATATGGGTTATATGCATAACGAAAACTTGGCACGATGTTAGCATAACCGATGAAATTGAGATGGCTCCTAACGATTTTTTCTGGACTATTTGACATTAACAATCAGTGCAGAATACAGTTATGATTCAGGACAACAAGATACAGTGGTTTTTGGTGTCCTATTGTATGGGAAAAGTATTTAAGGGCCAGCTCAATTTCGTCACTTATGCTAAGTTCCTGCCAAGTTTTGGTTATGCATATGGCCGTATGTATCCATAAGCAAATGGCCTACGGTATTTCAGGCGGAAATTGAGAGAATAGTAACATGTGCTGTCATTATTTCAAATAAAAGTCCTAAGGGCTCACATAAAGCTATCTTTTCAGATAGACCAGCAACTCTGAAATCTCTCCTTTAATGGAAATTATCATCCGACCTTATGCTAGAGTGCTTTGACTAGCTACAAAAGCTATAAATAGGTAACAAAATTTTGATTTACTAAATACCTGGTCATAGCGGACTCAGAGCATTTTTGTGCCGTCATTTGGTCAACGGATAGTCAGAAATAGAGGGAAAGGAAATTTCAATCGCAAAGGGAGCAATATGATTAAATATTGTTGTAGCTAATTTATTTTCTAAGATCCTAGTTCAATGAATTAACTTTTAATTTTGTAACGTCCTCTTTCCCAAATTTATATTTTACTATTTAGTAAAACATTAAAATTTGTTTTAAAATACATTAAAATTAGCTTTTCTTTCTTAATTTTTTTATAGTTGTTATTAAGAATATACACAATGAAGATATTTTACTTTATAAATTGAGTGTTTTATTAAAAAAGGAAAATCCCGAGTCTCCGAAAAATCCCAAAATCCCGATAAATCCCGGGATTCTGGGATTTGAAATTCTGAAATCCCGAATCCCGAATCCCGGGATTTACAAAAATTAGTCCCGTTTGGCATCTCTAGTATGTACCTACATATATAAAATTTGGAAACATCAACATGTCTTAAGGGCCAAATAAACTACACAAGCAACTTGCCAAACATGACAGAAATTTGAGTTTTAACTTATTTACACTACGCAACTTTGTTGCATGCAACTCTCTTTTTTCAGTGAGAAAGACAGAGAAGAAATACAAAATGTATACATTTCTATTTCAACACTCTCACTTAAAATGAAAATTGCATGCAACAAAGTTGTATGGTGTAAATATGGAATTCGTATAGTCCTGTTGTGTAATATATAGCGGCATTTTTACGATTGACAAGCGGCTTGGCAAGCTGCCTGCAGAAAAATCAAAAAATGTAGATATTTTAACCATCATATTGAATTTGTGGCAAACTGATTGTACAGTCTTTTGTAAAATTAGCTAACTTGCATCAGAATTTCCATAGAGTGGGGTTGTCGTGGAAAATTAAAATTTAAATTAGTGATTAATGTTAAAAATATTCGCTTGTACGAGCTAGTTTTATGTAGTCTGTGTGCAAATGAAAAAAGTATGTTTGCCATGCCGCTTGCGTAGTTTATTTGGTCCTTTACTTATGCGCTTCACGTGTAAGGCCCCACATATCAAGCCTGAAACGTATACCTAATATTTTATATAATTAAATATCGCTCATACTGCAAGACTTCACCCCAAGGTATGCTCCATAATTTTTATTTATTAATGTAAACAATACTTTAAACAAGGTACGTATGAGCAATGCAAGGGTATATTAAATTTAATATCAATCATACCAATACAATGATTAAAAAAATGTAAACTGTAGAAATGATCTAATTTCACTTGCTTCTACGTTAGGACTTGCTTTTTGCCTGACGGCGCTGTATTGCGATAGTTTTCATTGCTATCGAAAGGTGCCTTTTAAGCCAAAATAATTTCCGTTCTACTCATACATATGGTCTGTATGTACATATTTGGTGTAGTAGAATGAGTTAAAATTTTTCTTAAGTTGTATTAAATGTAAACAAATTGCCTTACATGCTTTTACTAAAGTGTGTGTTTCTTAAGGCATGTTCATACTAAAGAAATATCTAATAAAATAAGCGTCAAAAATTCATGAGGTAATAAAATTTATTACATTAGCTTAACTTATATTATCTTCTATTTTTTTTCATGCAATATTGAATAAATATTTGCAAAAAGAAGATGTTAAACTTATAGCCTGAAATATATGCCCAGTCTAATCATACCTTTAGTGTTCTTCGATAAAAATCCTTTTGTGTATAATAAGTTTATTGTGTTATTTTTGGAAAAGTTTACCTTAAGACTACTATTTGCCATTAGATTAATTGTTGTTTTATGTTTACAGTACATAAGTTTTCTTCTTTTATTTTTATTTATTTTTTTCGAAAGTTTGCACATGTAAATTTGGATTTCGTTTTTGCTCTCATTGTTGTAGTTACACTAACTTGTTGTCCTGTTGTCATTTATTGTAGCTAAAGTAAACATTAATATGTAGCAACATAATAGTTATAACAATATAACCCCCGTGGGGTTTTAAGTAAAATTGTTACTTTTTATATAAAAAGAAAAATTACTGGCATAAATTTATTTAACCCATACACGACCAAGGCAAGTAGCTGGGTATATCTATCCACAAATCTGACTGAATTGGTCGTTTATGGGTTAAAATTTATCATATGATAAACCATATGATAAATTTGCATGAAATGTGATTATTATATTGCAAATTGCATCAGTAGCGATAAATGTCTACCAGAAAGACATAATTGTGTTAATGAAATCAAAAGCTTGCAAGAAATTTAAGTTACTCGAAAAATACTCAACATTTTCAGAAAACTCGGTGTGTAACATACGTGCGCAATAGCACCTAAAATAGCTAAAATACATAAATATATAAATACATATATAATTTTATTACAGAAATCAAAATATCGCAAGAAATCTATATTACTCCGAATATATTTTACAAAATACATATTCCGAAAAATCTATATACATATAACACATTTTCGTAAAAGCACTGAAGGATTTCTTAAGCCAAATGACTAATTTGACTAAGGAAATACAGAACGAGTGGAAAATATAAGTTTCTTTGAAAAAAAAAACTTCAATTTTCATGTTCAGAAATACACAAAAAAAATTCCTCAAATCCAGCAGAAATCAAAAGATTCACCAAAAATTTTTAAAAAATCAAAGTTAAGATGAAAAATGTACCAAATGTGTCTTTCGTCCTTGGGAATGCCGTAATATTACTAGAAATCAATAATTCCACCAAAGACATATAAATCTAGAAAAAATCTAATCTACTCCGAAAAAAAGTGAGTTTTCTTAAAAGTTCGGTGTATTCGAAACGCACCAAAAATACTTTGAATTCAGCAGAAATCCATATTATCTCTGAAAAAAAAAATTGGAAATCACGCAAACAATCTAAGCTATTCCGAAAATTGTCCGAAAAGTCGACAACACATATATCACAACGCACCGAATATGCATTTTGTCCAGCAGTAATCAATAACCTTAAGCTAGGAAAAATCTTAGTTACTCCGAAAAAAGCGTATGATTTTCGAGATATGTATATCTACATAAACACATATTCGAAAATGCACCACAAATACTTTAATTCCAACGGAAATCCATATTATCGCTAAAGACATCGAAATCTTGCAAAGAATATAAGTTACTCCGAAAAAATCAAAAATTTTCCTAAGATATCCTTAAAGTCAATATAAAACATAAATTTAAAAAACACACCAAAGGTTTCATTAGGCCACCAAACACTCATAATTTCTGTAATTAAATTGAAATCTTTCAAAAAATTTAAGATACTCCGAAAAAATCCAAAATATTTCCAAATCTTGTTAACACTCATTCGAAAAAGTTCCCTGAGACCAACAGAAACACATAGTTTAACTAGGGAAATCAAAAACTTGCAGAAAGTCGCAGTTACTCCAAAAACTTAGATATACATATTCCAAACCGTAGAATTTTACTACATATGCGAAAACTTGACTTTAGTCGAGGCATAGGCAATGTGTAGTCCTGAGCCACGACGTTTGCCGACTACTTTTCAGTTTTTTTTTTAATTTTACATGTACACAGCCGACAATTTACATGTACACAACATAAATAATCAAAATAAATAACAACATGAGCACAATAGTCATTTGTAACTATCAACAATGCAATTAAACACCAACACACTTAAACAAAAAATTTGTTCTCATTTATTTAGTTTTCTCTTTGCCTGGCTCTCCTTTAGTCCATCAGAAATTTATAATTTCATTAAAAAAATATATAAAATTCAAAAAAAAATTTAAGTTACTCCGAAAAAACGAGAACTACTTAAAAATTCGAATTTTATGTATGTATGTATGTATGAGGCTTCGGTTTCTGAAGAAAGCTGTAAGGTGTATATATGAGTCTTTCGGTCTCTAATGGTTTAAAGTACCAAGAATATAATTATTAATCGATACACGTGTGAACAGAAAGTATGAAAGGCTTTTATTTTAGAAATATAAGAAAAATGTTAGTCGTATATAAATTAATTAAAATTACACATTTTTCTTGCAAAGCATAAAATACTTAATATCTAGACTGAGTAACTGAGTCATTGGCTTTTTAAAATTAAATTTATAAGAAGAATTAAATAATTCTTGGGGAGGCTTGAATAAAATCTAAAATTAACATTAATACATGTACATTAGGTTGCATCGATTTGTCTGGATGCAAAAATAAATAAAAAATTGTATAGCGGAAATGATTCTACGAAGAATTTTAGGTAACTTTGCCATAGAAACCATTGGTTCTAAAATGGATTTCGAGCTTTCCGAAATTGCTAAATATATTGAAAGTGACTTAGCTCAAAAAAACCAACCAATAATTGGGTCAGACTTAAGTCTTGTGCAACAAATATTTGACAAAAAAAAAACTGAGTTCTAGCACCAGTGTTTCCCAAATTATGAAGTCCTTATTATAGGAAAAATTACAAAGAGAGTTTGAAAAAGTTTCTCTTAAATTCAGTATAAAGGATGGCGTATGAGTATCATTATTTAATGTACCATTATTTAGTGTAATACTTCAAGCACTTTTAATAATTTTTAGTTTAAATAATAAAGGCGGCTTAAAACATATTTTGGAATTACCGCAAACTCAAAATCCATTTTAGACCCATATCCACCTTGATTTACGTGTCAATAAAAATAATAGCTATAATCTTAATTAAAGTTTAATTATCTTCTTAACTATTGTGTATGCAACTGCTGTTTCGTTTGCGAAAAGCCTAGTTACAATATATTCTTATTTATTCGCTTCAACTCATGTACTCGTTCTTCCATAATTTAAAACAAACTGTAAAGATCCATAAAAAGTTTACCACAAAACTCAGTCAATTATTGATGATGACAACACTGATGACAATAAAGTAAAAACAGCAATTAATACTTGTAAATGTAAAATCAAATTAAAAAAGTATAAGTGAAATAAGTGGATGATATGGCCAATAAGTATTAAAAGTTTATTTTGTAATTATAAAAAGTTAAATGAAAACCGTAGAGTGTGCACATCATACCACTACTTATGAAGCATATTATATGTATACATAATTATTATTTTAAGGCTGGTCAACAATTTGATGATAGTTATTTTATGCTCGAAGTGGACCATTTTGAGAATGTAATTGATAAAATAATATAAGTGGAAAGAATTAATGAATGGAAACTTTAGCATATATTTAGCTTTTGTTATACCTTGACTTTTAACTGTAAGTCTTTCATTCTACTCTTCTTTTTAATAAAATTTTTAACTTTTCCTTAATAAAATATGAGCCTTGTAGAGCTATAGCGAATAGCGAAGATTTATTAACTCAAATTAGAAATATTAACTTGAACGATGCTATGTTGAATAAGACTGACCCAACACTTCACATTGCCCATCAGAGAAAAGATCTTAAACAATAGTACGAGTATATTCGGAAGATACTTCTCTAAGCTTTTAGCCCATAATCAGTAACTTTGATGTCCTTATTGCTGAAAGTAGCCAATTATCAGAGTGTATCACTGACGAATCCAAAAATATTCCCATGGAAAGATACCCGAAGATCTTGAAAGATATGCCTTCCTCATTGGTGCTAGGAAGTGTTTGAAGAGGGAATTAGGAATAATTTTAAGTTTTGGATAATAAGTTTATTCGCATACTCATGCCATCATTTTTAGTTTTTAGGGTTCCGTACACCAAAAACGAAAAGGAACCCTGTTGTTTTCGCTACACTGTCCGTCCGTCTATGTGTCTTTCTATCTGTCTGTCGGGCTGTCTATCTGTCACAGGCTTCTATCTCTAGAACGGTAAGAGGTATGGACCTGAAATTTTCACAGAATATGTATAAATATGGCCGCCACAACAACAACTACTAAAGGTTCATGAAAGTTAATAATGAAAGGGTGTTCTAAGGCGGGCAACGAAACATGTTGAAATCCTAATGTAATATACAGATACTTGATGTAGACACTTGACATATTCAGAATAGGTGTACTATTATACAGATTACACCAATAATTACAATTACCAGTATCTTGGGAGCCCTAAAAGGCAAACTCTTGAAATTTTCCCAGCTAGTGCAGTATTTTAGGGGCAACAGTAACGAATACTAAACAGTAAATGAAAACTTAAAGGGTATTCTATCAGGTAATGTAATTTTGAAATAAAGCTTTATCTTATGAACCATAATAATTAGACACTTGACACAAACAAAATTAATAATTATTTGGTAAATAAATAATTAAAGGGCATCCCTTCAAGTAATGAAAGGAAATCAGCAAAACAATCAAAAAAATCGCCAAAGCAAAAACAACGCCAAACACAAAAACACCAAAGTGAAAAAATACCCAAAACGAAAAAAAATCGTAAAACTAAAAAAACGGTGAAACGAAAAAAGCACAAAAAAACGAAAAAATCGCAAACAAAATTATTTAAAAAAAACGAAAGAAAATCGCACAAATAAAAAAAGTTGCCAAAAAACGCTTTAATTAAAAAACCAAAATTAAAAAATTACCAAAAGAAAAAAAAATTGTCAAAATGTAAAAAAGCGCTGAAACGAAAAAAAATTCAAAAACGAATAAAATCGCCAAAACAGAAAATAACGCCAAAAGGAAAAAATTTAAAAACAAAATAATAAAGCGCTGAAACGAAAAATCGCCAAAAAAATCGTTAAAATAACGAAAAACATCGCCCAAAAAATTAAAAAAGCGCTAAGCGAAAAAAGCAACAAAACGAAAAAAGCACCAAAACAAAATAGTCGCTTAAATTAAAAATTCGCCAAAGAAACAAAAAAAATGGTATAAACAAAAAAACTTAAACGAAAAATACGCTAAAGTTAAAAAGTTTTCAGAAACAAACAAAAATTTCCAAGAAGCAAAATGGGATGTATTCGTACGGTATTCGTAAGGAAATTTTTCGTGTGCGAGTCAAAATTGCACGTTACTGAATTTATTCGTTAAAAAATTCTTAAAAATCTTTTTTTTTTTGCAATGAACAACAACCACTTATTTTGAAGTCAGCTCTACTGTAACACAATTTGTTTGTAATGGTTGGAAAAAATATACTTTCCTTAATCATTTTCATCTTGCATGGTCATATACATATTTATAACAAACAATACTTTCTCTCGTACACTTTGTTTTAATTTATATGTCCACAATTGCGTACAACAATGTTTTAAAATTTAATTTTGTTCATGCAAAAGCCACAAAAAGCAGCGCATAACAGAGTCATCTTGATTTCCTTAATGTCAACTGACATCGAATTAATATTAAAGTAATTAAGATATAAATAAAAATATGCATATAACTTAATGTTGATACTGACGATATCATACGAGTGGATATAAGTGGAAAAATCAACATAGATACAATTAAATAAAACACATGCGTACATATTTTAACAGAGTGCTGTTAAAGAAGGGACACAAAATTTATTACATACATATTTTATTACATTTTACAAATCACTTACAAATCATTTCATTAACATATTTTTCAATTAAAATTAAGTCCTTTTAAATTAGTATAAAAATCCTTTGTAGAAATAAAATTTATTGCAGTAAAATACCTTGAAATTTTTTATTTAAATTCTTGGTTTATATTTGTTCTGGTGAAATTCGCGAGATGAAAGTATTCAGCAATTGTGTTAAAAGGACAATAAATAGGAGACATTTTCATTTCCGCACATTAATCTACTATGACAGCACGTGGCGTATGAATAACATAAATTATTTGTACATTAACAACAGCAAAAACAAGAGCAGCAGACGAGTTCAGAAAGTGCTACAATTTATCTACATCATGTAAAGTTTAGCTCAAAAGGCAAAGGCGATTTATAAAATTTTAAGATTTTTTTTATAATAGATTTTAATATTTTGAAATGGAAAACTAAATTTTACAAATTGAGATTTTAAATTATTGTAAAAAATTTAATTTTTTAACTTCCCGCAATCAAAAAATTGGAAGTTAGTATCCTTTACCTCGATTTTCGAAAATCAAGTTTTCACCGATATTTTGCGGCTCTAGGAAGGTATTCTGAATATTTATATGTATAATATGTTTGAGTATGTGTTTGTGTGCGTCTAAGTATGTAAAGCACTCATAAATTTGAACGGCTTAATCGATGGTAACAAGGAGATATCGTGTGAATATGAACCAAATCGAATGGGTAGTAAAATCAATATATTTCATATAAGAAAAAAGTAAGTTTTTTTGTAAATACTTACTTTTATCTGTGTATTACTAACACTAACTTTTTTCTGTGCTCTTATTAAATTCTATTTTTTCAACGGTAATTTTCAAAAAAACTTATGAAATTCAATAAAACTTGTATTTGATTCAAATATATTGTTTGTTGAAAATACAACTTTTTAAAATATCATTACGGAAAAAATAAATATGTTTTAAAAAAAATTTTTTTTAGCAAATGTAGAAAAATCTTTATCACAGAAAATTGAAAAACTTTTTTTATTGAATCAACAATTTTCTATAGAACAATATAAAAAAAGTCAATAATTTTCTTTTGTAAAGTTTGGAACGATGTCTTTTAGCAGGAACAAATTTACTTAAATGCTGATGCTTACATCTATTTTCTTTTAAAATAACTGTTAATATTACCCTCGTTATACTCTAGCGCAAACGTATACATTCATACGTGGAGCTGTACTCAAACACACGCATACATACGCACACATACTCTAAAATACTATAAAAAAAACAGGTTAGTGGAGGTCAGCAGTACCAGAAAATGAACAAACATTTTACATGGTAGAATGATTTTGTTGTTGGATGTTGTTTATTGCATTGTATTTACAGTGGCCTACAAGACTATGTGGGCACAAAAGCATTTACGAAAGGGACATGAATGAATGCCTATGGCCCAATATATTTTTTAATTGAATCTTGAAAATTGTTCAACAAAGTTTTGATTGAATCAACAATTTTTTTTATTGAACTTTGTAAAATATTTTAAATCATTTTTAATTGGTTCTTTATAAATATTTGAATAAATTTTTAATTAATATAATATTTTCTTAATTGGAAAATTTATAAATTTGTTTAATTAAAGCTGTTGACTTAATACTCGTAGTACAAAATTTCGCGATAGTTACAAATCTAACTGCGTTTTTAGTCAAATGAAATGGCTTTGTAATTCAACCTTATAGTTAATATTTTTCTGTGTAGAAAATCGTAACTGCTAACCGGTGTGCATAATTGTAAATGACAGCATACGAATTATAGTAAGTTGAAGGTGAAAGGATCATCAACCTTTTTGATCTGAAAAACAATTTATCGTATTTATCAATAACATCGAAACTTTGAACTACCTGATCCAAACGATTCGGAAGTTTTAAAACATCAGGGGCCCATTTCTCAAAACTACAAATTCCAAATCCACAACTAAAATACACACCAAACCACCATAAATATTGTAGAAAAATTTTACTTGTAGGTTTGTAACTTGTAGTTTTGAGAAATTAAGCCCTGCTTAGGACTTTCAAATTACAAGAAACATATTGCCGTATCCTTAAAATTGCATGGCACTGTATATACGATTTACATTAAAAATAAATTTATACTGTTGATTAACAACACACATATATATTCAGGTATTAATAAAGGTATGTAAGTATTGTGAGCTAAAGCATTTCTGTGTGTGAAAATATGATTTTTATCCTTTATAAAAGAGATAATACACACAAATATAATAAAAATTAAAAAAATCCTGCTGGAAATAAAAAAATATTTAGGGGAGTTTCGTAGAAAGTAGACGTGATTTAGCAAAACATTGAATAAAAGAAATAAAGATATTGAATAAAAAGAACAGAAGAGAGTGTATAATAGAGGGCTGCAAAAAGTACTCAAATATATTCGTAGGATGTACTCGTATGATTTTCGTGTGTGCATATACATATGTAGGTTCTTATGTATGTGCGTATGTATATATGCAGGTATGTGAGTGTACATACATAGCCACGACCATATATGCATATACACATACATATACACAAACATTTATACAAATAATTCTTGCAAAAAAAACCGACTACAAAATAGGTGTGGCACCGCAACCCCATATTTGATCAGCATGTACTTTTACGAGAACTAGTTGTGTGTGCGAAGTCTCATAAGAATCAGATAAGTAGGAGTAGTTAAAATGAATATTTACTTTTCATGGGCGTGGCACTGCCCACTTTTTTAGCCACATTGTTGTATATCAACAATAACTAAACGTGCATGCAAAGTTTCATAAGAATCGGCTAAGAACAAGTATTTAAAATGCTTATTTAATTATCATGGGCGTGGCCCTGCCCACTCTTCTAAACATAATGTTGTATTGTAACGATAACTAAAGGTGTATGCAAAGTTTCAGATGTATCGGTTTAGTAGAAGTTGTTGAAAAAGAATATTTACTTTGCATGGGCGTGGCACAGCCCACTTTTTTGATCCTGATATAGTATTTAAACAGAAGATTAATGTGTGTGCAAAGTTTCATAAGAGCCGGTTGAGTAGAAGTAGTTGAAAACGAATGTGTTTTTACTTTGTATGGGCGTGACCCCGCCCACTTTTCAACGGGACCAATCTGGAAGTGTGTCACACAAAAGCATATAGAGGCGAGAGAGAGAGAGAGAGAGCGAAAGAGCGGGAGAGAGAAATAGGGAGCAGAATACAAAAGGGATCAAGGAAGGAAGTTAGGTATACAAACGAATTATAAAAGAAACAACGTACAACAGAAAGACGATTTAGTATTCAATAGAACACTGAAGATGGCACATAGCCGAAACCGGTCTGTTTACAAACCAAATTTGACGTGGGATGACGGAAAATCGTTCCAAATTCAAAAAAAAACCCCGTCGGAAGAAAAACACAACACTGAACAAAACTTTATTTTATTGATGTTCTTGATTTACGTATGTGCAATCAATTAAGTAGACATTTAAACGCTTCTAACTTCGAAAATATTGAACCGATTTGAATCAAACATAGATTGCGCTGATCTCTAAATAAATACCTTTAAAATAATATAATCTTTGTATAAATCGGCTGTACTATGTCAGCATATTATCGTTATCATAATCGTCTTGCATATTCCTTATATATAGTAAATATGTAGACAAATACAATAACATGAATTTTAAAATTGTATGTTCATTTAGTCTACAAATCAGATAAAATGGTATCAGTCGTCTTCTATACAAAGTATACAAAAAATGTTCTTCTTTTACATATTTGTATTTGACATGAAATACCCCACGTTCATTCTTTTGATTGCTGTTGAATGAAATGTGTCCAAAATAAAAGTCATGTGTTAAAACTAAAAAAAATACAAAAATAACGAAATTAAACTGCACAAAATCTACAATTCATTTTATGATTTTATATGAATTCGTATAAAAATTTATTGTTAAATATTTTATATAATCATTATATTACACGGAATATTTAAACGTTACATAGTGTTTTGTATGGCTGTTTGTGTATTTGTGTGTATGATAGTTGAAAATGAGAATATGTGTAATTTTTATAGATGTGATGATGGTCAAGAGTTATTTGTGTTGATGTCAAGAATTTTAAATGTCCACAACACACATTTACAAGCTTTCATATCGTACATAGGGCTATAATTTTCTTACTTGAAAACGTATAATTTCGAGTAGTAGTACTTTAAAAAACACTCTTCAAAATAAGACCTTTTAAATCAGCATTTTTTCGATGAAGTGCTTTTGCTACATAAGTACCTTTGCAAAAAAGTAAGTTTTGATATTACCAATTTATAAAAAAAGTACTTTTCATAAAGCGTGCATCTTGCAAAATATAAATTTGTTTAAAAAATATGTGTAGTAAAGGTAGTATATTAAAAGAACGTGTCTTTAAAACATGACCATTTAAAATTAAAATTATTATAATTCACAAAGTACCTTTAATAAATTCAGTAAAGTGCGACTTTGGCTCGCACACGAGGGGTTTCGTATGAATACATATATTTCAATTCTTGTTTTTGCGCTTTTTCATTTTGGACATTTTTTTCTTTTTGCCTCGCTTTTTCCTTTCTTTAATTTTAGTTTTTTTATTTTTTAAGTTTTTTTTTTATTTTTTTGTTGTTTTGGCAATTTTTAGTTTTTTGCAATATTTTTGTTTTTAGCCTATTTTTTTCTTTTGACGATTTTTTCGGTTTTGTGGACTTTTTTCGGTTTTCTGTGATATTTTTAGTATTGGCGACCTTTTTTTAATTTTTTAATTTTAGCGATTTTTTTCCGGTTTTTACCGATTTTTTTAGTTTTGGCGTTTTGTTTTTTGTTGGCCCTTTTAAAATTTTTTTTTTTTTCGCAATTTTTTCTTTACGATATTTTTAGTTTTAGCGATGTTAGAAGTTTTTAGTTTTGGGCTTTTTTGCGTGTTAGCGACTTTTTTTAATCTTAGTGCTTTTTTCCTTTAAGCGCTTTTTTATTTTGGCGGTTTTTCGTTTAGACATTTTTAATTTTGGAATTTTTTAGTTTTAAAATTTGTTTTAAATTTCATTGACTCTTGCGGTTTCGTATAAGAAAGTGCCTTTTAAAATAAAGTACATAACTCTCGAACAAACTACCTACATATCTTTAAAAAGGGATCTTTTAAAACAGTATTCTAAAAAAATACCTTTGAAAAGTACTTTTTAAAATAGTATATTTTAAAATATTACCTGTTAAAAAGTACTTTTTAAAAAAGTACATTTTAAAATATAACCTCTTAAAAAGTACTTTTTAAAAAAGTGCCTTTTAAAAAAAAGTACTTATTAAAAAAGTACCTTTTAAACAAGTACCTGTTAAAAACTTGCCTTTTACAAAAGTACTTTTTAAAAAAATACTTTTTAAAAAAGTACTTTTTAAAAAAATACTTTTTAAAAAAGTACTTTTTAAAAAAATACTTTTTAAAAAAGTACTTTTTAAAAAGTACCTTCTAAAAAAGTACCCTTTGAAAAAGTACATTTTGAAAAAGTATTTTTTAAAAGAGTACATTTTGAAAAAGTATTTTTTAAAAAAGTACCTTTTAAAAAAGTACCTTTTAAAATATCACTTTTTAAAAAAGTGTATTTTAAAAAAGTTTCTTTGTGTCTTTTAAAACAGTACTTAAAAAAAATTTCTTTAAAAAGTACATTTTAAAATATTACCTCTTAAAAAGTACCTTTTAAAGAAGTACCTTTTAAAAAATTACTTTTTAAAAGTACCTTTTAAAAAAGTACATCTTAAAAAAGTACCTTTTAAAAAAGTATATTTTATAAAAGTACCTTTTAAAAAAGTTTCTTTTCAAAAAGTACCTTTTAAAAAGTAATTTTTAAAAAAGTACCTTTTAAAAATACTTTTTAGAAGTACCTTTTAAAAAAGTACCTTTTTAAAGAGCACCTTTTAAAAAAGTAATTTTTAAAAAAGTACCTTTTAAAAAAATACATTTAAAAAAGTATCTTTAAAAGAAGTACCTTTTAAAATAGTACGTTTTAAAAAAGTGCCTTTTGAAAAGTACCTTTTAAAAAAGTACCTCTTGAAAAAGTATCATTTAAAAAAGTACTTTGTAATAAAGTACTTTGTGAAAAATTACCTGCTAAAAAAGTACCTTTTAAAAAAGTATCTTTTAAAAAAGCACCTTTTAAAAAATACCTTTTAAAAAAGTATCTTTTAAATAAGTACCTTTTAAAAAAGTACATATTAAAAAAGTACCTTTTAAGAAAGTACCTTTTAAAAAAGTACCTATTAAAAAAGTACCTTTAAAAAAGTACCTTTATTTAACTCGCCCTAAATTGAATTCCAGATATAAACTTTCAAAACGCCAATACGCATATGTATATGTATGTATATGTTTTTGGTGTACTTTACCAGAATCAGGCGTTAGAACCATTTATTTTGAAAAAAAAATATATTTGTTCTACAGTGTAATTTTTCATGCTCTGCATATTTGCTGATAATGTTAAACGTTATAACCCTAAGGTACATAAATATGGACCGGTGATATGATATTTGTGTTTATTATTCTAATTAAATTTGTCTGTTGCTTCTGTAAAGCAGTGACTGAATATTTTGGTAGAGTTTAATTGCAATGGATATTTGAAAACTTATGAGAATTTATCTTAAGCAGCTAAAATAAATGAGTTGATTTTTCTATTACATATACATTATGCTTTTGCCATAGATAGTTCAATGGTAAAAATTTCAAGTTTTGCAGAAATAAAACATATAGCTGAACTATCACTCCTAAACTATTAGTTGTCGGGACTACTACGTACATACTTACTTATTTAAATAAAACATTAAAAGTTCTTAAGCTACTTCATTCATTTATTGTATTATTTCAAATAATTTATTATTTAACTATAAATAACAATGAAGAGTTATATGTGTTGAATATTTACATTGGCTTGGGATTTTGTTGTAAATACACTTTTAAACTCTACTTTATTTATGTTCCAAATGAACTCAAGTGTAAAAGTATTCCCATACTTTATATATATTTTATTTATACTTTGTACTGGAAAAAAGTTTTTTATTATTGTAATTGCAATCCATCTATTTTTTATATTTAACAATACCTTTATGTCAATTATTAACACTATTTAATAGTTTTACTACCACTTGGAAACAGAATTTAACAAAAGTTATTTGTGTGTAAAGATTAATTTAAAAATTTGCATAAAACCGCCAACTTAAAATTCAAGTCATGTTTTTTAACACTATTCCACTCACACAGATATTTACATACATACATACTCGGTTACATCTGCATACATTTACAATTTAAATATGCCGTAACCAAATAGAGTTGTAGAGAAACGTGAGTGTGTGTGTGTGTTCAAAAAATGAATTAAAAAAATTGTGCGTAATTCAGTCACAGACAGATCTATAAATTAATAAAGAAAGATATAAAAGCAATAATACATTTATAAGGAGGCAGGTCGAATAGAACTTTCAGAGCAAATACAAAACTACCTCTTCGAGGGTGCTGTTGGCTGAGTAGTTAGCGCGTTTGACTACAAACCCTGAGGTCTTGAATTCGAGACTAGTTTCAGGCAAGCCAACAAACAACATCATTCATTTTTCTCATGTGCATTGGTGTGCTATTGTGTTCGTTGTTGTTGGACTGTTAAAGTGATGAAGGCATAGCACAGATCACTGTGGCAGTACCGGCGGCGAGTAATACTAACATATCCTAATGCACTTCACAGCACCCTCCTTCGTCGGTATTGTAGCAAAACCGTCGGCGAAGTAAAAGAACTAATAAAATGGCTACACAGCTTAAACAATTCGATGCCTCTACTAGACACCAGAGGGGATTGCAACACTGCTCTACATAAAACGCGCATTAGCAGGGTTGTAAATGAATTAAGCTTTCTATCTCTCTCCCACTTCACCACCTGTTCTCTCTACACTATCCCTTTCCCAAAGAAGGTAACACATTAATTAATTAACTGGTAGGCATTAATTGCCTGATTGTGTTACTTCTCTTAAAAAAATAATAATAATAATAAGCAGGACTACCTACATACATGCATATCGTTACCTTAATATAGAAAGGCCCTAACTCATTACATTTTTTAAATGGAGTTTTTAACGTATTTCGATAGATGAGCCCATAATATATCGAAATAGGCAAAAAACTCGATTTCAAAACAATATTGATTTGAGAATTTGTTATATACACTGGCCATAGTATAAAATGTACTTTTAAAGGCACTTAAAATTTTAGTAAAAATATTAAACCAAGTGAAGTCTTTTTCTTAAATTTTTTACTTAGCTAAGATCCCAACTAATTGAGAAAAAAATACGTCCGTAATTTCACTTCTCTGTACTGTCATATGGCCTTACTTCACAATTAATTGAAAAACAAGCCCATTTGGTTTTATTACAGTGCGCCGACGAAAATCGGTACATTGCGCCGATAGTGGAATCTTAGCTTTAGCAAAGAACACCTTTTTAATCCATGTCACATTTTTCTAACACTGCACAGTGGGGACATTGCAGTATGAATGGTAATAAATCTGGAACTACTAAGCTTCTCACTGGATTTATCTGAAAGTTTGAAAATCTTTAGAGGAAGAGTCGTGCCTTATAGTTCATGTCTTGATGGCCTTCTGGCTTAAGCAAGAGGGGAGTTACAGTGGGCCAAAGCTAACAACTTCGGTCTCAAAAAATCTTTTGAGGCATGTAACTTTTTTAAATGATATCCGCTTTTTAGATGTTATCCGATTTGAGATAAACTAATACATACAAAGATATAATGTCATCACATGTGTTTCCGTATCTCTCATTGCTTAGAGGATATTTGACTTTAAAGAAAAAAATATTTTTTTGTCTTGATTTTTTTTAGTATTTCGTAACGTTCAATACACACGACTGCAAACAAAAATAAGTTTAAAAAATATATAATTTCTAAAGTATTTAAAAAATGTTATGTGTGAAATAAGAGAAGCAAATGCAAACATTGCAAGACCGTTATGAATTTAATCTTGTTGCATGCATTACGGATACGGCATTTTGTATTAAGAGAGTATAAACATTTCGCTCTTCGTTTTTAATACATAAAAAAAAACGTATGTACATTTATTTATATTCTATTAAATCATGCTAAAGCGTTGATTTTATGGAATATTTTACCGTACTTTCAACGGACACGAAGAAAGCATTTGAAATGCGAATCACCTATATAATATAATATTTCCGAAGAAATGTATTTTTCTACAGAGAAAAGAATGATAGTGCTTTTTAGGGCAAACATTTTCAATATATATGGCAACTCAAAAGAAATATTTTCAATAATTTGAAATTTTGTTGCTTAACTAACAAAGAAACAATTGAGACAATCGGTTATTAAATGGATCCGATATCTTGAAAGTACTGGACCAAAGTATTGAAAAATTTAGAAATTTTGATTCTCAAATGATTATAACAAATAAAAAGAAAATTGAATTTTTAGTTAATTTATTCCCACCTTCAAGAAAAAAATGCAATAATTTTCTCTTCTAAGAAATAGAATATACAAAATACTTCGAAGTGATTTTACTTAAAGTGAATAGTGCTATAAATAATAAAATTTTTCATTATAAAAAAGCAAATTGTATGATGTTCAAAAAACTTTTGAGATATTTTTTTTCAATAGCAAATACATGCGTTCATACACATACTTAATCATACATTCAATATATATAACCAAATAAAAATGATATCATATATTTTAACGCTACTGAATGCATATCTGTCTGACTATACGTCTGTCTATTTTTCATATAATTTTTATTTCATTTCGGTTTTATTTGAAACAGAAAACAGTGGCATTTCCGTTACAGAAACGGAAATTCAGACGAAAACAAAAATAAGTAAACGCTAAAAAATTTAAATAAAATATGTATATATTTTAATACAATGAAAAGATAAAAAATCATACAATACACACACATATGTATATTGTATTGGTCCTTGAAGGAAGCCAGGGACCAAATATCTCACAGTCACCACTTTGGTCGACATGTTTGGTGACATTGTCAAAGAATCGTCTACACTTTTTATTTTACCTTTAATGGGCAGAGAATATTTTGACAGCTACAAAACTATTTTTATTGCCTCATTTTGAATACATGCTGCTGAACGCAAAAATAAAAGTTTTCATAAAAATCTAAATGCCCTATCTAATAAAAATTGTCTTAGTTGTTGACTAGAATCTTTAAAATGCACTAGTGGTGACAATATCTCAATGTGGTCCCATAAGAAGCACCTAGTCCATATTAAGTCAATATTTTCGAAGTCACTAGTGGAATCTCAATGACTAGCACATGTTAAATGTCTATAGCGCAGAACATTGTCTGGGGTATAAGTAGTCAGTAGTACTGGTGACAATGTCAATAGTGAATCAGTACAGATTTACAATTGATATTTCCTTCAGGGTATAAATACTATCCCTGTCGAAAAATCACTAGTCGACTATAAAAATAATTAACTTATAGTTAACATTTCTCAGACTAACTAAAAGCTAACTACAATGTAATTCATAACTGACGTAATATCAATTCTTAAGTTGAGTACATAATTGGATTTGGTGAGAGACAACAACTTTACTCTCAGCTACTTTGAAAGTAATTTCAAGTATATATTAACTTTTTGCTGTTATTATTTTAAATGGTACCCTAGCTGGATGGTTAGCGCGTTGACTATAATACGTGTGAGATATAGTTCAAATCCCAGCAACATCTTTTTACAAATGTACTAACTACCAAGTGACTTAAATAAAATCAGCTTTAAGTTAGTTGAAAAGTATTGCAGAGTGGAACAATTGACTACCGCCTAGGACATGACAATGTTAAAATAGTTAGTTGTTTGCATTGGAAAGTAATCCAAGTGTCATTCAGCACTAGTTGCGAAATAGCTAGTTTAAAGTTAATTTTAAGTTAACTCAGTTTCCGACAGGGATAATATACACAACTTTAGCTGCATGTATGTAAAAGTATGTGTGTAAATTTAAAAAAACAGAGAATTTTCCTTGTATATGTATACAATGTGTGTAGTAAATACACACAATAATACGATTTAATAGCCACTGTAAAATAGAGCTTATGGTAGAGTAAACAAAAATGTAATTAATTGTGTGTAAATTATATTGCAAAAACAAACGTACAGAAATTCAACAATAACGAAAAACGCGAATTTAAATCACAAAAAAATTATGTTAAATTTTTTTTTTGCAATCAATCCTACTTTTTTTTATATAAATAAATATATATATAAAATAGATTTTATTACGATAATTAAAACGTTTGTGTTAGGACAGAAAAAAAAGACACAGGTGATGAAGTGCTGCATGTTTTCCTATTAAGTTTTTTAAGTGACATTAACATTAATTTTATGTGGAATGTATGAGCATTATGAAGTGTAATAAAGTTAGCGTTAATTGAGTCATTTGCTAATAACTTTTTTTTTTATAATCTAGATATGAGTTAATTTTCAAACTTAGGAAAAGGTTCCCAGTTAAGCAAAAGAACACGAAAGTGGCGCTACTCTGTTCTGCTGTGTACGTTGAAAAATTAAGTTGATGTTAATTTTTCCCTTGTTCCTTGGAATATTAATCATACCCAATTCTTTCTGAATATAACGTTCCGAACCTTAGCCTAATAATCAATTTAGATTCACAAAAGAACAACAATTTTTTTTACTTTTTTAACGAAGATTTAATAGTTTAATAAATCCACTTTCAAGCTTGAAAAAATTTTAAATTGTATGGTTTTTGCTAGTTTTTTATTAAAAACTTGCACCACATTTATTAGTTAAATACTGGAAAAAAACTCTATAGAACTCAAACTGTGTGACTTATTTAGCCACTGCAATATATATTTTTTTATATAAAAAGAAGGCAATTAATGCCTTCTACTTAGCTACTTAGCTACTTCTACTTCTACTTAGCTACTTCTTTGCGAAAGGTATAGTGAGAGGAGACAAGTGATTAATATGTAAAGCTTTTCCAATTCTGCTATTGTGCGTGTTGTTAATTTCTGAACAGTGTTGCAGCGCCTCTGGTGTTAAGTAGACGCAATGACTTTCTGTAGCTATATGTGTAGCCATTTTATTAATAGTTTTACTTCACTGACGATTTTGTTAATATTGCCGACGAAGGATGGTGCTGTGATGTACATTAGAACAGTATCAATCACTAAAGATATTGCTTAGTGCCCAATTTCCCGATTCAAATAACTATAACGTGCGACCTATAGTGGTCAAAGTTCAAATTTCGTGAAATTTGCAAAAATAAAGCATTATTTCCAAACAATAATCTTTGATTGGGTAGAGATAAAAATTTGAGCCGAATTGGAGAACTCTAAGGCATCCCTTTTTTTGCTTTATTTTCAGTAAATTTTACAACACTTTAGCCTAGCGGCATACCCGAAAGTTATTCGATTTCCTACAATAATCGGTTTGGGTTTTGTTGAAAATATCAAATCAAAACTATATCTTTGCACCCGAATGTGTATTCTTCTGTTTTGCCATAGCTTTTAAGCTACTTATCATAATTTGAGAAATAAGGTATCGTTGGAGCAGTCTTAATCGGCCGCAACGTCAAATTGAATTGAATATGGCGCCCTTGAGAGGAAATAAAGTCAGTAACTACAACAAAATTGTTCACTAATGCCGTGCTGTATGCCAAATGAAAGGGTTTAGTTAGCACATTTCAAAAATAATTTAAATAAAAAGTTTAAAAAACTAGATCCAAACTACTTAAAAATTGTGCACTGAAAAGTACAAAACAAGAACCTATTCTTGTCTAATATGCTTATTTACAAACTCTCCAATATTTATCATTCAATATTTGTCAATGAATATATACAATTCTTCTTGATAATATCATTTAATTACGTGCATTCACAAAAGAGCACAAACGATGACTGGTTACTCGTTGTGAAGGTACCAATAGAAATAAAAGAAAGCAAAAAAAATCGCAGAATTCTCTTAGTCGGTATTTTCGACATTTAATCATGTTTTTATATAAAATGCTCCTCCGTCCGTCGTTTCTTCTTATCTTTGCTTTGGAGTTTGTTTTATTTTCAATAATTACACTGTTCCACATAGAAAAATTAAATTTTTCTAACAGAAATATACGTATGCCGACTTTTTGGGGTACTAAGGCCCCCACCCCTCCCTTCTCATATTGTTATACTGCATCTGCATAAGAAGTTCTCTTACCCTTAGGTTTTAGATATATAAATTGTGTTCAGCATGTTAAACTTCTAACTCTTTGCTGTATGGGTCATTTTGTCCCTCTCTTAAAAAGCGAACAAAAAAACTCTCATTCAACGGTGATGTAGCAGGCTAAAATGTTTTACAAAAATATTTGCATTAAATTCTACTATTAGACCTTTATGAAATTTATTTCACATATTGTCATAATTTTATTTCAAATGAAATTTATTTGCTGGCGTTTAAGCATTGTCTATATGCAGCATTTCATTGGTGCTTTACCAAATCGTCAGTAGACTTCAAACACAAATCTGAACAATTACAAACCCTTTATCTTATGTACAGACTTTCAAAAACCATTTGAGAATTCACAAATATGTAAATGATTTTCAAAAATAAGCAAAGTAGGCTTTGAAAATTAAACAAAACCCAGCAAATAATTTTTTATTCGATATGAATCTATTTAATTTTTTTTTATCGATTTCTAATTGTATAAAGGTGTAGAAAAATAAAATAGATTCATATCGAATAAAAAATTATTTGCTGGCTTTTGTACAATTTTCAAAGCCTACCTTGCTTATTTTTGAAAATCATTTACATATTTGTGAATTCTCAAATGGTTTTTGAAAGTCTGTACATAAGATAAAGGGTTTGTAACTGTTCAAAATGCTGCATATAGACAATGCTTAAACACCAGCAATTGAATTTCATTCTACTATTAGTAATAAAACACACTAAAGTTCCTAACTCACTATCAACCCCGGAAATCAAACTAAATTTAAAATGTGTCTGATCCCAGCAAAAACTACTGCTTCGGCCGAAGCAGGTTTATAAGCAAGAGATGCTAGTTTTGTTGTTTCTACTGCTTCGAAATGCGCTTCGAACATGCATGATTTTTGGAGCTCTTGTTTTTTGTATAAAATAGCACTGCTTTCGAAGCATCGAAAATGCTCTAAAATCATGTCTCATTTTATCATTGTTAAACTACAGACAAAACAAATCGTGTTTTATTATAAATTTCACTCTTCCATGCAATAGGTGGGAAATGTAGAAAGAGATCATACTGTAAATGGGTTATGAGTGCTCAAATGTGTTAGTGTTTATTTGAAACAATGCGTGCGACAATTCTTTAGAACGTCTATTGTTGAAAGCTACAATGCTACTGATGAATATGATTTGGTTTATTTTGGAGTTCGTGTTGAAGAAATGTTAAATGCTGACTTAATTCGTAATTTAAACATTATGAATACTGAGAGATCTCTGCACTCTTTTTGAGTGTGCTCGGAAGCGCTTCAAAAGATCGCATATGGAAGGCATGAAAGTTGTTTACTGCTTCCAGAAACATAATATTTTTTTTGCTGGGATGGTTAATTTAGCACCTATTTACAATTAGTAATCTCAAAAATCCGGATTTTATGAGTATAGTCTATATTAAAAATATGTCTTATGTAAAATTTCACTATAGTTCACAATACAAAAGAAAGCTGTAAATGTAATACTTTTATTAAAAGTTAAGAGCAAATTTAGTAATATTTTGAGTTCCAACGAACCAAATTGCATCTAATAAGCTTCGAAAGTATTGTTTCAGTTGTGCAGTGTTATATATTAAGAAAAGCTTATGAAATCGTTTCTTACTATTTGTATTTAAACTTTTGCCTATTCGAGATATTGCTATCGCAGAAAAGTTACAAAACTAAAAAAGTTACTTTTGAAAACCATAAAGGAACTTGTTAAAAAAAGTCTCATCTAGATCCAGTAAAAAAAGTCGGAAGTTGTTCCATTTTCATTGCATACCAATCACTACATATATTGAATGTAATATTCTAACGACCCTTTCCACAATTTACGGTTTAAAGTTAAGGGGGAACTTTAACGGCAAACTTGGCATACAACTTTTAATCGTACATTGTGAAAGGGACGTAAGGCTGTTGTTTATATAAAAAAATGTTCTAGACAATTTTGAAGTGCATACCATTCAGTTCATACCGCGTCTAAAATTCATTGATGTTTCACCAGAAATGGAACTATTTTGAGCCCAATTCATCAATGGCGTTACTAATGATTTGTATGCTCATTTTTTGGTAATAATAACCTTTTTTTTAACTTGTATTAGACATCAGTTCAAAACAGCACCGAAATATTATATCTAATTTAATTCAATATATGCTCCAGCTGATTTTATTCTTAATAAATAAACGTTTTGCATAGTGAATAATTGCAGATACTAAATAAAATAAAGTACAAGTGCTCTCCAAAGCTTAAAAACTATTAAAATTTATCCTTCAAATTGCAGTCAATTTCATTTTAAATATTTATTTCCACAAATATAAAAACAATATAAGTTTTAACTTTATTTCTAATACACTTATGCAAAAAAATAAATAAATTTCGCTAAAAAATATGCTAAAAAAATGTACATAAATGCATAAATCGCAATCAGTATAAAAAAATATATAAACTTTTTTGTAACTGGGGAAAAAATGCAAATTACTGCATACAATGATCTATAAAAAATATCTTTCATAAAATATTGAACGATGGCTATTGTATTTTTTAGTTTTTTTTTAAGTTATAAATAAACCAAGAAATATTTTTTAACTGTTGTTTATTGGACGTTGGGAAAAAATATAGAGCGTACAAGTTAATATTGTACATATGTATCATATGCATCGGGGGCTTTTCTTTTTTGAGGCGGAGAAGTTTAATGGCAAACCTAACTTTTAGCTAAATAGCAATTTCAATAAGCTGCTATTGTCGGCAAAGTTCAGATGTCTTCGTTTGTACATTTTGATGCCATTGGATTACTTTTCTTTGTCTATGACAATAAAATTGAGCACTTGGAAGCCAATATACGCCCCGTTAATTAACATTAACTTTTATTTTAAATAAAGCCTCCACACATAGAACATAATTGATTGCGACATGGTTGTGACGAAAAATGTATGGCTATAGCAAACCAACTATTGTTGTTTTTTATATTCTAAACAGAAGTTTAGCCACTTATTTTTCAAGGACTTTTTTAAAACAATAATCAAAATGGTGTTATTTGAAAATTAAATAATTTTCTTAATCATATAAAATTGTTAATTATTGCCCTTTACGAATGATATTTTGCATTTATATATTAATTTACGTACTAAATGCCAAGCTAGTAATGAAAACTAATATTTCCTTCCGAGAATCTCAGAATTTCTAAGAAAATTCCAATAAAAACCAAAAATGTAAATTTGTGTAGTTTTGTCCGTAAAATCCACATTTGGTCCAAGACCAACAAAATATTTCGTCAACGAAATGGATACACATAAGAGTTTCTGCAAGTGGTATTGGTTTTGCAATCCAAGCTTTTTGGTTCTTGAGCATATGGGCTAAAATCGAAATTTTTCTGCAAAATAGGTCGAATCCAGAAAATAAATTATTATTATAAAATTTTTTTATAAAATCATTATGGCACATTTATATACAATAATTATATGTTCCTAAAGATAATTTTTATATGTAAAAAATGATGGTGCATTTAGGAGCAAAATGGTCAAAAATTCAAAATTTTTTAAATTTTCAAATGAAAAATTGCATATTTTTCAACTCAATAGGAATATTTCTATAATTTTTTTCAAACAACAATTTAAAATGTTGCTGTTTGACTAACAAAGAAATAATAATACAAATAAAAGCCGATTGTAGGCTTTTATTTGGATAAAACTGGAAAAAAAATTACATTTGAAGAGAAGTATTTATATGATGATAGTGGTTAACCATATTTTTGTTATATTGTATCATAATAAGATCATTTCGGACCACATTATGATAACTTATTAATAATATGGTTAGATTTCAAAATATTATTATAAGTTAGACAACAATATGATTTATTTAACAATAATATGTTTTAGCTATAACCATATAAAATTCGATCGCAATTCGTTGAACTAAAATTATGATCAGTTCCATCATGTTTTTATTTTCGTGTGCATAATCAACAAAATTTCTGTGAAATATATTATTATACAACCCACCGTCTTAAAAAAATTCACCCGTTATATACATATTTGCTTTGACTTTGAACATGTAACTAACCATTGCATGCATCATCGTCGTCGTATTGACTCAATGACAATTTTTTTCATGCAGCTCTTTTTATTTTATTGATGAGATGATGAAGTGTTGTACTAAAAAGCTGCCAAACACCGAACAAACTCTGCCAATATACATAAAATCTATTTCGTTTCTTTTTTTTTATTGCGTTTAATTCGAAATTGGAAAAAAATAAATCTCTACGTTTATTTAGTTATTTTTGTAGCCATAAATGTTATTTATCCACTCAACCCTAAAATATTTCGAAATGCATTTTATGAAAAAAAATAAATAAAAATAATATAAAGAAACAAGAAAATATATATCAGTTTTGCCATGTGAATGGTATGAACTCATGTCGATAGATAGATACACATGTAAATGTGAAAGTGTACGTACTACAGTATTATGCAAACATGTGTTTGTATGTGCTCTGAATTATTTGTATGTTTCAAATAACCAACAAAAATGTTTGGCGGCACTTCATATAGGAATCTACTACAATTTGTTGTATGTTGTAGGTACATGGCAAACGGATGACCAGTTGAAAATAAATATGTGAAATTTGATGTGGTCAAGCAATAGAAAAAAAATAACATATCCTGAAAGGAAATAATATTAATTGTAAACTTTACTTTTTGATTATGTGACAATAAACATGAAAAAGATGACCAGAATAGTTAGAAAAAACTTGAGTACAGCAATGTCTATATGCATTTCATTGGTGCTTTACCAAATCGTAAGTAGTCTACTTACGATTTGGTAAAGCACCAATACTTTTAATTATCCCTCTACAAATAAATCTTTATTTTAGAGAATTTATTTTGGAGAATTCTCGAATAATAAATTTAATAAATGCTTGAGTATAGAAAGTAAACTTTGTTCTAAACAAAAATATTTAGGCGAATTAGAAAATAATTATATGGGTGATTCTTATTTCAAATCCTTTTTTCATGTCCGTTGAAAGTACTATTATTATATATTGCTTTTACGCCAATTTGTGGGCCCATAGTGCCAATACAAAATTCTTCCAATTATTTCTTATTGAACTTAAGGGTTTTATTCTATTCCATTCCCTTGAAAGTATAGTAAGTAAAATATTTCATAAAGTAAACGCAAAAATTTTTAATCTGCTTTAGCATGATGTAATAGATTATAAATATATGTACATAATCTTTTTTTGTAAGACTTTCCATTATATGTTAAAAACGAAGGACGAAAGTACTATTTTTACCCTCTTCATACAAAATGGCGTGTCCGTAATGAATACTGTTGGTTTTCCACATATAAGAAGCTATGAATGTTTCCAAAAACGATTTTAAATTTATAACGCAGTTACACATTACATTTTTGAAATATATTAGAAATTATAATTTTTTGGAACGTAAGTTCCTTGTGGCGCGCCAAGACATCAATGCTTTGATAACAAAAATCATTAATGATGAAACAGAACTGGGGCTAGACGAGTTTTTCCATACAAATTGACATTAATCATACGCCGTAAAAAGCAGTCATGGGATATCTACTTTATTTTGAGAACGTTTTTTCTCATGCTCTCAGTTTTAGCCACTCATTCTCTCAACAATGTTGCCGTGTTTGAATAAAATTTCATATATTTTTCATACGAAAAATAAAAACAAAAGAAAAATAATGTGAGAGGATTTCGAAGCTAATGCCATCGATTTAGTTTCCGGCCTCTTTATTTGGCAGTGTTTTTTGCCTGAAGTTGAAGACTTATTCTGTTTTATCATTTACTTGGGGGGTAAAACAAAAATATTTTGAAAATGAAAAAATACTGGTCCTAAATACTGGCCGCTAATACTGTTAACAACTACATAATATTGTTGCCGCTGCGGACTTTTTAGATTTTCACTGCTGTCGTAATTTTCCGGGAAGTTCTGGGGAACTCCTATGATTTTGGGGATTTCTGGCCAAATTTTTTAATCTCTAATATGGTCTGCGGCTTGGCTAAGTGGTTCGGGGCGGTTCTAGCTGAAGGTGTCTCTGTTAATAATATCAATTCTTGTAAATGGTATGAAATTTGTTGACATGACACAACATAACATAACATGATGGTGTTGCCGCTGTGGATATGTTTATTTTCAGTGTTGCCGTATTCTTCCGGGAAGTGCAGGGGAACGTCTGGTATTTTGGGGATTTTCGGCCTAGTTTTTGGGAATTTTCAATATTGTTTGACTTGGCTTAGTGGTTTGTGGCAGTGATAGCTGAAGGCATCCCTGCTAACTATCCTTACTAATATTATAAATGCAAAAGTACGTTTGTGCGTTTAATATCAGCTTGAGAGTGATTTAATTCTCGTATTGAATTTTCACGAAATAGTTGTATATATAAGAATTAAAATCACATTCAGCAGAGCCACCTGACAAGTGGTGATAAACAAAATACACGTGAGCACTGACGATGGAAGTGTACCGGCTTCCGAAAGTGGTGCTACTCTGTTCTGCTGTGTACGTTGAAAAATTAAGTTGATGTTGGTTTTTCCCTTGTTCCTTGGAATATTAATCATGCCCAATTCTGAATTAAACGTTACGAACCTTAGCCTAATAATCAATTTGGATATTGTAAAATGTTTCAGCAATCAATCATCGTTTATATCCAAAATAAATGTAATGAGTGTTATCCAAATTTTTTAATTTAATTGAAGTTTTTTAGTGAATAATTAAGGAGGTTAATTTAAAATACATCCAAGATTATACATCTGAATTGTATTGAATTCAAAATAAAGTGTGTGTTCTGAAAAAAATATTGAATTCATATAAAAATGTATTGAGCGTTACGTGAAAAGATTTTTTAATATAATTTATTTATTAATTTTAGAACGTTAAAAAAGTTAACAGCAGCTGAAGGGTAGAAACGATGTAAAGAACATTATCTGTATACAAATGTCAGATATGCTTTGAAATAATTTTGCTTCTACCGCACTTTGGGTTGTTATATTTTCAAAGAATGAATTAGGCAGGTCGTATTTTGCTACAAAAAATTTATTTCAAATTGACATAACTTTTCACGCTCCTTTTCGATTTTATTAAAATAAGTCTTATTTGAAAGAAGAGTTAGCCTACTTTTTGCTTATAGATAAATGTTGGTAAAGAATTAGTTTAATAGATACAAATATTTTAGTTTTACATGTAAACTCAAGTCAACATTGAAAAGTAGTCATAACATTTAATTTCTTCCTGCGATTATCATAATTTTTTTTATAGAATAGATGTACAGTGCTTTCAAACTCTATACTAATTTTTGTCGTGTATTTTTTTTCGCAAAAATCGTTCTCAGAACAAACGCGAAAGCAAATGCAACGCTCAATACACAAAAATGTTAATAAATCGAAAAATATAATTTTATTTCAGGATCCATTGAATATGGCGAAAACTATAATATGAATCCTTCATTCTCATATCTCTATTAGTTACATTGGTAAACAAACAAAAGCACATAAAATGTACGTTTAGATTGAGAAAAGTTTAAAGATATATTGAAGGGCATTTTTTTAAATTCAAAAAAAAACAAGTGCAGTAAAAGCGAGCTTCCAATTTTGTCCTGCCTGCTTTCTGCTTGTTTTTTCTCAGCAACTTTTGAATATATTAATGCAAACTGGTCACCTCTTCAGAAAAATATTTTTTAAAATTTTTTTATTTACTTCTTTTTTTCAAATCATATATTTTCACATGCATGTGCAGTCAGTCTCCACTGCCAATAATAAACAGACCAAACGACAATTATTTCTTAATACACGTACAACAAACAGACAAAAATAGACAACTAAATTTCAACTTTAGGACAATTTTTGTTGGGTAGTAAGAACCAAATAAAAGAACATTGTGAAAAACAAATAATTTCAAATTTATTTTTGTTTGCCATCATAAAAAAATAAAAATATCTAAAAATATGGAACAAAATATGAGAAAAAGAAATAAATAAATAAAATGCAAAAAACAAGCTTGAAATATATGATAGTTTCAACAAACCGGGGAAATATTAAATACTTAAATACATCAGTGTAATAACATAATAATCATATGCTGAAAAAAACCACAGAAAAATTTAAAACAATACAAGTTTTCATATTTAGCTGTAGTCTATTTAAAGCTTTTTTTTCTTTTTTGTGTGAGATTGATGTACAAATAGTATGAGTGTATAAATAATGCAGTAACTGAAATGATTAATTCGTCCTATTTAAGTAATAGAGTTCAAAAGATTTTTTAAGATATTAAAATAGCAGAGCACGCACATAACTGGTTATACGGACATTAATTGTCATATAATAACCGACCCATCCTTAAAGTAGGCTTTAGAAGCTATAAACTATTTCCGCATTAAAGGCGTATAAGTGTTGCAGTTCTTTTTTTTTCATTGAATATTGTTACGTTTTCGTAGCAAGAGCAGTGTTCCGAGTTTTATTTCATTCCTTATTTCCAATTTCGATTTATTCATCCCCAAAAGTCCCCAAAATAGCTATTTTCTCATCCGCAAAAATCTCCACAGTATCTTAAAAATAAAATCATATTATTTCAAAGAAAAAATATGCCTACATATATTGGTTTGATTAAATCCATTTATATTGAATAGTTTTAAAACAAATTTTATTTGTACATAATTTAAGTTCATATATATTTATCAATGTTTATCATTTCAAAAACTTCAGAATCAAAATTTTTGGATATCCAGTTAATGGAATTTTGTTGTACATGTGTTAGTACTAGGGTATTCATTCGGTTAACCGTTAATCGGTTAGCCGGTTAATTACTACCCGATTAACTGGCCGGTTAATTTAAAACTGGCTTTTTTCGATTAACGGTTAAACCGGTTAATTTCAGTCGATTAACCGATTAACCTACGTAACAATTTTTTTCGTATTTTGTGGTATTATAACGTATTTTTTGTGTGTTTAATTATTTGTTTCGTCTCATATACAAATTGTGTGTGTTTAGAAATTACTTTTCATACAAACAAATAAGTGTGTTCAGTAATTTTAACTTAAGTAAAACATTAAAATCTTTGGACGTCCCTATAAAAGAATTTAGTAAAGACCCTGCTACTCTAATTGAACTTGAGGGAATTATTTATTAAGTTTTTGCTTAATAATTTTATAAAATCTAATAATACTGTTGCCAATAATTTAATTAAAAATCTAACGATTAGATTTAATGAGAGACGAATTCAATTATTTTATACCTCCACTCAGGAATATTTCCTTCTAGCAACATTGCTTTAAAATACAGTACAAAAAAGGAAACTAAGGAATTCGGAAATAAACTTTTTTCACTGAGCTCTGCAAGCATGAATTAGATGATGACCTTACAACAGAAAAAACTATCGATAGTAATACAAGAAATGTTTTACCAGAATTATTGTTTCGTCACTGGCATCTTGAATGATTTTGGTGCAGAAGAAATAGATTTCAAATCCCCAGCGAAAAAAGTATTTTTCCCTAAAATCCCCTGGGGACTTTCACGAAATTTATATACCCAATTTCAAAAAATATCCTCTAAATATTCTTATTTATATTGGTGGTAAATTTCGTAATTTCGTTTTTTTTCTATTTTAACTTTGAAATGAGATTTTTATCGTGGTAAAAAGTACCCTAAGTTTGAACCAGGACTTCAAAGTACATCCGTACCAAATTTTATAAAAATTCGTTTAGTGGTTTTTGCATGATGCGTGTTCGCACAGACAGACAGACAGACAGACAGAGAAAAATTCCACAAGTTGGTGTTTTGTGTTCTACATCGACTACAGCAAAAAAAAAATTTCAAAAAAATTTAATGTACAGACACGCCCCTTTTACAGTTTTATTATATGTCTAGATATCTTAATAAAGTGAACTTGGTTTTCTTTATCTACTTATAACCTTTACACCAAGCTCAAATTCATTAAAATCGAATTATATTTGTTAAAGCTATGAGTCCGACAAAATTTTTCATGCCCGAGATAGTCAACTTTGACACCCTGTAGCTCAAAGTGTGTTTCAACTGGGTGGTCCAAATTTCAGCTCTCTTAAAGCTTAGGTCCTCGTCTATAATTGTTACATACATCGTTTTGAAATCGGATCGCAAGTTTCAAAGATACAGATTTAATACCCTTTTTAAAATTGGAAGCACTGTGGAACGTTTGGACAATTTTTTTGCACCATTGGCCAAGACTTCAAAAGCCCTTTCAAATAACATGCTACACAGAAAAAAGATTTGTAAATACAATTAATTTTTTCGTTATATCAATTAAATAACAACGATTTTTGTAAATACAATTACAAAATTGTAAGTTAAAGGAAAATCAGAAAAATATTTTCAAATAAATATATCAACAAATAATTTGTTGATAAACACTTTTTTAACATTTTTTTCCAGATTTAAAAATTATTTCAATTAAGATTATTGAATTGTTTATTTTCCAAAAAAAATTAATTATCATAATTGTTGTATTAACAATATTTTTTTATACACAATCACAACCCTCGAAGCGACTTTTTGCTTGTCTGCGAAAAACACTAAATGTCTTTGGGCGAAATCGAACCGGCGACCTCTGGACTAATATGCTAACGTTCCTACCTTTCAGCTACAGAGCTATACACGCAAATAATGAATACACACAAAACTTGATTTGCTTTGTGAATCTAAATTGATTATTAGGCTAAGGTTCGTAGCGTTATATTCAGAAAGAATTGGGCATGATTAATATTTACGTGTGTGCATTCCGTTATGATTAATTATAACAAATAATTTTGTTGAGTAATTTATTTGACTAGAAAAATTTTTGTTTGTTATATCAGCAAAGATGATTGCTAATTTTTTCACAAGTTTCAACAAAACCTTTAGTTGTCATTTTTAATAAAGCAAAAAAAATATTTAAAAAACTGTTGATTTTTTGCTCCATATATAACAAAAAATTTCCTTAGTTCAGTTTGTTGAAAAAAATTTCTGTATTTGTTATATTAACTAAATATATTTTTGTATTTAAATTACATATTAGAGTAATTCCATTTAGCCGAGAGTGACAATTTTGCACACATTTTTGTTATAAATCTAGAATATAAAATTTTTTACTTAAAAAAACGTTGCGGCTGGCAAGGACATTAAGCTTAAAGTCGTTGAACAACGGGTAGACTCTGATAGAACACGATTTCTGCTCAGAATGGCAGACAGAAAGCTGTGACGGATGTGACCTTACAAATCTTAGTTTTAAAGAATTATGACTTTCAGTATAAATTCTGTAGAATTTTGACTATATGGTACACAACAATATTTACTGTTTGACAAAAAATTATTTTTTTTGTAAAAAAAACTATTTATAAAATGCGACAGGTGTGACTGATGGGTGTTACCGTCGGGTGTGACCGACGGGTGTGACCTAGTACGAAAATTAAAAAGAAATTTTGAAATTAAACTTTTTATTGATTTAATTAATATAAATAATATAAAGATAAGCTCACAAGAAAACAATAAGACATTAAATTATTTCTTATTCATTCTATTATAGACAGCAGAATAGTCTAGCTGAATATTTTTTTATATTCAAAAAAAAACGAAAAAAGTATATTTTTCAGAGATAACCCTTTTTATTAATAATGAGAAAGGGAATGAAAGAAAATCTGAAATAAATATTAAACATACAAAGAGGGATAGCAAAATGTTTCATTTAAAAGTGCCTCAAATTGATTAAAAAATATTAAATAGTGTATTTTTTAATTTTTTCTCTAATTGTCATTATCTAAAAAACATCAATTGAGAGATATTTATTAAAAATGAGAAAACTATTTTTTCCTTCCCTAAGCAGTTTGATGATATATTTTTCTGTGTACGTATCGTACAAAAAACTAACAAAAATTAATTATTTGAGATAAGATCCTCACTAATTCTCATTAATAGACCATATAAAATAAATTGATATATAATTTTAGGGGTAAAAAAAAACTTTATTGCGTGAGTCGGCCTAATGTTAATACATATTTATCTACAAATGTGTCATCCATTATTTTGATTAACCAAAATAGGTAGACAAATTTGTCCGTTAATTTTAAGTTTGTTAAATTTCATACTAAAAATAATGCAAAAAACGATAACTTTAATAAACTTGCTTAAAACAATAATAATAATTTGTATATAAAAAAACTAAAATCTTTAATCAAAATCAAAACAACACCCAGCTGAGTACTGAAGCAATAATAAATTCTTTGAGGGCGCTGATGACTGTTGTTAACCGTAGGAAAAAATGTTTCCTTATTACTTTATTTCCTCCTCTTTTTTTTTTTTGTTTTGTTTTGCGTGTTCTATTGTTAGATACATTTACACCGACAATTGTATAAACCGTTCTGTTGTATACTTTGATGGTCCTTCTCGTACAACAATTCATAAAATAAAAATATATATATAATTTTTTTTATTTTTTTATTTTTATTTATTTTTTGTGCTTTGATGGCTTTTTTTATTTGCTTTCATTATTCTTGTGTTTGTTTACAGTTTGTTATAATTTTTTTTATTTCTATTTTTTGTCCTGCTTCTTTTGCTGTTATTGTTGTTTTTGTATTACAACGATTATTATACAATTTTTCTTGATCGAAAATTATGATTACAACAATAACAAGCAACGCCTCTAGTTTTTTTTTTTTGCTACATCCCACATTACCAATTACATATTCCTTCTGCCACCTTTTATGATGAAAGACACCCTAAAGTGAAATTGAGTATACAAGAAGTGGATTTGGATATTTTCCAGTTTTTTTTTCAGTTTTTTCCCCCTATTAAATACAATATTCTATTTCTTTAGAAGACAAGAAGACTTTTTTATACGATTTTCTTTCGATTTTTTGCGCTTTATATTTGCTGTCTAACCTGTATAAAAGTTTTCAATTGTTTTTTTGCTGTTAAGTTCTTTGGTTATTTGCATTGTAGAAATAAGTATAATCGCAACTACAATAATAGCAAAAATTAAACTTTCTTTTGATGGAAAAATATTGTTGAAATATTTATACATGCATACATATAAAAGTTGAGATTTCTTGCTAGAAAAGTATGTATTGTTCACTTCACGCTAAAAGTTATGGTTAGTTTACTTAACTGGTAGATAACAAATTGTTATACTTTTGTATGAGCCCCATCTAATGATACCGTAACTACAACAAAATCAAAACTTTTCCAAATATGAATACTCCAACGACTAACATTCGTAGAGCGAACCGAAAAAAGATACCTCTTCCGGCGTGTTGAAAATTTACACCAGGGACTCATTTTAGAGGCAGTTATAGCTCCTCTCCCTTTGCACATTTTTATAGTGAATCGACATAATCCTTACATTTTACACTCAAAATAAAATTGTAGGCAAATCTAACCAATTTAAATAGTTACTGTTAATGTAAATTGTTATTGCAATTTTTATGATATAAAAATTTTTATTGGTTAAAATAACTTTTTAAAGTTGTAAGTCATTTCATGTCTATGGTTAGTTTGTGCTGTCGTTATTTAACAAGATGACTTAGCTGAGATGGTAAAGTCGTTCGGTTCATAAGCATGCGAAGAATTGTGCGAACCTAAGTTCAAGACCAAAATATTACATTTTACTTATTATAAAATATAAATTTGGGAAAAACCAAGTTTGAAAATTAAAATTATTTTTGATGGTTAAACTTACTAATTTAATTTTTAACAATTTTCGTGGTTAAAATTACCTATTGTTATGGTTAAAATTACCAACTTAAAATAATAAGAACGAAAATGGTTATTTTACAAAAATTACTTTATTTAAAGCAATCAAGTCACCATATATCTATGTTTACTTTGTGCTTTCGTTATATAACAAGATAACTTGGATGAGATTGTAAAGGCTTCCGGTTTATAAACATGAAAAAATGTAAGCTTAAGACCTTAAAATTTAAAAAAAAGTAAATTTTTTTCTAAACAAACACACTTACTGCTTTTCATGGTACATGAATTGAGATAACTAAAAAAATTTCTGCCTGTTATCAAGGACTGTGCTAAGAATCATAAAATATTTTTTGAGATTTTTGGCTATCCTAGTGCGACCGGAGATATTGACGAAATAGAGAACAAAGTCAAGACCACACAAAAATATATATTTTAAAATTCAAAGGTAAATATATTTTTAAATATAATAAATATCTTAAAGAAATAAACTGTATTTTCTTTATCTATTTATAAACCGTACACCAAGTTTAAATTCATTAAAATCCGATAATATTTGAAAAAGTTATGAGGCCGACAATGTTTTTTATGCCCGAGGTAGTGAAATTTGCCACCCTGTAGCTCAACATGTGTTTCAACAGGGTGGTCTGAACTCCAATACTTTGAAAGCTTAGGTTCTTCTCTATGATTGGTATATATATTATTTTGTAATCGGATCGCAAGTTTCCAAGATACAGATTAATATGCCTTTTTTCCAATTATATCATTGGCAGGCCGATTTCGGTCAACCACCTTCCCCGCCAACCTTCAGCCGGCCACGTTCGGTTGCTATGTCAGGCGCCCCCTCACCTTTATCACCCTTCGACACACTCTGCCTAGACACCGGACTCCATGACCCCCACCAAAAATAAAAGTCATTATTTAAAAACAGAACTTTCACCTACCTGGATGACACCAAGTAAACGAAGATAGTAATTTCAACCTCTAGATGGAAGAAGAAGCGAACTCGTCAGCAAAAATATAACTATCGCCTAGAAGATACTTAGACGATAAATAAGCAATACTTAAGCCGAATTCAACCATTTTGTTAGTACTAAATTTTTGTCCGGACAAAATTTATTTTATATAAAGTTTTACGTCACTCACAGGAAGAGAACGTCAAGCTACATATAAAATAAGTTTTGTGCGGACAAAAATTGTATCCGAACAACATGGGTGAATTCAGCTATAGGCCATATTTCATAAGAATTTAGCCGAGACACCTTCATTTGGCAAGGGCACCAACCATTACCCAAGCAAGACACAAATAGGGTCCAAGGATTCCCAAAAACTTGTACCAAAATCTTCCCAAAATCCCAGAAGTTCCCCGGATTCCCAAAAACAAGGATGAAAATCTCCCAAAAGCTCCAGAAGTTTCATGGATTCCCAAAAACTAAAACAAATATCTCCAGAAAATCTTAGAAATTCCCTGGAAAACAACGGCAGCACCGAAAACCGCAAAATTAACAAAGCGGCAACACTGACTTTTTATGGAATTTAACCTTCGCTCCGGCCTGTTGCCTTCGTATTGAATTGTTGTTAAACGTATTTTTTTTACCACTATTCGTTACATGTATTTTTCAATTAAAAAACTCTTTTACTGAAGATTGTATTATTTATGAAAGAACGAATTATAGACAAGCTCAAAAACAGAAATTTATTGAATTATCAATATCAATATCAATTATATCTACCTGATAGAAGTAAATTCTTTAAATTATTATATACATAAATAACTTTGAGAAATACAAAAATTCGTTTAAAAAGGTTTATACGTAGTTGTAAAAGAGAGTCATACCCAAAGCGATCGACATTGTTATCCTGTAGCTTATCGTGTATTCTAACATTGAGGTCAATGAGTTTATTTTTTGAAAGCTTTGATCCTGCTCTATGACTTTTGCATGTCTTATTTTGTTATCAGAGCACTAGTATAATATACAAAGAATTATTTGCTCTATTATTTTCATAATAAACTCCCACAACGAACTAAGCTGAAAACAACCAAATGCTGTGAAATTGTCTGTAATATTTTTTTGTGTAATTATCTAAGATTACAACTTAAAACAGAATTGTTACATAAAGAGTATCTAAAAGTCGTTGAAGTCCTTTTTATTGATACAATTTATTTTTGTAACTTTCTCATCTTTTCTTTTCTTTTTTTTTTTCTTTTTTTATTGTATTTATGACTCCAACAAATTTATTGTAAGTAAATTACATGACATTTACAGTCAGATTTAACAAGCCATTGAATAAATTTCTTTTATATTATCAATCAAACAAATATGTTGTACAAACAATTTGTCAAAACAGTTTTGTTTTTTTTTTACAATTATAATTAACTTTTTATACTTAGAATAAATAAAACAAAAGAAGTAAATAAACTTAAAGATATATATGAGACTTTGCTGTTTTGTCTTCAGAAATAAAGGAAAAAAGTTAATTTAATAATACTGAAATTGGAACATAATTAGATGCTCTTACTACGGCTTTCGTTTCTAGTAAAAAAAAATTGTTTTTTTGGCAGCCAGTAACGATTGGAAGCACTTTTATTAGAAGACTTTTTTTGATGTTTGTTGCAAGAAAATTAATATTTTAGAATTATAGTACTTCCAAGTGGGAAACACTGTAAGCTTCGTTGCTTATTGGGTTATTAATTTAATAGTAAATTGAACTTAAAACTTTTAAGTTCTTGAAATGAAAATTTTATTTTGCTTGCGGCTCTTTTCACAATATGCGACTAAAAGTTAACGTAGACTTTAACGACAAGTTTTGTATACCGAACTTGCCGTTAAAGTTCGTGTTAACTCTTAATCGTACTTTGTGAAAAAGGCCGTTAGACTTGTAACGTTTCAATTACACTAGTTTACAAACTTTCAACTTTCTGCCATAACCTCAAAAACGATATGCTCTCATTCATATATTTCTCTTAAGAAGCGTTTTCGGGATACTCGCGAAAAACGCATTTATCAGTTTTTTATCTATTTCCAAAAATCTCGAGAACTGTTCATCTGAATTGTAGAATTTTGGTACTTTTGTATAGATATGTCTTTTATCTTTCAGATAATATATAAAGTGTATTCATCGTCTCAAAATTATCTTAGCTACAGCCCTTAAGATTTGAAAATATGTGAACTTTTTTACGTTTTTGATATATCACAATTTTGAGTCGCTCTATTTAGGCAAAAATTAAAATCTTTAACTTTTTACCACTATTTTAAAGAAAATATTTCGCCAAAATTTTGTTATGTGGTTTTTTGTGCATATTAAAGCTTTTTCTTACTATTTACCATAAAATCTTTGATTATTGATATTTTTGAATGAAATTTTGATGTTTTATATAAATACCCAGCAAGTAAAGAAAGCCAAAATTTTTTTTCTGAACTCCTAAGAACGTTACAACAAATCCAAAAATGGAGTTTTGTATGTGCTAACTTATAAAGTCCACATTTGGTCAAAAGCAAATAAAATGCTTTGGCAAATAAATGGATACAAATAAGATTTTCTGCAAGTGGTATTTGTTTTTCAATGGAAGATTTTCCAATTGGATGTTCCAATTGGAAAAAACGGTAATATATCTGTGGCTTTGAAACTTGCGATCCGACTACCAAACGATCAATATAAAAACCATAGATGAGGACATAAGCCTTAAGAATGCCGAAATTCGCACTACCCTATTGAAACACGCTGTGAGCTACAGGGTGTCAAAAATTAATACCTCTGGCATGAAAAACATAGTCGGCGTCATAACTTTTAAAACTATTATTCGATTTCAATTTAATTTAAGTTTGGCGTAAAGCTTATAAATAAATAAGGAAAATACATTTTACTTTATTAAGAAATCTTTAATATTTTCAATGATATTTGGCTTTGAATTTTAAGACTTGGGTTGATGGCCTCGACTTTGTTCCCTATTTCGTAAATATCTCCTATAATAGGATAGCCAAAAATTTCCAAAAAAATATTATGATTTTTAATACAATCCTTGATGGCATGTAGAAAAAATTTTTTAGTTATCTCAATTCATGTTGTCGTGAAAAGGAATCAAATTAAAGACTTTGAAATGAGAGTGAAAAATGGCAACATTTTTACAAAAATAGAGTTTTATTGTTCGACGTTTATCTCAACAATTTTTCAAAACTAAATTTCAACTGCAGTCATTTTTTAAGTTAATTTTTTTTTTAATGTTGAAAATAAAAAATTTTAGTTTTGAAAATTTTGTCAAAATTTAACCATTTTTTAGTCTCATTTCATGAATTTGATTCCTTTTCAAACTTCATGAATTGAGATAACTAAAAACTTTTTTCTGCATATTATCAAGGATTGTGTTCAAAATCATAAAAAAATTTTCTTAAAATTTTGCTGTTACCGGAGATATTGACGAAATATAAAACAAAGTCAAGGCCAAAAACCAAATTTTTTAAATTCAAAGGCAAATATGGGCATTTCCGTGGAAAAGTTCACTTGCATTTTAGAACCATAAAGTCCGATTTTTCCTAACCTTCTACTAAATAAGGAGCTACTTACGGCCTACACAATTATATAGAGAAGTAAAAAAAAAATTATGTTTTCTTTGAAATACAAGATAAATTGCTTGTTGACGTTACGTTACGAAAGTTGTGATTTTCTGTGGAAATGCCCATATCTTTGAATATATTACAGATATCTTAATAAAGTAAATTGTATTTTCTATATATAATTATAAGCTTTACACTAACTTTAAAATCATTAAAATCGGATAATTCTTGCAAAAGTTATGAGGCCGACAAGGTTTTTTATGCAGATACAGATTTACTACCCTTTTTTCCAAATGGAAAAATTTTATAATTCATATAAATATTTCTTGAGATTTTTGGAAATATACAGTAGTATAAAAATGGCAAAAAAATACTTAAGAAAAATGAATTACTGTTATATTCGTGCTCAGCCCCAAATTAACTGAAAAACATTTCTTTTTAACCGACTTCAAAAAAAGGAGAAAGGTTTTCAATTCGTCATGTATATATATATTTTTTATGTTCCCTCAAAACTCCGCCATTTATGAACCGATTTCGGATTTTTTCCTCTATTCAAAAGGATGTACTACAAAGTAAATACACATTCGTTTTCAACTACTTCTACTCAACCGATTCTTATGAAACTTTACACACACATTAAGCGTCTGTTTAAATACTACATCATGATCAAAAAAGTGGGCAGTGCCACGCCCCATGCAAACTAAATATTTATTTTCAACAACTGCTACTAACCCGATTCTAATGAAACTTTGTACACGCCTTTAGTTATCGTTACAATACAACATTATGTTTAGAAAAGTGGGCAGCGTCACGCCCATGAAAAGTAAATATGCATTTTCACTACTTCCAGTTATCCGATTCTTATGAAACTTTGCATACATATTTAGTTATCGTTACAATACAGTACTTATCGCTTACATGCACGTCGGTTATTTGCATTTAACGTTTATATGCATCCTATCATGAGCAATTTTCTATTGGTATTAAAAAAACCTTAAATATTTTTTGTATTTGCATTTCGCTTATATGCATTTCTCGCTTTTATGCACTGTAAAGTAATGTAAATATTTTCCAAATGTATTAAAAAAATGCTCATTTATGCATGGTACATGTTAAGTATATTTTCCAAAAATTAGAGTTTTTGCACCAATTTTTCAGCAGGAAACAAAAAGTTCTTTCTCAATTTAACAAAAAATTTGTGTAAAATAACAAACTGAAATTCATTTTTTGGGCAATTTTCTATTTGGTTGTACGCAGTTGAAGTGACAAATAACTAAAGCAGCCCATCGCTATTTGATGTAGCAAAAGTCGAATTTTTTTCTCTATAGCGCTTTTTTTAATAAAGCGCTAAATTGGCGCTTTTTTTAATAAAGCGCTAAATTGGCCCTTTTTTATCAAGAGTTTTTTTCACATTTAGTTATTAAAACAGTTTTGTTTTGGCTTTGAAATAAATATTAATTAAAAATTTTTATCTTAAAAAGATGTATCCAAGCTATTGTGCGTATCAGGATATTGCGCTTGTATTCCTGGAATAATTAATATTTTTTAGCAAATTTTTTTTTATTATCAACTTTTTATTGAATTACCAATGTTTACTTTACATCAATCTTTTTTCATAAGCTCTATTTTATATGTTTTTTTTTTCTCGAATATAATTTTACTTTAAATATTGCCTATAACAAGATCAAATATGTGACATGGAATGAAGTACGCAAAATGCGTCAACAATCTACTTTCAGCCTTCGGTCGATTCTTATGCAAAAAACTATGCCGAAGTGATTCATGTGGTTTGAAGACATGTATTGCAAAGTTTCTAACATGCATTTTCTGTCCTATAATTGAATTAGAATTATCGTCTTTGTACAATAAAAATCAAAAGTCTTTTGAAAAATTGCACAATTATTTGCCAGTGGGTGGGCCGCTAAACATTTTTGTCCAATACAGGGAAATCAGATCTATTACCATGAATGAATGAATTATTTTAAATTAAACAGAAAACACAGGACACTGCGACCGAAGAAGATCTTATGTATCCCTTGCCAGGTGCTAGGGCACCTCATCTAGACCTACTCTCCTGAGGAATCTCAAGATTGCCAGTGGCTCTAGTGTTGGCTGTTATCAATCCTCCAATAGGTGCTTGCCCAATTGGCTATATCTTCTGTGGCATAACGCTTCACAGTCCCTCAGAATATGCTCTGGAGTTTTATTCTCATAATCGCAGAATCCGCACAGGTTGTTACTCTCAATTCCAAGTCTGTTGAGGTGTTTTATCAGTCTGCAATGACCTGTGAGGAAACCTATGAGCATTCATAGATTGTTTTTACTCAAAGACATGAGAGCTATGAAACGATTTTGGATATATTACCATACGTCTCCACACTGAAAAAATTCCATGCAACATATGCACGAAAACGCTCGTATATATTACGAAATATTTCGTAATTTCGCACCACGAAATTCTGTCGTAAAATATACGAAATGTACGAAAATAATCAAAAAATAAAAGTAAAAAAAAAGTATGGCTCAACCTGGGCACGAACTCGCAATCTTCATATTTCAAGTCATGTACTCTACCCACTGAGCCACTTTCTACTTATTTTATAAAAGCTAACAATTTGTTTTATTTACTTACATCTGAAAAATACGTCAATTTATACAAAATTATTTTAATCTATTTTTTTATTTCAAATATATTTTTTAACAAGGAAAAATATTTACGAAAGGTATTCGTTACTTTCGGTAATTCAAAAAAATATTGCCTAAATGTTTTTTCGTAATATATACGAAAGTTTCGTATATTCTACGAAAAAACTCACTACGAAAGTTTTTTTCGTAAAATGTTGCATGGAATATTTTCAGTGCACGTATAAATTTTTATTGCTGAAATGGTCAAGCTTCATTTAGAAAATACTAACTAACAAAATAGTATAATTTTCCATATGGAATTTGACATTTTCCGGCAATAAAAATTGCTACGTGGAGACGAAGGGTTAGCAAAAATATTTTTTCTGTCAACTGAAACAAAGATTAATGTTCAGATAATTGTTTCTTAAAGGCATTTTTGACATTTTGTGTCGTCTTGTAAATAAATTTTTGTGTTTTGTATATTGTAATTAAGAAATTTAAATGCGTTTTGGCAGAAGTAAATGAAAAATTTCGAACCTTAAATTTAGGCGGAACTGCGTACGAGGCTTTGAAAACAAAATTTTGGATTTTGCTTACTCATTGTAGTTTTTTTTTTTTTATATATATGCACCGCTGAAGCATATAAGCGAGTTTTTTTTTATAAGCACCGCCGATGCATATAAGCGAGTTTTTATAAATGCATTTCTCGCCAAAGACGTGCAAAATTTGAAATGCATATAACATATAAATACTGTACAAGATTGTGGTTAGAAAAGTGGGCAGTGCCACGCCCATGAAAATTAAATATTCATTTTAAATACTTCTACTCAACCCATTTTTTTCAAACTTCGCACACACAATTAGTTCTCGTAGAACTATATGGTGATAAAAAATGGGGGTGCCACGCCTATTTTGTAGTCGGTTTTTTTGCAAGAATTATTTAAGTTAAATTTTTGTAAACAAGTGTTATCAAATAAGAGATAACGGCTGGCAAGTATTTTAAATCTTATTTCAAATACAAAATATTTCAAGCTGTTTATTGCTAATAACTTTTTATATCAGAGTTTCGATCAAAATTCTTGCATTTACCATATTTACATATTTTCTAAGCTAAATTAATAAATTAAAATTAGTCATTTGCTTTTTGAGTGCCAGCAAAATTCTTTTGATATTTTCTTTTTTTGAAAATGTTTAGACAACTCAAATTAATGTATTTCCATTTCAATCTGTTACAGGATTTCTCTTGAAATTTTCAATCAACTTTGATATTAAATTTATAAATTTAATTAAACTGAAAATAAGCTTGAAAATATTTATATTCTTTTAAAAGTTTTTTCAACATGATTTTAATATTTAATACATTTTTAATTAAACAAAATCATGTTAATAAGACAATAATTTATGTGCTCTTATTTCAAGTCTATACTGGGCGCGCGTGTGAGTGTGTGTGAAATGAAGCATTTACGTTTGTTTGTATTTGTAAATTTATGTTTATTTGCGAAAGTGTGTGTGTGTGTGTGTGTGTGTGTATGTGCAACGACGGGTCTTGATCTCATTAATAATAAACATCTGTTGATTTTAACTGATTTATGAATATGAATGAATATTTCTCCTTCATGTTTAAACATCCAACGAATAAAATGTAATTACAAACAAAAAGACAGACAATAAGACAAAAAGTATACATACATATGTATTCCACTTATTCAAGTACGATGAAGGATTGAATATTTGTTTAAATAAAGTGGCAAAATAACTCAGAGATGTCGAACAAAATGGCGCCGACAATAGAAAATTCTAATATTTACTTTTAAATATATTTTTCGCTATTTATCATCAATAGTGCAGAATGTAGAGAAATTTTATAGAAATAATATTCCAAATAACTTCAAATATTTTCAAGTTTCTTTCCAAATCACTATCGTATTTGCTTTTTTCTTGATTATTTTCATTTGTGTGCTGAATAAACAAATTTTGTGAAAATCATTAAAAAAAATTTTATTAAGAACAATATGAAATACTTATGAAAATAAGTAAGAAAAAAAAAGCAAGCAGAATGTGGCGTACTCTTTAGAAAAATCAGTATAAAGTTCAGCCAATAAAAGACTTTTTGACAGGATAAAAAAAATGAATAAATAAATGTTCGTTTTATATTTATGGAGAAACGTTTATGAGCATGAATTAACGCATTTGATTCGGTTTTGGTATGAAATGATGGGGAATGCATAAAGAAAAAAAATTGTAATAAAAGAAAAGAATATAATTTTTATTAAAACTGCTAAAAGGCAATTTCAAGGAAAATAAATGAAGTTTTAATGAGTAAAACAACACATACAGTTTATTATGTTGTTTTTTTTCTCTTTCATTTTTTTTATTATTATTTTTCCATATTTGCTATTATCCTCATTGTTGTAGCTATTGTATGCATTTTTATTTTTTGTACTAAAACGAATACATAAAAAAGTATGGCGCACAATGTAGCGATTGCGGAAAAAAATGGTCATATCCAATGTCTTAGAACAGAAATCTAAATTATATATCAATTATTTAGTTTATTTTTCCGACCTTTTTTAATTATAAAGACAATAATACGTTTTTGTTTGAGCTCGAGGTCAAGAGTAGGGTGTAAATTTTATTATGTTATGCCAATATTTCGCTACAATCTTCGCGTAGCATCATCAGGGCTTATTTTCTAAAAACAATAAATATAATTACATATATAAATATAAATACCCAGATACAAAGATAATAACAAATAAAAATATATGTATGTAAAACATCAATATTTTTATCAACAAACTAGATTAACGCACAAAACAAAGAATGTAAAAATATATAAATAAAAACCAATATTTTAAACAAAAATTGCAACAACAACCTTGCTTACATTAATTGTTTACACACAACCAAACGAGTGTACAGACATCGAGTTGTCCAAGCAATCGTCAAATATACACTAAAAGGGTAAACCTAATATTGCACTATATATTTTTGTATTTTGTTATTATTTAATTTTCTTATTCACTAGGTGTCTGTATATTTGAGCACAATTATCTGTGTCAGCCTTGTAGTTAATTCTCTCTAATAATTTTCCGGAGAGTTTAACAAAACAATTAATCGCGAGTTTTAAAATGGATAAAGTCTCAAACAATAATGTTTCAAACGAACCTAGGATATTCAAATCAATGATTTATGTACCGGAGATATCAGAGAGATTCGGAAATTCAAAACTGTTTGATTCAGAAAAGTACAATATTGCACAAAAAACTTTTAATAATATCGGACAATTTTACAGTAAAACAAAAGATAAAATTGAAAAGTTTGAAAAATCCAACGTTGTGTATAAAATACCTTGCAACGGCAATGACACAAGCAGATGTAAAATGGTGTACGTCGGAACAACAAAAAACAAATTAAAAACCAGAATATCAGGCCACAAATCTGACCAGCGTTCTCGCAGCAACAATGGTGCACACAAAACAGCTTTATCGGCCCATTGTGCACAGATGTATCACTCTCCTAATTTTGAGGGAACGAAAATTCTACAAATTGAAAACAATTACAGACGCCGCTATATGCTTGAAATGTTACATATTATTAACATACCAACAAAAGAGAGAATTAACTACAAGGCTGACACAGATAATTGTGCTCAAATATACAGACACCTAGTGAATAAGAAAATTAAATAATAACAAAATACAAAAATATATAGTGCAATATTAGGTTTACCCTTTTAGTGTATATTTGACGATTGCTTGGACAACTCGATGTCTGTACACTCGTTTGGTTGTGTGTAAACAATTAATGTAAGCAAGGTTGTTGTTGCAATTTTTGTTTAAAATATTGGTTTTTATTTATATATTTTTACATTCTTTGTTTTGTGCGTTAATCTAGTTTGTTGATAAAAATATTGATGTTTTACATACATATATTTTTATTTGTTATTATCTTTGTATCTGGGTATTTATATTTATATATGTAATTATATTTATTGTTTTTAGAAAATAAGCCCTGATGATGCTACGCGAAGATTGTAGCGAAATATTGGCATAACATAATAAAATTTACACCCTACTCTTGACCTCGAGCTCAAACAAAAACGTATTATTGTCTTTAAATTATATATCTTTAGGCGATGTATATTACAGCAAGTCACATTTTTTCCAAAATACGTTTTTCATAGTATGGGAATCAACATTTTTTTCTTCTATCGATGAGTAAAATCCCGAAAGTCCTACAAGGGACGCATGGTGGTTCCAATTAGGGAAAAAAATGGTAATAAATCTGTATCTTCGAAACTTGCGATCCGACTAAAAACCGGTGTATGTAAATATCATACAGGAGCACCTAAGCTTTGAGAATATTGAAATTTGGACCACCCTTCTCAAACACACGGTCACCTACAGGCTGTCAAAGTAGACTACTTCGGGCATGAAAAACATCGTTGGCTTCATAACTTTTACTAATATTATTCGATTTTAATGAATTCAAAGTTGCTGTAAAGTTATAATTAGGCTGAACACACACCGAATAAGACAAAACGGTTTTTTGTGACTTGTACGACAACAGAACATTATTTCTTATGAGACAACACACACCAAATTTTTGGTGTACTTACGTCTGTCTGTTTGTCTGTCTGTCTGTCTGTCTGTCTGTCTGTCTGTCTGTCTGTCTGTCTGTCACAGGCAGTTTTCTCAGGAACTGTAAAAGCTACGGACCTAAAATTGTCGCAGAATATGTAAAAATTTTACCAATACAACAACAAATATATGATAGTTAAAAATTAAAGGGTGTTCTAAAGCGAGCAACGAAACATGTTGAAATACTAATGTAATATACGGACACTTATATATGGAGACTTTAAATTTTCAAAGTTAGTGTTAATTGGTGTAGTCTGTAGCATAGACTACAACAAATAACACCGATATTTAAAACAATAAAAATTAAAGGGTGTTCTATCAGTTAATGTAATTTTGACTATGTAATTTAGACAATTTGCTGTATATTGCAAACCGTAAGATGCAAACTCTTGAAATTTTAAAAAACGGTAGAGCTAGAAAATTCCAAAATTATAAAAATTTCAAAACGAAAAATCACCAAAAATTAAAAAAGGGCTTGAAGGAAAAAAAGCACCAAAAAAATCTCTAAAACGCAAAAAATCACCAAAACTAAAAAGATCGCCAAGAACCTAAAAAAAACCAAACACCAAAAAGCCATCAAAATGAAAAAAACACCAAATTTTAAAAAAACCGCTAAAACTAAAAATATTGTCAAAAACGAAAAAATCGCAATAAAAAATAGAAATAGAAAAGCGCCAAAACAACAAAGCACCAAAACAAAAAAAGCAGCAAAACAAAAAAATAGCCAAAAACCGAAAAATCGCCAAGACGAAATAAAGTGCTAAAACCAAAAAAAATCGCTAAAACTAAATGTCAAAACGAAAAATCGCCAAAAAAGAAAAAAGTGCTTGAAGGATAAAAAGCACCAAAACTATAAAAAATCGCTAAAACGCAAAAAATCACCAAAACTAAAGAGATCGACAAAAACTAAAAAACGTTAAAAACCGAAAAAGTCGTCAGAACAAAAAAAAAATACCAAAACTTTAAAAAATCGCTAAAACTAAAAATATCGTCGAAAACGGAAAAAATCGCCGAAAATAAAAAATCCCCAAAAAGAAAAAACCCAAAAAAACGCCAAAACTAAAAAATAGCCAAAAACCGAACAAATCGCCAAGACAAACAAAGTGATAAATCCAAAAAATCGCTAAAACTAAAAAAATCACCAAAAACCGAAAAAAATCCCAACCAAAAAATTGCCAAAACTAAAAAATCGGCAAAAAACAAAAAAAAATCACAAAAATTAAAAAAGCACCAAAACTTAAAAAATTGTCGAAAAACGGAAAAAGCTTAAAAAAATAATAATATTAAACGAAAACGAAAAAAGGACAAAATGAAAAAATGGGCAAAAACGAAAAGGGATATACATATGTGTATTCGTACGGAACCCTTCGTGTGCGAGCCAAAAGCGCAATTTACTGAAATTTTCACTCTCATTTCAAAGTATTGACTTTGATTCCTTTTTCCAACTACATGAATTGATATAACTAAAAAAACTAGGAATGCTATCAAGGACTGCGTTCAAAATCAAGGAATATTTTTTTTAATGTTTCCTATGCTATTACCGGAGATATTTACGAAATAGAGAACAAAGTCGAGGCCAAAATCAAAGTTTTTTTCTTTTGAAAACAAACACAACCCGCGAAGCGATTAGCTTGTCTGCGGAAAACACCCAGGGTATATGGCAGGAATCGAACCAACGACCTACGGACTGACAGGCTAGCATTGTTACCACTCAGCCACAGAGGCACCCAAAATTCAAAGGCAAATATCTTTGAAAATATTAAAGGTATCTTAATAAAGTAAACAGTTTTTTCTTTATCTGTCCATAGACTTTACATCAAGTTTAAATTCATTAAAATCGGATAATATTTGTAAAATTTATGAGGCTGACAAGATTTTTCATGCCCGAGATTATCTTCTAAAATAATCAGCGTAATTTATGAAAAAATCTATAAAATTGTATATTTTTCTAAATCGGCGATATAACATGAGCTTAAAAGGTATAGTGAAAACTAGTTTTGCCCTTCAGTTTAATTGAAATTAAAATTTCTCATCACTCATTATATGAAAACGCAGTACTGTGCGACGTAAATGTGAACAATATAGAAAAGCCGAGACATGAATTATTTTCCATTAAGTTGTTTATTCCTTATATAAGTGTTAGCTTATTTGTGAATGTGTGTGTGCGTCTGTGTGTGCGTGTGCTTGTGTGCGATTTTTATTTTTTAACTTTTTACAACAGCAAATGTGTATGTTAACAAATAAACACCCAATATTGTTGTTATTGCTTTAGCTTTTGTTTCCCTTATAATGTTGCTTTTATATTCACATTATGTGGCCCTAGCAAGGGGTTAAAGTAATTTGCAGTTGGCTTATCTTCATTTACTTCTTTTTTTTTGTGTGTAATTTTATAACTTCATGAAACCAATAAAACCAAGCAACAACAACATCAACACCAAAAACTTCAAAATTCAAAAAAAAATTATTTTTTGAGGCATTTTATAAATGTATGATGATGTTAAACACTTTTTTATAGCCAGTATTATGCAACGACCCCAGATACAATATACAGCAACAGCAAAATTTACAAACAACCCCAGCAAACATTTTTTGCCGATTTCGGTCCGTGGTCGGTCAGAAAGTCTGCACAAGATGCTGAATTCGTATCCAAAGTCGGTCAGAAAACGTACCGGAAATCATGAGACTGGCTGACAAGATAGCGGACCTCTTTGTCTGAGGAAATTCTAAAAACTATGCCGAAATGTCTTAGAGAACACTGTACGAATTCTGACGAATTTTCGAGCGAAATTCTAAACGAATTTTCGACATGTCTGAACTACAAAAGTCGTAAGACGTAGATCAGAAAATATGCAGACTATTCTGTTGTATGTCTTAAATAATATTTCAGAAAATGTGCAGAAACGTGATACCAGAAAGCTATTGACTACTCTGCCAAATATCTGAGAGGATTTTAGACAACTCGGTTGATTGTCTAGTAAAGTCTCAGATATTTTCTGGCAATAAATGTTTCCCGGGACGTCACAAGCCATCATTATTTGTAATACTAAGCATTCTCGTTTAGTTTAAACCAAATAACAACATTAGCCATAACTGGCATAATATTAAACCTTAAAAAAAACAAGGTGAACTTAAGTTATGCCAACATGTTTAATAAATGTGCAGAGTTATACACTGAAAAAAATTATATATAACTAACTGTAAAATCACGTTTTTATATTAAGTGCTTGTTGACTTATAATAGAAACTGGATTCGTATATAAGTGAAAATGTTTTGTATTATAAAAATTTTAGCTAGAAAATTTTGCATTTTTACTTCCAATTTATAAAGGAAAACTTAACCGTCCAATAATAGTAAAATATGGTGCAACTTCTTTCACAATAAGCAAAAAGAAAACAATATTGAACAATATTTGCAATACAATACACAGTTTTCTTGGTTGTATAATGGAAAAATTAAGCCTTTTGATTTTTTTTCGCAGTACATATATTATGGAACCATCGATTATGACGTAAATATTGGCAATATTAATGTACAATATGAAATATTGCACAATTATATTGCAGGTGTATGGGCCGCTTAAAAGAAAAATGTTGAAAACATATAAGTACATATTTAAATAAATGAAACAAAAAAATTTTGCATACTTTTAGGAGCCACAAATAAATAGTTGCTCTTCTAACTTTATTGTTCAATTCACAAGCTCAGTCGTATGTCTTATCGTTTAAAAAAATACGATATTTGCTTATGTGCTTGTGAACAGACAAAAATTTGTTGTAACGTTATTTTGTCGTATTTTAAATGTCAATTTAATTAATACCAATGCAAGGCGAATTAATAGCAGGTGGCCTCGAGAGATCAGGAGGCTAAGAAAATGAACTGTCAACTGTGTTAATATAACAGATTTTTAACATTTCAAATATAAATTCGCCGTGTAGTGCTTATATTTGGGCTGTCAAAAAAGCTGATACATTAACACAGTTGGCAGTACAAATATGGTAAATAATTCGTAGTCAACTGATCGCTCGAAGCCACCTGGTATTAATTCACACCTTGTCTTGATACCATGAAATGAAACCAGGTATGGGAATTTTTATTTGAAGGGAAATAGAATAACTTTTTTCGCGACAAGCTATTTTTATTAAAATAGTTTGAAAATTAAATTGAAATGAATCAAGTATCTATTTATCATTAATAAGAATGTATTTTCTGGTGTCACTTATCACATATATAAAAGATTTCTACAAAATAATCTAACTAATAGAATATTCCCAGACCTGCCCTCAATACAACTATATGAAGAACATATAAAATTCAATAGTATAATTATAACGCACTTTTGTATGAAAATTACCAACAACAAAAATACAATATCTACTGTATAATTAGACGATTAGACAATACATACGACGTTAATACGAGCTTGTGAATTGAACATACTCGTATGTATTGCAAAAAAGTTTGAACTGGCGCACAGTGCTTTGATCCCATATCACGATGGGACAAAAATAGAAGGAGTTGTCGCACAGTCTTGAAATTTGGTACACTACTATAATATATTTTAGCTAAGAAAAATCCAAATAAAAAAGTTTTTTTTTGGGAATTATTAAATTACATTAATTTTAATTTTTTACATGCTTTTTCCCAAATTAATATTTTACTTTTTAAGTAAAATATTAAATTTTTATTAAAATACATTGAAATTGATTATGGAGGGGTATTAGCTAGTTCCTATGGCCATTTCATTGGGGCTAATGCAAATAGTCAGGGAACCTTTACCCAAGTAAAGAAAATAAAAAACATGATTGATTATGGAGCTCATGTTTCAACTTTGATATTATAAACTTCTTATTCTTATGATTAAGAGTTTAATATAATATCTTTAGTTTTTCGACGAGATTTTTGGGTAAAGGTTCCCTGACGATTTGCATTAGCCCCAATGAAATGGCCATAGGAACTAGCTAATACCCCTCTGTAATCAATTTCAATGCATTTTAATAAAAATTTAATATTTTACTTAAAAAGTAAAATATTAATTTGGGAAAAAGCACGTTAAAAATTAAAATTAATAAAAATCCAAATTATTTATGAAATTTTCTGATATCTGAGAATGAAACTATGGCATTTTTTTGTATTTACATGTCTCGTACATTGATAGCGAGAGACAAACGTACAGCTAGCCTTCATTGCCATCCTTGGTACAATTGTACCAAAAATATTATTGTTGTACCCTGTGTGTAATTTACGATAAAAAAAAATATCTTAAAACACGGCAAACGTTCTTGAAATGCAGTTATCCTGTATGTGCTCATCATAGCATTGTCCAACATACATGTAAAAATTGCGAATAAAGTTTGTAATGCAAAATATATAAAAACTCAACATCTCCTTTGTTTTCAATGTAAAATACATAGTGGTACAGCTGTGATAAGGATGTCAGTGGAAGTTTTGCAAAGAAGAATGTCACAGAAGTGTTAAAAATCGGACAAAGGACACGCCTACTGCCCATACATTCCAAAACTCAAATTTTTAATATTGGCTACATAACTGCACACAAATTCGTAACAGTACGCTGGTATCTTCCATCCCACACTTACTAGTGTGGTACTTTTTCTTGTGATTGAAGAGAGGACTCCAGGTCCTGCCATATATCCTTTATCGTAGAACTGCTATAAATCTTAGAAAAGTTATTATCTACATACTAAACAAATATATGTGCCAAATTAAACTAAAATTTATTAATCAATACAGAAAATAAAAATAATGTGCATAAAAAATTGGCTAAAAATAATTCAAAAGATTTTGAAAACAAAGTGAAAGTAAAACGTTAAGTCTGTTCCCGTACGTGTACAATGTTACACAAACTTGCCCAAAAGCTTTTTTAAACACAAATTTTGTATTGAAAAGAGCTTTCGGTTAGTTTTGGGTAACTTCGCGCAAGTAAAGATACAAGCCTATTATGTCTGTTCCCGAACGTGCACGAAGTTACACAAACCTACCCAAAAGCTTTTTTAAATACGAATGTTGTATTGAAAAGAGTTTTCGGTTAAGTTTGTGTAACTTTGTGCACGTACGGGAACAGACTGATTACATCTTTTCTCATTTAAAGTTTAAATTCAAATATAAGGGCGCTTTTTATAAATTTTTTTTATTTTGAGAAATAAAAGCTAATTTAACTGCCTGTCCTACGATGTCGACAAGGCGAATTCGTTCTCATATTTATATTGAAAACAATAATAAAAAATGTTAATGTGTTTTTATTTTCAATATAAATATAAGAACGACATCGAGTTGTCGACATTGTGGGGCAGGCAGTAAATATTTAAATAACAGAAACATTTTGTCTGTTCCCGTACGAGCACACAATTGCACAAACTTAACCGAAAGCTCTTTTCAATACAAAGTTCTTATTGACAAAAGATTTCGGTTAAGATTGGGTAACTTCGTACACGTTAAGAAACAGACCTATTGTTATTTATAAATAGTAAAAGCTTTAATATGTATGTATATTGTTGTGGAATAATTACTTGAGTTCTGGCAAAAGAATATGTGCTTTAACTAAACAGCTGACTGTTGCCTATTCAATAGCAGCACAAAAACTATTATATTTTAATAGCTCATGCGGCTTAAAAGTATTACTGCATAGAAAAGTCGGTAGTTTTGCAGTTATTGTTTCTCAACGATTTGATTATCGTTAAAATAAGATAGTGAATCGAGCTACAGGTATTGGCGGTGAGTCTTATTACTGTTACTGATAGGTTAAGATCTAATCTAAAGGATTCCATTCTCACTTGTTCTTGATATTTGTGCTGATTGCCTTTTATTGAGTATTAAAAAAGGTGAATTTTGCAAGTCTTTGCAAAAAAATAATTAAATTTGAAGACGCAATAAAATTTTTATTTTACAAGTTTTCGTAAAAAAAAAACTTACCCCACACAATCTCGTATCATCTTGCTTTGATAAAAGTATTGCATGATATCAGCCAGGTAAAAAATGCAATTTTGGAAAATTAATTTTAAACCCCTAAAAACGACAATTATGTAGTCGATCACTTTGGCATTAAAATAGCCCAACTTTTAAACTGTCGTAAATACATTTTAAAGCAAAAATGGAAAATTATCTTTAAAATTATACCCAATTTGTTCGGTTTCAACACTATGCACTTTTTTTTGTCAACGGACTTAGTAGTGTGTGGCGCCCAAGGCAGATCAGGTTTCTTCGACAGAAAGTTTACCACGAGCTAATTATTTTTTTTTTAATCTCTCGACATTATTTGAGCTTTTTTACTGAAAAATTTTTTTGGTTGCCTTGATGAAAGAATATTTCTAATTAAAGGATATAGAACTCTTTCTGTATAGATTTTGTCTGTGAGTGTAATTTGTTTGTTCTATTTATTTTTTATTAAGTTTCTTTAGTACCAGTAGTATGAGATTTGAAACATTTTCGTCTATTGGTAATATTAAGGCTTTTTAAAGAAAACGCACACACACAAATATCTAAACAGAAATTGAAAATGTTGTTGCTTGTTTTCTATTATTTTTTTCCAACAACAACAAAATAAGTCACTTTCCTTAAAACATGCACGTTAGGCTGGCTCCAAAGATGTGTTAATATTTTAATTCATGAAGCAGATTAACGTTTTTTAAAACTGCTATTACAATTTTGCTAAAGTTTGTATTGGTTAGAGAAAAAATCTGGTTTAATAAGCGTTGAAGTTAATTTTAATTGACCAACTTAAAAAGTAGGAGCAGGTTATCAATTCATCGTTAATACTGTCATGTTAAAACACTATGCAACAGAATAATGCCAGGCAGTGCCACTGTATTTTTTGATGTGTTATGGTCCTGCAAAAACAATTGAAATTTTTAATTCTATGGATATTTTTTTTCTAAAATTTTAGATTTTTTATTTACGTTTTAGCCGTTTTAATATTATTTGTTTGTAACTACCTGGTTTCGGAATTATTCAGATCTTAGTGATGAAAAATATATATTTTGTATGCAAAATTGGAAAATTAAAATTTTTATTAACTGAATCGATTAACGCTATGCACGCTACGACCAGCATTGGTTGAAAATAGTGAACCCTCTATCGCAATCCAAAACTTCTTAGTGGAGAAAAAAAGTAACGATGCATTTTTGAAATTAATTTGCAAATTATAGCAACTGATTTGCCTTACAAGTATTTCTTGGCCGCTCAAAACCGTCGCCAAGGGAGCAGATTTCACGAAAATAGTAAAAATCTCAGATGTATTTTATCTCATTAAATGAAAATTACTATAAATTTAAATTGTTCAATTTAATTTTTTTATATCACGCTGCGGGAAATTTTGTGCCAAGTATCTTCCTATGACTGGTGAAAATGCTGACGGTACAATATGTTTCCGAGTCGTAAGAGGGAAAAATATTGACTCATGATACATTTTATAATTGCGATGTCAATCTTTACATTAGTTGGGCATCTTGTCGTCAATGCCAATGGTGACAACTCTGCCATCAATGCAGTAGAAATCAATTGAATGGCAAAATGTCATCAACCCAATGTCACTAACAGAAAAATCGTCATAACGCTAATGTAATTTGCATCAACACTACGTCAATTGTCTTCGTTTTGAGCCCCCATGACTCTTTTCATTATTGCGATTTCAATCTATACATCAGTTGGCCATCTTGTCATCTAAGAATGATGCACCGATACATATCAGAGAAAAAGCAATAATGTTTGTACTACACAGCGATGCCATTCTAAGCCATTTTTACGATATGACAAAAAACGATATGACCACTGATGCCAACTTTGGCTCTTTTTTACGATATAAGAAAAACGATATGACACACTGTATTGTCATTTCGTAAGTTTTTTACGATATGACAACGCTGCGACATGACAATACCGTGTATGGCTATCTTAGTGTTGTTATATCGTAAAAAACTTACGATATGACAATACAGTATGTCATATCGTTTTTTGTCATATCGTAAAAAAGAGCCAAAGTTGGCATCAGTAGATATGACATACTGTGTTGTCATATCGTAAGTTTTTTACGATATGACAACACTGCGATATGACACCACGGTGTATGGCTATCTTAGTGCTGTCATATCGTAAAAAACTTACAATATGACAACACAGTATGTCATGTCTTTTTTGTCATATCGTAAAAAATTGCTAAAAATGGCATCGCTGGTACTAAACTACAAATTACAGACATAATGCTGTTCACTATTTTTTTTTCATTACAGTCATAGCATAGAACATACTTAAAGGATGGCATTGTTTGATTACGTTTGTAATCAGATTGATGTCAGTTTTGTTTTATTGATTACATTTGTTATAGCATTGATGTCAGAATTTTGATGACAGGGCATCAATAATGCAATGACAAATCTTTCTATGAGTTTAGTATGAAAGAAACCACCACAGGACAAGTACCTTAAGTTTGGATCTAGAACTTATCACTGAGTATCTAAATTATGTCAGTTGTCTCTTCCAATGACAACTCCATGTAAAAGTAACAGGTCTCTTTCATATAAAGTTCCAGAACTCGAACCGATTACTAGTCGTTGGAAAACACTCACGTGACTTACCTTTTGGCAGGTTCTCTTCCCTCTAGGGAAGCTTTTCAAGTTTTAAAAATCACGACGATATCTTAAGCCGTAAATTTTCTATAAATTTTCAAATCCAAAGAAATACGCAACATATCAAAAACAAAAGGGGGCTTATATAAGGGCGTGGCAAAAAAAATTAATTAAATTGAAAAGATTTATTTAATCCTTATTTTAAGCCCACTAAAATTTTCTTCAAATTTAAAGTGCAAACACATGTTCAAACATATCAGCGCCATCCTAATGCAATATGTATATATATATATATATATATATATATATATATATATATATATATATATATATATATATATATATATATATTTTAGAAGAGTGAGTGTGCGTGCCTTTATGCGAGAACGAATATGTTTGAGTGTTTGTGCCTTTATTGTAGGCTTTATTGTTTCATGTTGCACGCGATTGGAAATTAACTTAATTTTTGAACAATAACAACAATATCATTAATGATCAACTATAAGTTTATTTTTCTTTTACTTTTTTGCTCTTTTTGTGTTCTTTGGTTAGGATTATGTATTCTGAATTTTTTAGTTTGAGGCATATCGACCCCTTAGCGCCAAATGATCTTAAGCGACAAAAATTAAAACTTTCAGGAGAAGCGTTCGTTTTTTATTGTATTAAAACATGATTTATATTCATAAACTGTCGCTTATGATCAAATTTTACAGCCCGTATTTCAAAAGTTATCAACAATTGTGACATTTTCACGATTTTAAGCTGTGGGTAGGCTCATCAAATTTTGATTTCAATAAAAAATTTTGTTTCGTACAAAATGTCGCTTACGATCATTTCGCGCAAAGGGGTCGATACGTATGAAAAAGTTTTATTATTGCAACATATTTATTTTACAACGTGAGAAACAAACATAAGAAATAATCTAGTTCAGAGTTGACATTTGTCGCATTTATATTACACAGTACAACATATGTATGAGTTTATGTCATTTATAGATAATTTTTATAATAACATGAATTTTGTAATAGAAAGAAAGCTATTAAATTAGTTTTAACCATGTCAATCAATTTATTTAATGTTAACAATATAAAGAAGATTATTTTGTTTGATTTTTTTTATGACATAGACAAAATGTATTTTATCTACAGTCGAATGTCTGCAAAATATTTTAAGAAAAATAGAAAAAAAATGTTTTAAATATGAATGAAAGGATATGAAAAAAGGATAAATAGGCAATTTTCTGAGAGTGGAATATCGTATGTTAGTGTTGTATTAATTTCCATTAAAGAGTTTGGTGAAATAGTTTATATCCAATATTATGTTACTAGGTCGTAGTAATTTTTCACCAACTCTGCTATATACATTAGGGTGGAACAATTTTGTTGACAAAATTCGTGGGGAGGGATATAATTACGGTTGCCAGATTTAAAAAGTACACTAGCTTAACATTCGATTAAAATCAGCTTGATTTTCAAAAGAAATTTTGACTCACTAAAATATTTATGTAATCGCCAAAATGTTAATTCATTTAGGCTCAAATTCACAGTCTTTAGTTACCTAATGATGGTATTTTAACAAATGATATTTGTATGAAAAATCGTTAGGCAAACCACCGACGAACTGTGGACCATATTTTGATAATGCGGCCCAAAATCATTTTTTTTTTGTGATTACCGATTTTAAAGTTATGTCAGCATTTGAAATTAAATACCAGTAAACCTCTGCTGCCAAAAAAAAAAAATACATCTGCGTTTCAACTATATCACAGCGAACAGGGTGTTCTAAAATGCACTTTCTTCGTAAATTTTAATTTTAAATGACTATAACTTTGGCGGAAGCCCATGCTAATCAGAACAATTTTTCCGACCCAATGTCAGATATTTGGTGCTAAATTTAGTTCTACACAGAAAAAACTAAATTTCATTTTCTGTAAAGGAATTCAATGAAATAGTAAATATTTTGTCTATGAACGGACCTACAAACAAATATGTAAATATAGAGAAAAATACCTCAACAATTTCATTGAAAAAAAACGTGTTTTTTTTCAGTGAACAAATTGTTTAAATCTATAAAACAACTTGTCTAAAAATATTTACTAATTATAGACAAAAAAATTTACTAAATCAAACAAAAATATTTACTGGATTTTCTGAAAAATATCAAACAATAGTTGCGTCTGAATTTAATAAACAATTAGTCTAAAAATGCTAACAATTATTAAGCAAAATATCAAACAAAAATACAAATAAAATGATTGTCTGTGTCACCATCATCATCCATTAAGCATTTATGAGATTTCACTTTGTTAAATGTGTTCAAGTTGGACCCATGGCTTCTAGGACAGAGTTGATCAGAATTCTTCTTAGAGTCATCCATACAAATCCACCCACCCTAATATACATACATAATACATACTTCTAGATTAGTCTCATCCTGAATTTTTTTATTCAACATCTATCATCCGTCTGTCTCATCGACACCTCTGTTCTTCTGTCCCGGAGTCAGTTTCTTTTATTTTTGCAAGCTAATTGAAGCTTTATATTGAATAAATAGAAAATGGAAAATGCAAACTATCTTGATTGCAAATCATATAAATTATGTTATAGTTAAATTCAATAGAAAAGTTTTAAATTCAATAATAATAGAATAAATTTTCATTGTTCCAGTAGCACGCGCCATTTTTTTAAATAAGTATTTAGTAAATACTTATTTAAATACTATTTACTTTAAACAAATCGTGCACCTATAAAAAATTTCTCAATTGTTAAGATCTAAAGAATATTTATGTTTGTTCTAATATATTACCACATTTTTTAGTTAATTAATTCTTAAAAATTAGATTATTTTCACAAACGTTGATTTTAATTATAATTGTGTGCAATAAATAATTATTAAGAACAAACATTGTTCGCAATTGGCGTGTGCTTTAGAGCCACGAAACTAAAAAATGTATTTTTTTTCTCACAATTTATATATGACGACGATATAAATACCGCAATGACCCAAACATGAAAGGCGCATAATTTAAATATTTAAAATGTTATGAAAAACTTAATATTAAGAAATTAAACAGACACACACACACACAGAAACGTACTGAAAATTGTACACGTATTTAATTTCAAAAGCCAAAACATTTAAAACACATCATAAATTTATTTAAAGAAAAAGAGATTAAAATCCAATAAATAAACTGAGCTATTTAGACATTTTAAAGAGTAGTTTAGATTTAAGTCAAGAAACATTAAAAATTACAAAAATTAAAATAACTTATGTATTTGATAAGAAATGTTTTTAAAGAATTTTTAGAAAGTCTTCAATTTACACACCCATTTTAGTTGCAATACATCAAACAATAAATTTGTCTATTGACCTTAACATTTGCAGGGCCCAATTTTTAATAGTGTACAACATAATACTAATAATTTTGCTCGTGATAGCAGCTCACCTCTTAAACAAAATCCAAATATAAATGACTATGAAGCATTTCCCCCACAAACCCCAGAAACTCCAATTATATTGAAAGACAAACAATTCAGTAGACTACCATCTCTGGAACCTAATCAAACAAACACGATACCCTATCAACAATACCAACAGCCACAAAACCAATCGATGCAACAGCCACAGACACAGCCACAACAAAACTCTCAATTCAAACAACCTTTGTATAACCAACAAAATTATCAACAACAGCAGCACCAATACGAAACAAATCAACAAAGTGTTTCTCATACTTACCAACAACAACAACAACAGCAGCAACAGGAACAATACCAAATGCCAGAAGAGCATCATCAACATCAACCGTCCGGTTGGAAGCCAATACGTCCACCTCAAACTAAACAAGGCCTTTTGTTTACCGGTCATAATGGTGTAAGAGAAACAACTCCTTCTGTAGCTCCCGCTACTTTTCAACAACAACAACAACAACAACAACAGACATATCAAAACTATCACCAACCATCAGCAAACCCACAGGTACTGCCAATTATCTAAAGAAAAACTTATAGGATATTGGCAGCTTTTCCTTTAGATAAATACTGTTAAGCTTTTACAAAAGAAAAGTTCTTCTAAAGCTAGCCGTGTTATATGTAGCAAATTTCCTGACCAAAAAAGCTGGTTAAAGAAAAAACGTTATTTAAGCTTTCTTTCTTTACAAATGCTTTTTAGTAGTTATTAGGTTTTAGTGCTTTTGTAAAGCTTTAAAGACAAAATATTGGAGACAAAAATTTGATTTAAGTTTATCGATTAGATATAGAGCCATAAAACTTTTTAATTTTAGAAAAAGCTTAGGGCTTTCTAGTTGTATAAAATGTAAAAAAAATATATGTATATAAATGCAAACGTTTACTAACACTCGTGCTAATTTCTTAAGCTTTTAAAAATTATTTTTTAATATGTTAAGAATAAAATGTGGAGTAATCTGACTAAAGACTTTTTTGTTGAAAAGCTATATATGTATCTACCGCCATAATCATAAACGATTAGTAAAGTTAATGTATGCATTAAAATAGTTTTTTCCATACAAAATTCGTACGTTAAACCAACATTAACTTTGATAAAATTTTATGAATATGAGGGCTATTCCTTAGCGCCAAATTATCGTAAGCGCTAAAAACCAAAATTTTTAGGAATTTGTAATTTAAATACTATCAACAGTCTTGACATTTTAATTGCACAGTAGATCGCTGATTTAGTTGCACCAGACTGACTCTAAGGTCCATACTGATGCACGTATAATAATAAGCCCATTTTTGCAATTGCCCCTGGCTCTCGATATAAATCATAAATTAAGAAGGTTACACGATTTATATTAGGGCATAAATCGAGAACGATTCGGCCAATTTGTTTAAATCAGAAACAAGAAAATCTACATTAAAATTTCCTTCAGTCATACTAATATCATTTCTTAATCTGAACAATATTTTCAAAATATATTCAAAATTGTGGCAAGAAAAATATGTTTAAATTGTTTATTATTCGGCCTTTTTTTATTTATGTATGTACATTGGGCTGAGTCGATTTATAGGGACGCAGAAAAAAATAATAATAAAAAAGGGGAATGATTCTACGGTGAGTTCTAAGAAGCAACTCTGTCTTCGAAAACTTGGCTCTAAAATAGATTTCGAGCTTTTCGAAATTTCAAAATATGTTATAAGTGATTGGACCGACCCCTCCGAATAAAATAAAAATTGGTATGGCAGTTGAGTATTTGGCAACTAACATCTGACCAAAAAATCGTAGGACTATCATCAGTGTTTCCCCAATTATGACGCCTTTATTATAGGAAACATTACAAAGATGGCGTATGAGCATGATTATATAATCTATTGCGAAAATATTAAGTATACGCCAAACTGATTTTAAACACTGTTATATTTCCTATAATAAACGCGTCATAATACATACATATATATTTTGGGAATTTCCGCAAGCTCGAAATCCACTTTAGGCCCATAGCTTCTAGGGTAAAGTTTTTTAGAATTGCTCGGGGAATTATATCCCCGCTACAATTTTTTGTCAAAGAAATCGATCCACCCTAATCAAGCTCCAGGTAACTTATGTTTTAGAAAAATATTAATGTTTATTAATTTGACCCAATATTTCGCCAATCTGTTCCAAACAAATCGAGCCATATTTCATTAAAATCGATCCACTTTTGATTTTATTCACAATTAAGTGAGGGAACTCAATTGACAAATTGCCATTTCCACACAGCACACACACACACACACAAATTAAAACGTTAATGTTGTATGAAAATCGTTAATAATCACTTAATTGTGAATAAAATCAAAAGTTGTGTATCGATTTCAATGAAATATGGCTCGTTTTGTTTGGAAAATATTTACCTACACACTCAAAATAAAATGGTAGGTAAATCTATCTGATTTAAATAATTAACTTTCTGTTAATTTAAATTGTTGTTGCAATTCTTATGAAATGACAATTTTCATTGGTTAAAATAACTTTTTAAAGTTAGAAGTCGTTTCGTGTCTATGGTTACTTTGTGCTATCGTTATTTAACAAGATGACTTAACTGAGATGATAAAGGCATCCGGTTCATAAACATGTGAAGAATTATGAGAACCTAAGTTCAATACCAAAATATTACATTTTACTAAATTGTAAAATATTAATTTGGAAAAATCCACGTTTGAAAACTAAAATTATTTTTGATGGTTAAAATTACTAACTTAATTTTTAATAATTTTTGCGGTTAAAATCTTGGTAATTTAACCGCAAAAACATATATGGTTAAAATTACCAATTAAAAATAATAACAACGAAAATAGTTGTTTTACAAAAATTACTGTATTTAAAAGTCAAGCAAGTCACCACATACATGTCTACTTTATGCTATCGTTATTTAACAAGATGACGTAGCTGAGATGGTAAAGGCGATCGGTTCAGAACATGAATAAAATTTGTTAGAGCCTAAGTTCAATACCGAAAAATTACAAACAAAAAATTTTTTTTAAACTGAATGCAAAAAGTTAGATAAGAAAAAAATGTGTAATGTGTCACTAAAAAAATTAAGGAATATATGTAGAATAAAAGATATAAGGTTTTTTCCGAAAAAGTTTTCTCAAAGTATTCCTTTTTATAATCTGTATAAGTGAAGTGTATCTAATTTTTCAGATTGTTCTCACAATAATCATGTCATTATTGTCTTACATATTCTCTAAAGTTGTCTCCATATCTGTATATACATGTAAAA
>OY101448.1:157039306-157191613 GCA_956483635.1 Panzeria rudis | reverse complement strand
CCAAAAAATTGTTTTACGAAATTCTTTGATATTTGGCATAACTATAGTTCTAGTAGGTATAAATGTGTAAAAAGCCAAATACCAAAGAATTTCGGTAAAAACAATATTTTAGTTGTCCGCTTCAAAAATAATGCCCCCTATGTAGATTCCCCTCCTGATGCATAGATCCACTAAGTAGGGATTTTTGGTAATTCCATGCTAAAGGGTTAAAAAAAGGGGTACAATCAGGTAAATTCGGAAAACCTTACATATTCGGATCTATCTTAGGTAGACCTAAAATTCAAAATATGTACATCATAATTACATTTTAAAATTCATAACTCAATTTTAAGAACATATAATAATTAAATTTTGAAAAATTAACATCAACTTAATTTTTCAACGAACACAGCAGAACATAGTAGCGCTACTTTCGAAAGCCGCTACACTTCCATCATCAGTGCTCATGTGTAATTTGTGTATCAACACCCAGCAAAAACTACTGCTTCGGCCGAAGCAGATTTTTAAGCGAGAGAAGCGGTTTTGTTATTTCTCCTGCTTCGAAAAGCGCTTCGAACATGAGGCATGATTTTTGTTCGCGATGTCCCACTTGGAAGCTCTTGTTTTTGACATAAAACAGCGCTTCTTTCAGAGCATCAAAAATGTTCTAAAATCATGTCTCTTGGTTTTATTGCGTCACTCAATTGTACCATCGTTAACCTACAGGCAAAAAAATCGTGTTTTATTATAAATCTCCCTCCTCTATACAATAAGTGAGAAATGTAGAAAGAGAGCATACTTTAAATGTGTTAGTGTTTATATGACAATTCCTTAGAACCTATCTTGTTGAAAGCTACAATGCTACTGAATACATTTTGTTTAATTTGAAGTTCGTGTTAAAAAGCCGACTAACTCCGTAATTTAAACAATATGAAAACTGAGGGATATCTGCCTTCTTTTTGAGCATCCTCGGAAGCGCTTCAAAACATCGCACGCGGAAGGCATGAACGTTTTTTACTGCTCCCAGGAACATGATATATTTTTGATGTTCACTTACTTGATAATTGTACATTTAGGGTGACAAAAATTATTAAAAATTATTTTTGGTACTGTTTTATTTCTACATTTATCTTATTAAAGGCTAAATCCATAGTCTGTAGTTAACGTTGGTGGTTTACCTAACGATTTTTCATATCGCCAGAGAAAGTACAAAAAGCCATATCTTATATCTTAAAAGTTTTACAGGAGAAGCATAAAACTTTTTTTTATGAAAAACATATTGATAATTAGTGCAAAATTTTACAATAAATACATATATAAATTTGTCGGTCCTTTTTAGGATTCCGTACACCAAAAGTGTAAAGGACCCTATTGTTTTCTCAACGCTGTCCGTCTGTCTGTCTGTCTGTCTGTCTGTCTCTCACAGGCTGTTTTCTCGGGAGCCATAAGAGCTACGGACCTGAAATTTTCACAGAATATGTAAAGGTTTTGCCGCTACAACAACAAATATATGACACCTAAAAATTAAAGAGTGTTCTAAAGCGAGCAACGAAACATGTTGAAATACTAATGTAATATACAGACACTTATATACAGACACTATATTTTCAAATTTAGTGTTAATTGGTGTAGTCTTTAGAATAGACTACACCAATTAACACCGATATTTAAAACAATAAAAATTAAAGGATGTTCTATCAGTTAATGTAATTTTGACTATATAATTTAGACAATTTGCAGTATCTTGGAAACCGTACGAGGTAAAATCTTGAAATTTAAAAAACGCTAAAACTAAAAAATTTTAAAAATAAAAAAATGTCAAAACGAAAAATCGCCAAAATGAAAAAAATGCTTAAAAAGGCATCAAAATTAAAAAAATCGCTAAAACGCAAAAAATCATCATAACTAAAAATATCGCCAAAAAAACTAAAAAATGTAAAAAACGAAAAAGTCGTCAAAACGAAAAAAAACACTAAAACTAAAAAAACGCTAAAACTAAAAATATCAAAAACGAAAAAAATCGACAATAATTTAAAAAAAATCACCAAAACGAAAATAAAAGCGCTAAAACTAGATAAAATTGCCAAAGCCCAAAAAAATCGCTAGAACGAAAAAAATGTGTCAAAACCAAAAAAAATCGCTAAAACTAAAAAATCACCAAAAACCGAAAAAACTCCAAAACTGAAAAAAGCGCCGAAACTAAAATAAATCGCTAAAACTAAAAATAACGTCAAAAAACGAAAAATAAGCTAAAAACGCCAAAACCAAAAAATCGCCAAAAACTGGAAAAATCGGCAAAAAAAAAACCTAAAATCGCAAAAAAAAAAAACAACAAAAAAATCACGAAAATGAAAAAAGCGCCGAAACCAAAAAAACGATAAAACAACAAAAAATAACTTAAAAAGTAAAAAAACAATATTAAACAAAAAGCACAACGAAAAAACTGCCAAAATGCAAAAAGGAGCAAAAACGGAAAATGATATTCATATGTGTATTCGTACGGAACCCTTCGTGTGCGAGCCAAAGTCGCACTTTAATTAATTTATTTGTATTAAATTTAAAAGTTTTTAAATGAAAGCTTTCAAATTTAGTTCAAAAAAGCAGAAATAAATTGTGCGTTTTAAAAACACCAGTGTGACCTGGCCCTTAACGTTTAATTATAAATACACAACTTGCAAAAGTATCGTTGTATTGACAATAAAAATATCGCCGGTACCAATATGTCAGCAAATCCGAAGCATTAGTAATGCTTCGGATCTAAAACTAATATGGTGCATGGGAGTACTGCCTTAGCATCAAATGAGCCGTTATTTTTGAAGGTGGTATGCCCACTTTTTTTTATTAAATAACGGTACTTTTAATAAGATATAGACTAAATATTATTACAATTACTATTAACAAACTTTTTTAAAAAAATGGACTTATACCACTTTCAAAAATAATGGCTCAAATATAAAAAAAAATTAAAAGGCGAGAGCAACTATCATTCGTACGACAACGGCTGCTAAAAATTCACATATTTATAAATTTTGGCGGTGACTAAAACTGATTTTTCAAACATGCGCCAAAATATTTAAAAATGTTTTAATTTCATAGGAACCCACTAGCCCCCAGGGTTTTAATTTATAGTTGATACACGCCGCTGATATGGAGGAATAGGGCACGACCTATTATCACTTTTATTGATAACGGCAAAGTATCATTTCCCCCCCTTTACACGAATGTGTTATTTTTATAAGATTTAAATTTCAAAAGCTCGTTGTTTTGTGATTTTTAAAGACTTTTATCGTTTAATTTTCAACAGGACTACACTTCATTCTTTGCCAAGAATGCTCTAAGCCATCATTATCCCAGCTATAAGGTTCCACCAGGCACCCAACATATGATTAATTAAGATCAGCAAAATAAATACAATAGATATATCAACAGATGACGGAACTCACACAGCAAACTAAGGATATGATTACCCATAATGTTAATAAAAAATATAAAAAAAAACTAAACAAACAAAACTACGATAAAATTTTAGCGAAAAAATCAAAGTAAAATTACTTTAACTAACTTAACTAATTAATGAAAAATAAATAAAATAATAAAATAAAATCACCATCAAACAAATATGTAGTTTAAGAAAACAAAAATGTATGCACTTCATAGTTTTAAGGCTTAACTTATAAAAAACAAAGACGAAAACTGAATTAACAATTTTGGTTAAACAAATTTTAATTCAAATAAACATCAAAACAGTTTAATATTTTCAAAATGTAATATAAAGAAAAAAACTGTTAAAATAAGGTAAAAGTGTCATTATTTAAGCAACAGCCTAAAAGTATGCAATCACCTTTAACAGTTACAGAATTACTATTGAAAATGGAATACAAAAGTATTGTATTTTTTCATCAGGTTTGTTCAAGGAAAAATTACACCATTTCCGCTACAAATGTTTTGTATTCTTTGATCTAAAAATATTAGTAATTTATTATAAAATATAGAAAATATATATTATTAGTATGTATGTATAACTGTTCTTCAACAAGAAATTATTTTTATAATATTAAAAAACAAATCATTTATAATATGGATTTAAAAAAAAAATAAACAAAAAACGTTTGAAAACTATTTAAAGGATTAGGTAGTTACGATCAAAGTAAAACAATTTTTTTTCTTCTCAATTTTTAATACCTAATTAACCCCAATTAACGAATATGCAAATATTTTATGTAATTTCATTTTATTAAATATTTATTTGCGCAATTTTTAAATGTTTTTCAATAAATTGTTACTCAAACGATTATTAACTTTTAACGTTAAATTTAAAGAAAAAAATATATATGTATATAAACAAAATGCTATACATGCAAAACAAAATAAATTGTTATTAAATATAAGAATCAAAACAAGAGAAACGTGAGAGTATTCGTATTAATAAAATCTCAAGAGAAATGCGCCAATTTTATACGAAACCATTAAATCCAATGCAACAACAACACGACTAGTATTTTATACATAATGGCTTAAAGTAATTCTAAAAAAATATAAATCAACACCTAAAAAGATCTATCATCTATCATACATATTAATCTTTTTGTCTTAAAGAAGATGCACATTATGTGTAAAAATACTATGATTTGTATGTTATTCTGATTTCATTTTAATTCACTCACTTCTTGTCAAGTTTTTATTTGAAATTATTTTAACATCTTAATAAACAGAGAGAGAGAGGATGCCCATGATTTCAAATTTTAATTTGACTTTAAGTGTGCAAATTAACAATGAAAATAGACAAACTTGCAAATATATAGCGATTATTAATAAATCATTTCACAAATCTATGGACTTAAGAACCAAATTAAATAATTAATATGACGTTTAACTAATATTATTAAAAAATAAAAATTTTCATTTATTATTCAATATTTATAGTCTGTGCACTTTTCACTTTTAAAGATGAATAAAGTGTGTTTATGAACAAGGACTTTCTTTATACTATTTATTCTTTAAACATGTGTAATTAACACTATAATTTTTTCAAAATAAGTTAAAAACAATATTGAAATAAATAAAACAAAAAGCGGTCAAAATTTTGTTTCATTTCGAAAACTGAAGGTAAGCCCGTCGTTGCTCTGGCGTAATCAGCTATGTAAAAATTATCGAAAAATTTTTTATTGCATCAGTCTAAACATTTACTATTCATATATCTACACACCAAAGGATCTAAGGATATTTTTACTAAATAAAACAACAAAAAATAACTTAAAAAGTAAAAAAACAATATTAAACAAAAAGCACAACGAAAAAACTGCCAAAATGCAAAAAGGAGCAAAAACGGAAAATGATATTCATATGTGTATTCGTACGGAACCCTTCGTGTGCGAGCCAAAGTCGCACTTTAATTAATTTATTTGTATTAAATTTAAAAGTTTTTAAATGAAAGCTTTCAAATTTAGTTCAAAAAAGCAGAAATAAATTGTGCGTTTTAAAAACACCAGTGTGACCTGGCCCTTAACGTTTAATTATAAATACACAACTTGCAAAAGTATCGTTGTATTGACAATAAAAATATCGCCGGTACCAATATGTCAGCAAATCCGAAGCATTAGTAATGCTTCGGATCTAAAACTAATATTGTGCATGGGAGTACTGCCTTAGCATCAAATTAGCCGTTATTTTTTAAGGTAGTATGCCCACTTTTTTTTTATTAAATAACGGTACTTTTAATAAGATATAGACTAAATATTATTACAATTACTATTAACAAACTTTTTTAAAAAAAATGGACTTATACCACTTTCAAAAATAATGGCTCAAATATAAAAAAAAATTAAAAGGCGAGAGCAACTATCATTCGTACGACAACGGCTGCTAAAAATTCACATATTTATAAATTTTGGCGGTGACTAAAACTGATATTTCAAACATGCGCCAAAATATTTAAAAATGTTTTAATTTCATAGGAACCCACTAGCCCCCAGGGTTTTAATTTATAGTTGATACACGCCGCTGATATGGAGGAATAGGGCACGACCTATTATCACTTTTATTGATAACGGCAAAGTATCATTTCCCCCCCTTTACACGAATGTGTTATTTTTATAAGATTTAAATTTCAAAAGCTCGTTGTTTTGTGATTTTTAAAGACTTTTATCGTTTAATTTTCAACAGGACTACACTTCATTCTTTGCCAAGAATGCTCTAAGCCATCATTATCCCAGCTATAAGGTTCCACCAGGCACCCAACATATGATTAATTAAGATCAGCAAAATAAATACAATAGATATATCAACAGATGACGGAACTCACACAGCAAACTAAGGATATGATTACCCATAATGTTAATAAAAAATATAAAAAAAAACTAAACAAACAAAACTACGATAAAATTTTAGCGATAAAATGAAAGTAAAATTACTTTAACTAACTTAACTAATTAATGAAAAATAAATAAAATAATAAAATAAAATCACCATCAAACAAATATGTAGTTTAAGAAAACAAAAATGTATGCACTTCATAGTTTTAAGGCTTAACTTATAAAAAACAAAGACGAAAACTGAATTAACAATTTTGGTTAAACAAATTTTAATTCAAATAAACATCAAAACAGTTTAATATTTTCAAAATGTAATATAAAGAAAAAAACTGTTAAAATAAGGTAAAAGTGTCATTATTTAAGCAACAGCCTAAAAGTATGCAATCACCTTTAACAGTTACAGAATTACTATTGAAAATGGAATACAAAAGTATTGTATTTTTTCATCAGGTTTGTTCAAGGAAAAATTACACCATTTCCGCTACAAATGTTTTGTATTCTTTGATCTAAAAATATTAGTAATTTATTATAAAATATAGAAAATATATATTATTAGTATGTATGTATAACTGTTCTTCAACAAGAAATTATTTTTATAATATTAAAAAACAAATCATTTATAATATGGATTTAAAAAAAAAATAAACAAAAAACGTTTGAAAACTATTTAAAGGATTAGGTAGTTACGATCAAAGTAAAACAATTTTTTTTCTTCTCAATTTTTAATACCTAATTAACCCCAATTAACGAATATGCAAATATTTTATGTAATTTCATTTTATTAAATATTTATTTGCGCAATTTTTAAATGTTTTTCAATAAATTGTTACTCAAACGATTATTAACTTTTAACGTTAAATTTAAAGAAAAAAATATATATGTATATAAACAAAATGCTATACATGCAAAACAAAATAAATTGTTATTAAATATAAGAATCAAAACAAGAGAAACGTGAGAGTATTCGTATTAATAAAATCTCAAGAGAAATGCGCCAATTTTATACGAAACCATTAAATCCAATGCAACAACAACACGACTAGTATTTTATACATAATGGCTTAAAGTAATTCTAAAAAAATATAAATCAACACCTAAAAAGATCTATCATCTATCATACATATTAATCTTTTTGTCTTAAAGAAGATGCACATTATGTGTAAAAATACTATGATTTGTATGTTATTCTGATTTCATTTTAATTCACTCACTTCTTGTCAAGTTTTTATTTGAAATTATTTTAACATCTTAATAAACAGAGAGAGAGAGGATGCCCATGATTTCAAATTTTAATTTGACTTTAAGTGTGTAAATTAACAATGAAAATAGACAAACTTGCAAATATATAGCGATTATTAATAAATCATTTCACAAATCTATGGACTTAAGAACCAAATTATATAATTAATGTGACGTTTAACTAATATTATTAAAAAATAAAAATTTTCATTTATTATTCAATATTTATAGTCTGTGCACTTTTCACTTTTAAAGATGAATAAAGTGTGTTTATGAACAAGGACTTTCTTTATACTATTTATTCTTTAAACATGTGTAATTAACACTATAATTTTTTCAAAATAAGTTAAAAACAATATTGAAATAAATAAAACAAAAAGCGGTCAAAATTTTGTTTCATTTCGAAAACTGAAGGTAAGCCCGTCGTTGCTCTGGCGTAATCAGCTATGTAAAAATTATCGAAAAATTTTTTATTGCACCAGTCTAAACATTTACTATTCATATATCTACACACCAAAGGATCTAAGGATATTTTTACTAAATCCTGCGCGACCCACTAGTTCCAAGTTAAAAAATAATTTTCTTAGAAATTGCGACGACAAATATTGCGGGGGCAAAATATGGTCACACCCTGAAAAGATCACCCTTTATATCCCATCTCCTTTTGTGTATATATCTTCCATGTCATATATAGTATTGTATGTATGTTCCACCTCAGTTTGTGACACCCTATAAGTCCTACCTCATCCACCATATACCCTATACATTCCCTTTTACACAGGTTTGGGATCCATATTGTGTTACGATATTTTATCGTCCTCCACTGTACTCGTACAGTTTTGCGCTACACTGTACCTGTAAAAATATAAATTTGAGTATACATACATATGAGTTTTGTTGTTGATTTCTTATTACTGAGTTAATGATGAAACAGAACAAGTCTGCAACTTCAGGCTAGACGAGTTTGTCCATACAAATTGACAGTAATCATGCGCCGTAAAAAGCAGTCATGAGATAATGATGAAACAGAACTGGGGCTAAACGAGTTTTTCCATACAAATTGGCAGTAATCATACGCCGTAAAAAGCAGTCATGAGATAGAATAGAATCTATTTTAGCCACTCATTCTCTCAGCAATGTTGCCGTGTTTTAATAAAATTGCATACATTTTTCTTACGAAATATAAGAACAAAAGAAAGTAAACAATAATATGAGAGAATTTTGAAGCTACTGCCGTCGATTTAAGTAGTTTTGGACCTGTTTATTTGGCAGCGTCTTTGCCTGAAATTGCAGACTTAGTTTTGTTTCATCATTTACAAGAATTAAATTGTTATTGTAAAATAGTAGGCAGAATTGGGTATAAAAGGCGAGAAATTTTGTGAATAAAAGGAGTGTGTTCGTGGTTGGTAAGTAGTAAATATTGAAATAGAAGTAGACATTTCACCGAGTGGTTTTCAGAGCACGGAGTGAAATATCTCGAAAACCGTAACACTTTTACAGACCTGTGTTGGGTTATTCTGATAGGGTATGATCTCGTTTATCGACACAATTCGTTTGGATCACTATTTACGGGACACCCTGTATATTAATAAAATAAGTAGACAACCACTTTGTAAGTCAACATTTGTTTGTATATGAAAACTAATTTTTGTCGCTTAAACTTATAAGTCAACAATTAGTACGTTTATACGCACGACTTATTTGCAAATAAAAACGTAGTGCTGCCAAGTATGTATTTTTATTGTAACTTACTAACTCACGAAAACAATCGCTGATTAACGCACTATTTGCAAATGAGAAGTTTGATGTGCCACCTTTACACATGTTTGTTAATAAAAAAATAATAAATAGATAAATATATTAATAAATAGATAAATATTCAGTGATTTAATAAATGACAATAATAAGTATTTGGCAGCATTTTACGTTCTTATTTGCAAACAAGCCCTGCGTATAAACGTAGTAAATAGCTCAGTGGGTAGAGTACTTGTCTTCAAATCTAAACGAGCACAGGTTTGTATCCCAGCTGGGTAAAAAAAAATTAAAAATATAAATAAAATATAAAATGTGTATAAAATTTTTTTTTAATTTTAATTTGTTTATTTGACTACTTATTTTTTAGCTTCAAGTAAGCCAACTAGTAACTAGTTAATTGCTGTAAAAATGTAAATACATTTGTAAGGGGTATCGCTTATTTTTTGGACTTCTCAAACAAAAATAAGTAGTTATCGAGTCAAATTGTAAGTAGTTACTTAAATCCTCTTACTTTTTTGCCTACCAGTAAGCAAAGTAAGGAGCAACGCAGTGCACAAAAAACTAAAAGGGCGGTATCCAGGGGCGTGGCGAATAATTAAAAAAAATATTTCTGGAATTTGTTGATCCTAGGGGGTTCAACTTTTTTATTTTGTATAGAGGGCGAACCACTTTAACGTATCAGTATATTTACTTCAATGTTATTTATTTAATATTAAAAAAAAACATCCTGCTATTTTAATTAAAACTTGCTTTTTATTTTAAATATATATTTTTTTAAGACAAACTTATAATTATTTTGCAAATCGCTTGTTTATTTCACAATTGTTTTTTATTACTTTATTTAATTAATTAATTTATTTAACTTTTGATTGAATCCAATTTTAATTTCTGTGTGTTTTGTATTTGTATATTACATATTTAATTTGCAAATAATTTTATTTTAAAAAAATATATAATAAGTCAGTCGAAATTAGTTTTACTTGTTCTCAAAAAAGTCATAATATATTTGGCCAATTCACTACCTATTGTATGTGTGGTATATCGTATAAATGTTGTTAGTTTGTAATTTCCATATACATAAACATTTGTTTAGATACCATGTTCATTATTACCAACAACAGTTATACGATCTACAACGTCTACAAACGGTTGTGAATTCAACAATTATAACTTTCCTTTAATTTAAACTAAATTTTATTCATACTTTGAAATGAATATTTTATTTATTTATTTCTTGGTGTTATGTGGCTCGGAAGCACAAGATTTTAATTTTAAATAATTAAAATTGCTTGAGGAATACATAAAATGTCATTATAACAAAAATTTTGGTAAAATATATTTGTATAAATAAAAAAAATGAAATTCAATGAAATAGTTAATGTGGCACTTAAATTATCTTCCATTAAACATTTCGTCGATATAAGGTTACACTTCGATAACAAGCGTTACAACATATAATTAATAATTTGTTCAAGTAGTAAGATTTCTTAAAAAAAAATATATGTGAGATTAAACAACAAAGTGAAAAAAGTCAATAAAGGTGGTTTCCTTAGACATAAATGCAAAAAAAAATTTATACATATTTAAAATTAAAATGGTTTACTATTCATTTTTTGTATATGTTAAATTTTTTTAAAGGTTATTAATTAACATAATATTAATGTATTAATATGTATTAATGTTTACATACATACAAACATAAATATATTTATGTATATGTATTTATCAATATGTAGCAACTGCTCTACATCATCTTACTCGCCTGAATGATATATATTTATTATTTTTATATGTAGTGTGTATGTATATGTTTGTTTTGTTCTCTTCTATTTTAATTTTAATTGATTATTATATTTTAAAATCAAGATCACTTTAACAAATTATTCATTTGAATTTTTTTTTATTATATGATGGATGTTTCAACGATATTAAAAATATCTTAAATTTTCTCACCGCCCTGACAGGAATGTCCAACAGGTAAATCAACGTCCATTTGCCGGATATTATGTGAACTTTGTAAGTTTTGTTCATGTGTTTGAGCAGTAGATTCGGCTGTTGAGTTGTTCGTTGATTTTTCTAAATTAGTTGCTAGATTTGATTCTTCACCTTCATCGTCATCATCAGCGAGTTCTTCTTCTATTAATTTACGTGCTAATTTGACAGCTTCAAATTCTTTATAATGGGCCTTGCGACGGCGTTCGAATTCGATACGACGAGCTTAAATAAAAAAATATACGTACATATATTCTTTTTTAAAATTCAATATTTTTTCAATTACACATTGTTACAGTGAAAAATCACTTGAAAAACGACTTAAAAAACTCCAATACACCCTCAAAATCGGAAGTTGTTGATAGAAAGGTGGCATGCCACAATGCCCAGTGACATAATGTCCATGGATATTATGTCATTTCAAAAAGTTTCATAACGTCCATGGACATTATGTCGCTTTTGAAAGTGTCATAATGTCCATGGACTTTATTTGGAAAAGGCAATCTCATTTCAAAATTGTGTTGGTTTCGCAGCGGACGCACGAAATGCCATGCTCGGCAATTTTAATTCTGTTTATAGTAATTTAAAAGAGCAAACATCTTTTGTTGTATTTGCAAAGTGTTTTTGCCACTTACTATATCTACTATCTTCCAAATCAATTCCAACTTATTTAGAAGATTTGTTGAGAAATCTTGGATCTTATTTTAATTGTAGCTGTTTACGACAATGTAAGCTCCAAGAGTTCCAACAATATTTTCAGTTCATAAAATTTTATCAGCTGTTATAACTAGATGTTGTCATTAAAGGACTGACTGCACTGATAGTGTTATCGAACAAGATGAACTTTTAAACAACAACAGCTAAGTACCCAGCAAAAACTTGGTAATGAGTTGTCGTTACCGAACAACATAATTTTCAACCACAAACTACATACCGATTGAATTACTTTACAGTAGTTGAACAATTACTTACTAGTAATTAAACAAGCCATTTATTCTCTTATTGGCACAGCATTAGTATATCTGCTTATCATACAGAGGGTTAACAGTTCAAACCCTGGGGAAGTAAAATGGATATTTTTTAATTGTGTTCATGTTTGTGAACACGAGTTTTATGCCCGTAAAAAATACTTGTGCAGTAGCCTAGTGAGTAAAACACTTGGCATAAAATAACACAATTACTGAAAACGGCATGAGTTCAATGCTTAGCAGAGACATTTAATTTTTATTGTGTTTTGTGTATTCAATCCCTTCTAAATATTGAAATTTATAACTTGTTATTTTTAATCAATTGTGGTAAGTACTTGCTAAAGTAGAAGTAGTGAAGGGTATATTTATTAGCATTTTAACTCATTACTTTGCCTTCAAAAATTTTCCTGGATATTATTCTCGCAAACAATAATGAGTAGTGAGTGATGTCAACATGTATTTTTTTCGGAGCACTCGCAAATTCAGTTTTTTTTTTTTGGAATTATTATATTACAACTAATTTTCATTTTGTAATGTGGTTTTTCCCAAGTCAGTATTTTACTATTCAGTAAAATATTAAAGTTTTATTAATACGTATACATTGAAATTGATTATGGAGGGTATAAGCTACATAGTTCCATAGCAAAGCTAACAGGTGCACCTAATTCAACAACAATAGAAAATTTATTGTAGAAACTGTTCTACTAGTTTTCAAAAAACTTTAAAAGACGGGTGGAACTATGAGCGCAGCTAGCTCTATAAGGCAATGTCAAATACCGTAAAAAAGGGGACTCTTTACAGAGTGACAGTTTGAAGGCGTTGATGATATTATGAATATTACATCACTCCACTACGTTTGCCGTTTAGGTGAGTAAGGTCAGCTGTTCTAGCAAGTTCAGCTGTTAGATACGCCTTGAGATAGTTCCTTTTGTCGAATTTGTTTGTACTATTTCATTTGGTTTTGTATTATTTTGGCTTAACTTCTGTACTATATTTAATTCCTTTGGTGGCAACACTGAATTGAATACTATGCCTTCAAGAAAAAAGGCTTTAAATTTTTATATCGAAAACAACAAAAAAATTTTTGGATCCATTTTTTTGTTCTTCGGGGTACTATCCACTTTAATTTCCAATTTGAGGCAATTTTTCCCGTTTTTAAGTTTGGCCCATTTTTATTCAATCTGGAAAATACAGCACAACCTGAAAAATTTCTCCGGAAATTTTCAATTCAAAAAACAAACAAAATTTGGGGCCATTTTCCTATATTCTGTGGTATTTTTTTTCATATAGCCGAATGCTCCAGTAGCTAACAACAGAATAAACAAATTTATTAATTGGCTTTTTTGCAGGGGAGGGAAAATTGAATAAAATATACCAAATTTCTATAGAGTTCCTAAAAGAAATTTTACAAAATGGTACGTTTCATTTAAAAGTTCCACTCCCAAAAGCATAAGCTGCATCCGCGCCTGCGCAGGGACATGATACTTATTGCTTGAAAATTGCCATAATACTAAAGTAGAAGAAGTAGAAGTGGTGCGGTGCGTAAAAGCAAATCTTGCTAATTAATACGTAACAATATGCGATAATAGTATATGAATAATTTGAAGAGTTTGTGCCAAAAACGAGTTTTCCAAGATTGATAAATTTTCGATAATCTGTGAACAGTATTGTCCCTTAAGGTGTGTGGAACATACAGAGTTTAATGCGCTAAATTCAATCCATTTTCAGCTTTATTTTTATCACGTACAGATTTGTTTATGGATATGACTAATATGACTCCCGAAATAAGGCGGTCATGCTAATATATTTAATAATAACTCTAGAACGGTTTGCTCGATTTGGATAAATAAAACACCAGAAGATGCAAAAAAAATATAACTTTAAGTCACCCGTATATAAAGTTTACTTTTCTAACATTTTTGGATTTCTTCAAAGATTACCGGCGAAAAAAATGTTTCCGGAAAAAATATCTTTTGTTTTCAAAAATGCATAAAAAAAATTAAAACGGAAAAAACTTTACATTTTTATCACTAATCTGAGAGCTGTGTAGATGTAAAAGAAATAAAATAGGTTATAAATCATGAAAATCGGTGGACAAATCTTGATTTTATACACAATTAAGTGAACACACCTATATTATTAATCGTTTGGAATAGAGAGAGCGATCCCGTGATTTTTAAAGAACATCGTGAACAGTGAACGTGATTTAAAAATTACTTTTACTTAAAACTGTGACGGTGATCACTTTTTTCAGTTCTCTAATAGCAGGGTAATTGGATAGTACCCCGATCCCCCCTTGCATAAAACTGTAACCAATTTTCAAAATTCTTTTTTTTTTTTTTTTGATTTGAAAGTAAGAACCTACAATTTTTTTTCGAAAAACGGAGGGGGAAATTTCCTCCCATTATGCAAAACTCTGTCATTAGTGAACCGATTTTCAAAATTATTTTTTTGTCTAAAAGGGGTTGCCTGCTGTTTCGTCCCATAATCTTTTTCGAAAATCGGTGGGGAAATTTTCTTAAGAGCTCCGAAAGAGCCGGATATATTTAAAACAAATTATACAGGGATGACTCAAAGATAATTTTATTCCGTATTTTTTTTTTTTGTGTTTTATTTATCTAAATCGGATAAACCGTTCTCGAGTTAAGACAAAATATATTAGCGTGAGCCCCCTACCCAATTTCGCGAATCATATCAGCCAAGGCCATAAAAAAATCTGTACGTGATAGAAAAAAACTGAAAATCAATTTGAAGGCCCGAATTTTTTTCGGAACAGCTTTATATTTAAAATTGCAATACCTTTTTCCTCTGGTGTCTCTTCGAATTCTTCATCAGACGCTTCATCATCATCGAATGAAGCCGTTTGTGTATTGGCCGCAATACGCAATCTATAACACAAATAAACAAATTTATAATATGTCAATAAATTAATTTCGTAGTCTTAAAAAAATACTAACTTTTCAGCTAATAATTCAGCGTCTAATTGATCGCGTTGTGGATCTGGCTCAACTAAACTGTATGGCGTTTTAGGTTCATCTATTTTCATATGACCATAATCTTTATCAGGTGGATGAAAGGTTTGCAGCACATTGAGTTCATCGAATTTTGCACTTTTGCGGCAACTAATTGGCGCAACAAGACATGAAAAATAAAATTAAAGTACATATTGTAAAATTGTGTAGCAGCAGCCGTAGTATAAGTAGCAGTAGCAAAGTACGATTAAGAGTTAACACGGATTTTGACGGCAAGTTCGGCATACAAAACTCGCCGTTAAAGTCCACGTTAACTTTTAATCAATCATACACTGTGAAAAGGGCTGTTACTAAAATTTTATTAATAAGAAAAATATTTTTCATTTCCTACATAAAAGCTCATTATTAAAATTACCTTGCACCAGTACGATCAAAACTGCTTGAAGTCTTTAAAATGCCCTTTTTTGGTCGTTTACCGGCACCACTTGCACCATTGCCACCTCCACCAACTTCTGGATTACCACCATTCGAGACACTTTGCATATTGTTGTTTTAGTATAATTAATCGTTGAGAATATTAGTTTCTTGTTATTCCTGCTGTTTGTTTTTATACTTTTAGAGTTGAAACTTTGATAATTATGATTGACTTCACAATATTTTTAATTCCGTTTCCTCCAGACTAATCCACCACTTAATCTAAATACGTAAAAAAAAGAAAAATTAAATCAATTTAAAAGAGTAAAAATACATTTTTATTAGAATTAATATGGAGGTGTTACGTTGTCTTTATTGTATTATTATGATGGCAAAGTGTTGATAGCAAGCATTCTGTGTAAATTAAAACTTATTTACAGCTTTAAAAAATAAATAATGGAATGAATTAGAAACATAAAGCAGACACGAATAATTTTTACAGATTTTTATAGATTAGATAACATCAGCAATGAACTATTAAGAAAATGAACAATAATAAATAGGAACAGAATGCTTATAAATATACAATATGGACATGTATATGCATATCCAAATCTGATTGTATACGAGGAAACCATGCAGTATACACTTGGCGAAAGTTACATCTTTAATACATTCTATTTTCCACCGCATTCAGTAAGGACATTTTCTCAGTACGCGTATTTTCAAAAAGGCAACCATCGAGGTCACCAACATAAAATATTAAAACATTTAGATATATCAGGAGAAGATTTCAGCAACATAAATTTCACATATTATGCAACGCTTTGAAATTTTGTACTGTTAGGATACGTTATGGATGGGGGGGGTTGATAAAACGACGACAATGTCGTTACGTAACATGTCAACTATATTAAGAATATTTGGAGATAGTTTTGTCATGCATATTTTGGTGTTTTGTTGATCGATATCGGGTATTACGTTCTCAAGTTAGGATGAAATATATCGTCAAGATGCCGCCCTTTTTAAAGTACATAGATACCAATTGTTTAAGGAAATTAAAAAACAAAACCGTTACAGCAGAACAAGGTGTTTTTCAAATAATATTGAAAACTTTCCAAAGTTTATCAAACGTAAATTGACAAATTTACTATGGGAAGCAGGTTGGCGAGAGAAAGCGGCAAAATAAATGCCAAAATGCAATAAGATTTAAAAGCGTATGTATGTTCTGGTGTATATATTTGGACTACTTTTACATATGGATGAATGTATTATACAAAAGCTATTTTTAATCTAAAGATAAAAAATATACGTATTTTCAATGCAGAACATTGTTTATATTTTGTAAACAAATTGTTTGCAAAACCAAATTAAGAACTTGAGAATAGTGCAGGACATATTTGCAACATTTCACCTTGGAAATTGTCTTCTTGGAAAAAAATTCCTCTAAAGTTTTTGTCTGAAGTTTTCAACTGTTCTTGCCTTACCGGATTGTATCTAAAGCCCCGTTCACACCATGGCAGTAACTGTCGTGATAGTACTGCCATGACAGCTAATTTGTATGAAAAATTGTGTCAGTTAATTTTACTGTCGCACTATCAAGCCCAATTTGATATTGGGATTTTTCTGTCGTGACATCAACTATCGTGCATACTGTCATAGTGTGAATGGGGCTTAAATCACATTTAAAAAAAAATAAACAACAATATCGAAAAAAAGCCCATAGCAATTAAAATTTCAAAATGATTACACTAATTTACAAATTTCGTTAAACCTTCTTGTTCCCTAGAACTGAAAGCTGTTTCTTTAGTTATTTGGGCCGCTGGACGCTAATCTTCACTTAGCTTTTTTTATCAGTTTTCGAAATACATAAACTGTTATGTCAAAATTGAAAGCACTGGCAAGACGTACATTGTATTAGCATAACTGGAGAAGGGTTTTGATCTATTCAGAAAAAAAGAAAAACCAAATTCGACAACAAAATTATCTGTATTTACTCTTTGAGTTGACATTTTTTAAATAGTTTAGCGGCCAATGTTGGTCTAGCAAAAAAATTAAAAATTTTTGTCAATTTAAAGAGTAAATTCAGATATTAAATTTAACTTAACCTCTAACCTAATCGTAAAAACCCACTCTAAAAATTTTAGCCTAAAAATTAAAAATTGAACAAAAAATTTTAAGAAGTTCTCTCACTAAATTGTGAATAAAATCAAAAGCCGTGCACTAATTTCAACGAAGAAGGGCTCATTTCGTTTGAAATATATTAACAGAGATATTGGAAATATGACCTAAAAAATCTGCACTAAAAACTAAAAAGTATGCTCCCAAAATTTAGAAAACTAACTCTTAAAACCTTATCATTTCATTTATAATTTACATAATATTCATTTATATCGGTGGCATGCAATAATGTCCAACAAAATAACGTCTATGTACATTACTTCCACTTCAAAAAGGAAATAATGTCCATGGGAATGACGAATAATGACTTCGCAGAGCAAAGATTTTCTGCCCAGTCAAAAATCTAAGCTCTGCGAGGCCACTATTCGAAATACACTGAGGAGAAACCCATTAAGGCCGGCCAAAGGTCGTCTATGCAAACAGTCTTTACTCGGAAGTACCATTTGCATGAACTTTATTGGCATTTTTTATGGAAATTATTTAATTTTCAAAAGTACATAATTGAAAATTTTTAAAGCTGTGAATAAACTGAATAAATAAATCCATGAAATGGGGAAATTTAAAAAATGTGGAAAAAATAAATTCCATTTAGCCGGGTGTGACCACTTTACACATATTTTTTGTTATAAATAAAGAATATAAAATTGTTTACTTAAAAAAAGGTTGCGACTCGCAAGGCCATTAAGCTTAAAATCGTTGAATAAGGGGTAGACACTGAAAGAACACGATTCCTGTTCAGAATGGTCGTCAGAAAGCTGCGACGGGTGTGACCTTACAAATTTTAGTTTTAAAGAATTATGACTTTCAGCATAAATTCTGTAAAATTTTTACTATAACGTGCACAATAATTTTGGTATTGATGTCTGTTCAAAGTGTTTTAGCTGTATTACGTATTTACTGTTTGACAAAAAATCTGTTTTCTAAACAAAAAAACTATTTTTAAAATGTGCCGGGTGTGACCGACGGGTGTAGCCTAATACAAAAATTTTAAAAAATTCGAAGAAATAAAACTTTTTATTGATTTCATTAATATATTAATATTTCAAAACTTTTCGATCACAAAACAGTTTTTTTTTTGGTTTTTTGAAAATAGGCATATAAACATTAAAAAAAGCAAAAATATGCAGGAAAACAGTAAAACATGAGACAAAAATTAGAAAAATGCCGAAATTATGCGATTAAGTGTGAAATATGCAAAAACGTGCTGTAAAGGGTAAAATATGTAAAAATATGCACTAACAAATCGATGCCAAAGTTCTTAAAAAGTTCTGAAACGTATAAATATCTTATTTATGCCTACATACATCGCACAAGAAAAAAATTCAATTGCATATTTGCGGTTTCCCTGTATATTAATATACATAATACTGGAGAAAAGTTTTTAAATTTTTAATGAAATTTTTCATTTTTACGCTCCAACTTTTACGATATCTCTGAAATTAATGGCCTGACAAATTCGCTCGCCTTAAAGATAAATTTTGTTGTCGAATTTCGATTTTCTTTTTTAATTAATAGGGCAAAGTCTTCTCCAGTTATGCTAATATATGTCGTACAAATGTCTTCGTTTTTCACATAACGGTATATCTCGAAAACTAGAGCTGATAAAAAAAAGTGTAGTGCAGATTCGCGTTCAGCGGCGCAAATAACTAACAAAAATGCTTTCAGTGCTATGAAACAAAAAAGTTTACCGGAATTTGTAAATTTATGGGCTTTTTTGTTATTTTAATGGTCATGGGCTATTCGATATTTTGCTGTCTGTTTGGTTAAATATGCAATTTGCATAAAAGCGATAAGTCAAAAGCTGTTGGAAACTTTACATACAACAACTATTTAGTAGAAATTCTTTTTGTAAATGCTATCGCGCATGTTCTGTATTTCATGTGGAATTAATATGTGCGGAATTATCAAAACATTATTGTTGTAAATTAATATTTATAACAACAATGCTTTGATAATTCCGCACATTTTAATTCCACATGAAATACAGAACATATCCGTATATTTATTAAGTTATAATAGATAGAAGCAGAAAATGAGCATTTGTTCAAACCATGATTTGGGGTATGGGCAGGATTGCCACAAAGAAAACTAATTTTCTTCCAAAATTTGCAATTAAACCTACCAAAACCTACCATTTCGCTTGAATTTATTATACTGTTATATAATTCCATTTATGAAAAGATAATTTTCAAAGAAAATACATTTGATACTAAAAATGTAATCGAATGTCAAATAGACGTCATGCATTGTGAGTCACTATTTTCAAAAAAGCGCTCAAAGGATACTTAAAAGCCAGGATTTTCAAATATATTGGTAAAAAACCTAAATTAGAGTTTTAAGTTTTAAGTTTCTTATTCTACCAAAAACTTAAAAAAAACGTAACAAACCAACCAAACTACTTAAAAATTAAAAAAAAAATCTGCCAATTTTGGTCTGATTAGAAAGAAATCGAAATTTTAATTTTTTACGACCACTCTATGCATACATATGTGATGATCCTGATGAAAACGGACCTTATATTCCGGAGGCAGAAATTGGGTTAGCTAAATTTCCTAAAACTAGAAAAATATTTGAAAAGTATGAAGTTTTTTGACCCAAATTTCAAAACTTTACCAAAATATGAATTTTTTAATATTATAAATTTAAAAATATAGTTTTAAGTAAATGAGTTTTAAATCACAAAGGGACCATTATTATTGGACCCAAGTGGGCTGGAACCATTTCTTTATAATTTTCACCAGCGACCTGATAACCTAAATGAGTTTTAAAGTTTGGTAATATTGTGGAAGATTTTCAACAATAATAAAACCACTTAATAGTTTTGAAACAGTGTTATCTTTTAGCATTTTTATCTAGTTTTTAAATCGTCAATAAATTTTACTGCATATTGTTCCTTTTTTTGCTGCAAGTGAAAAACTGGAGCAAAGCATAAAATATTGTTTACAAAAATAAAATTTTTGAAAAGGGACTCTAACTTCCCAAATGTATTTTATATGAGGGCTGCTAAGGTCCTTGTCTTTCTAAATGTAAAGTTTGGGAAAAATCTTTATAAGCCAATTCGTGGGTTAATATAGAGACAAATCCACTTGTAAAGTGTGGAGAACACTTGTAAAGTGTGGGAAACATTTAGTAAAATGGAATTTTCGCATTAATTCTGCAAAGACTAAGGCGATGCTTTACAAACCTCCCAGCACTGTGGTTAATTTATCGATATCAATTCACGGTCAGAATATTGAATTTGTTGATCGTATGAAATGTTTTTTGGCGTTATTCTGGACAATCATCTCGGATTTAGCCACCATATTAGTGGGTTAATCTGTAAAATTAATTACACTATAAGAAGACTATACTCCCCGAATTTATATCCGTCTCTTTCTATTAGGAAAAGGCTGGCTCATTCTTTGTTGATGTCGAATCTCTTATATTGTATAGAAGTCTATTCTGGTTGTATTGTTGAGGATTTCAACAGGTGAATTTTGCTTTTCAACAGAATAAAACGTTTTGTTTACAAATTGAAACTACATGATCATGTTTCGAAATATGTCAACGATTTTTTGAGGTGTAGTTTTAAAAATTTCATTCAAATCAGATTACTTACATTCTTTTATAAAGTAATGTTCTCAAATTGTCCAGAATATATTCGCCAGCATTACATATTTTTGCAAACTGCTAGAAACCCACAGCTTCTACACCCTGTTAGTAATCGTTTTATATATGACAGATCTTTTCATGTGCGACTTTCCAAGTTCTGGAACTCTTTACCACGTTCTCTAAGAGAATTTTACTTTACCCCTAATTCATTTAGAAGTAAGCTTGTAGAATATGCTTCCATGCATAACATGTAACACAACATTATGGTCTTCTCTACAGTTAAAAGGAACTATTACTAAGAACTATTACTAATTTCAGGTTCCCTAATGCGCAATACACTTTGTCACCTGCATGTGATTATATTCTCTATTTTTTATCTTTTATTATTTTACTTAATTTTTATTAATATTTACAATTGTAGTCGACCAACTATATATGTGTCGCAAAGGGCTCGGTTGGTTATGGTAATGAATAAATAAAAATAAACAAAATATATGTGATTTTAACCCGGTTAGCTAACTGGCTGTTTATTTTGGATACAAATTGCTGATGCATTTTATAAAAAGTTGCTGAAATTAATCATTTGATGTGTTATTCATTAATTTTTATGATAAGGTTAACATTTTTTGGTTATTTCAAAAATTTTTCGTGTCCTTGGTTTTTTCCATCGAACTATCTTAATATAGTTAGGTAAACATATCAATGATTTCTTAGTTATTCCCAAATTAGTATCGTATAATTCTTGCAAAAAAAACCGACTACAAAATTTATTTATTTATTTATTTATTTCAGTCTTTGGATAAAAAATCCTTACAGACTAAGATAACAAAAATACCTATAGTTATATTGTATAAATATCTAATTTAACAACGAAGTATGTGTAAAACGTAAATATATACAAAATTATCTTTAAAGTTTATAAATCACAGCTATTTTACTATATTAATGTGCTGTTTCCACAATGCAAACAAGCGACCTGAGTAAAAATTTGTATGGAAACCGCTCTAAAAACCAAATGCTTTTCAAACAAATTTCAGACAAGCAATGCTTGTTTGCACTGTGGAAACAACACATAAGACAGTTATTTTATTACACTAAAAAGTAAGAGTTTAAAATCAGATTTCTCAGTGCCGAATTCGATAAAAGAATGAGAAACTTTTTGTAAATTGAAATTAATCTCGTTGAGCTGAACAAAGGCACGTGTTAAAGTAACATTACGTGCATAATTAGTCCTATGAAAGGGTACATCAAATAGCTTAGACAACCTAAGATTCCTAGGAGGTATATATAAGGATATATGTAAGGATATTGTAATCCATTTGGCTAAATAAATAAATATATATATAAAACGATACCATATTAAGCAAATCTGGGCAAGGCACCTCCCGCATATTTTATCATCATGTACTTTTACGAAAACTAATTGTGTGTGCGAAGTTTCATAAGAATCGGATAAGTAGAAGTAGTTAAAAGGAATATTTACTTTTCATGGGCGTGGCACTGCTGTGCCACTTAATTGTGAAGAATAAAATGGATATGGTAAATAAAAACAACAGTTGTACATCGATTTCCATGATTTATGGCTTATTTTGTTCGTAAAGTATCTATGTATATTTGCTTATGGACAATATTTAAAAATTTAATTTTTTTTAGGAGTTTTTATAAAGAAAAAAATTACATTTTTCATAAAAACCACTATTTTTCGATATGAATAAATAATTAAGAAGCCACTGATTTGTTAGATGGTTTGAAGGTAATTTTATCATGCATCTGTTGCTGTTTTGTTGGTCGAAATTGGACATACGGTTAAAGCGAAATACTCTGGTGTGACTAGTGCAAATGTTAGATTGTCCATACAAAAATTCTGTAAGTGATGGAAAGTATTTTTTTAACGCATCAAGCTGATGAGAAAAATTTTAGTTCTGGTTTAAACGGAATTTCGCTGTAAGTCTGTGTAAACAGATAGAGCAGTGCGTGACGAACCCGAATGGTATGAATAATCGATCACGATAGACTACGTATGTAAGTACATGTGTAGATATTTTATACGCATCTGTCTATCTGATAAGTTTGTGTAAACAAACTGAATTTCTGCAAAAATAAAATCAAGTACGACTGACCCCACAAGCGGATTTTGCTAATGGATACGGTGAATTCATATAAAAAGCACATCAAATCAAAACAAAAAGAAAATTAAGAACAATATACTAAATAGTATATAATTGGGGCTGAAGAATGTGTAATGGGACATGTACAGAAGGGGTATAGAAGGTGTAATGAATATATAACACATTAAATGACCGTTTGTTTTTATACATTTTCATTTTTTATGAAGAAATTTTAAAATATGTACTATGTCTGGTTAAAGGCAAGCGTAGTTTTATTTGGTAGCGTAAGGGTAATTTTCATTTCGTAATCACTAGTGATGATGCATCAGTTCACATTATACATACATACAAACATATGTGTGTACATAGGTAATCCATATTTAAATTAATTGTGATTATGAATGCGAATAAATTATAGCAATGATGACACCTATAGCAGTTATGATCAAGGCACATAAATAAACGTGCCTTAAGTCATGATCAAAAAAAAAAATTGTGGGAATATTAACCATTTATTTACTTACGTTTTTTATATGTATGTAAATTATTCAATTATATCCAAGACTTTAACAATTCTCTCAACTTGGCCCTGTTAATTCCTTTTTTGCTTTCTGAAACTTTTTGTTTGAAATTCTTTGTTCACTTGCTGAAATGCACCAATCAATATTTGTTCTAAAAATATATAAATTTTTATAAAAATTTGTATATGCATATGTTTTGTATCACGGCCCGTTTATTATAAATTCGCATCAACTCCCTTTCTTTTCTGCTTTTGCATTTAAATTTGTTCTTCGATTTTTTCACTTGACAAGATTCTAATTGGAATTATTTTTGAGATATTCTTCTTTCTAAATGTCATTCAGTATGAATTGGTATTCAAAAGGAAATAGGTATTTGCAAGGCGAATACAGTACCAGGTAGCCTTATCAGTACAGCTGATCATACTCTGTTTGCACCCCAGCAGTCAAAGTCCATATAATAAAGAGAAAAACTCTGACCCAAACTGTCAACGTACAACTAAAAATAGTCCTACAACAACTTTGTATGTGTGTTGTTTTAATGCTAGGGCTCTTGGAATTAATTCGCTTTGTTTACTTGGTTGTCACCAGCGTTGACACTTTCTGTACTTTAGTACGAATTTGTACTACATAAAATTGCTTGTACTAATTTTGCCCCTTGCAATTTTTGTACTTTTGTACTACGTGCCTTTTTAGCCTGCCTTTTTGGTCATTTTCTTTTAAGACCCCTACGAAAAGTAACACATTTTTAATTATTTATTTATTTTATTTATTAATCCGTATTGTAATACAAAAGCCATCAGGCCAAAAATACGTACTACATAGCAATACAATTTTTAATGACTGAGTAAGCTACACTAAGAATAATAATAATTCTATAATAACAGAATTAAAATAACAATAATGCAATAATAATAATTCCAATGTTCTTATTTATTTGGCTCCACTGCCTATCTCATCAAAAAAAAAAAACAATCTATCTATATAAAAAAATAATATATATATCAAATATCTATCCGAATGTTATAGGGCATTTACATCGGCATGAAATCTAGTTCAAACGAAATTTTGGACAAAATCTAGTTTAATTTATTAGATTTCCCATACAAAATTAAATTTAGTTCCTTACTAGATTTTGTCAAAGAAAATTTTGATAACTCTGCAGTTACACGTTCAAGAAATTGCTTTCAAGTTGATCACACGTATTGCTTGTTAAAACTACTTTAAATTGACGCTATGACGTAGGCTGTAAGCAACTTGATAGTCAATTTTGTTTTCAAGATGGCGTCGTCAAGGAATCAACAACGAAACAGTAAAACCCGGTTATAACGAATTCTCGGTTGTAACGATCTAAGTCTAAAGTGCCGACGTTTCGGTTGCCATTTTCATACAAAAATAATTCGTAATAGCGAATTCGTAGTTAACGAGTCCTCGTTTGTATCGAACTACGCTTATTACGAACTTGTCATAGAGCGGTTTTTTTTGCTGTTTGCACAAAGTTCGTTATAGCCGAGTCTTTCTGTAATTTACTTACAATAATAGAGATCAGCTGTTTAAATTGAACGAAAAATTGAAACAAATCTTGAAAGCAAAATTGAAATCAAGTTGGTAGTCAATTTCCAATTATGTGAGTGTGTTAGTAAAAAAGTGTGAATGTATTGAAACTTGAAACAAAAATTGAAACAAAACTTGAACGTGTAACCTCCAAGTAACTTACTGTTTCTCAACATATATATGTAAATAAAAATACAAATAGAGCATGAAACGCTAAAATAGAAGAAAAATATGACTTTAAATAGGCATAACAAATTTTGTTTTTTGTTTTGATTTCGTGCATGTTGTGTCGTGTTCGTGTCTTGAAAATTTTGGGCGTGCGTGTTTGTACGTGGTGGACATCCGGGATTCGTGTTCGTGTCGTGTAGGATAATGTCGACACGCGTCCATCTCTAGTTCCAGCCACCGCGAAGCAGCGCTGTCTGGTTGTCAATTCGCCATGAACAGGATTTAACTGATTTCAAAATCAATTTTTTGTAGGAAAATATGTAAATTACCATCACTGTTTGTAACAGCTGTTAAGTTTTTTTATACCAACAATCTAATAAAATAAATTTCATCAGAGTAAAAAGTGTAATTTGTAAAAAATAATTCCGTTTATAACTGCTTTGTGTTTAATTAAATATATAAAAAAGTTTTTCTATTACAGCAGTACTCAAATAATATAACAATAACTCAATAAACCTTTTATAATAAAGTTGAATAAATTAGAATCAACCTAGAGTGAATAATTGGGGAATCCCTATAAAAAACTTGCAAACAATCTAGATTCTAGAAAAGTTACAAAACAGGAAGTATAAGTATAGTAACAGCAATAAAACAGCAAACATGTTAAATGGTTAGAAAATTTAAAACAACATTCAAAGATACAAATATGTAATAGAAATATAAAACAATAATTACGAACTTTAGCAACAATTATTGCTTTTTCGGTTTTGTTTGACAACTGTATCAATATGTATCCACTACACACATACTTCATATTATGTATACGTACTAACATTTTGTTTTATTTACTAGCACGCACATCAATACAAAGAAAAAATAGACTACTCTCATACGCAGACATTAGGGAGGCGTCTTTGTTTGTAGAAAAGAAAGCAATTTTTGACTTAATAGTGTTTAGCTACTCCTCTCAAAAATAAATTAAACATCCTATCCGATAGAAAATGAAAAAAAAATTAAATAAAGAAATTGGCGACGGGCCTTATTTTTGGAATTATGTGCATCCGAAGTTCTAGTCCGAATTTGTGATTATATGGTATATCTCACATCGAAAGCGGTCAATATTGGTAACATATAAAAGATTTTGAGCATACCTTTCAGGAGATGCAAAAATTTATAATAGATTTTTGTCTAGGCAGAAAAACTTTACTCAATGAAGCCACTATTCGACATACAGAGAGAAGAAATTATTTAAGGCCGGACGAAGGTACTATTCGACGAACATAGAGGAGAAAACCTTTAAGCCGGCTAGTCAGAAATTTTTTATTCAGCGAAGCTACTATTCGACATACATGGAGAAGAAAATCTTTAAGAACGGCCGAAGGCCGGCTAGACATAAAATTTTACTCAGCGAAGCCACTAGTCGACATATATAGAGGAGAAAATCTTTAAGCAGAAAGTTTTTATTCAGCGAAGCTACTATTCGACATATATAGAGAATTTTGTTAATCCCGCCCGAAAGCCGCCTGGGTAGGAAATCTTTACTCATCAAAGCCACTATTCGATGTGCAAGAGTAGAACATATTTAAGCCCGGCCGAAACATAGTATTTGTGCACTTTAGTAATGGTATGAAGTTAAACTTGACGCACTAATAAAAAGAGCACCATCTACACTTTTCTCTTACCATAATACTATTTTTAATTTAAGCGGGGTGTGTGCAAGTGTAGGGATGTTGATCTCTGTTATGTTTACTCACCATAAAATGCGATTAATAATAAAAATGTTAGCCACTCCGTAAAGATCGTTTCAAAAGCTTTTATGTGATACCAATATTGACCACATCCGATGAAAAATATACCATATAATCACAATTTCGTACTGGAAATTCAGAGGCCCATAACTCGGATAAGGCCGCCAATTTTATTTTATTTTTTCTTATTTTCTAATTTTCTATCGGATAGAATAATTTTTATTTATTTTCGGGAGGAGTAGCTAAACCATATTTGTTCCCAATTTTTTATCTCGGCACGATTTGAATATGTATGACAAAAAATAAATATTTACATATCTATTTCGTTTTATCATAACATCTTAAGTTTAAAAATCGTGTTTGGAGATATTAACGATTTAATGTAAAATCTATTGCGTTGGTGTTCTACAATGTTACAAAATAAACCGTGATAACTTTTTCGAAAATATGATTATTTGAAAAAGGATTGGACCCAAATGGGGTGGGTTGTAAGCAGACGAACTAGGATAGTGCCGAAGGATTTGCAAATTTTATGTATGAGTCCAAAGATACTTAAAATACAAATAAATATCGTCAGTGGAAGGCGTTTTCTTTTCTAACAACTTGTACATTGTTGAAAAAATTTCGATTATTTTAAACCGGAAAGTTTCTATAAATTCACCTATTAAAAAAGCATAGCACACATATATATCCAGTTTTAATTGGAAAGGGCGAGATTTATGAGATATTTATGAGATCTATATTATTATGAGATATATATGACTGATGAAAATGAAGAAATAGGTAAAAATAACATTTTTCAAGACTCCGGTTCGACTTGAGACATTTCTAGTTTTTTTTCTATCGATTGAAAAATCTGTATACACATACATACTTACATACATTTGTACGTATGTAAACCCGATATTCATACATAAATACACAGTACATTCATATTTATCTATAATGCATGTTCTTCAAATTAATCTAAAAAAACTGTACATATTAGTATTAAGACATTAATAATGTTCGTTACACAAAGGAAAATTTTTTTAATTGTTCAAAGACTATGTACGTACATGTGTATAAAAATAAAATAAGTAGTACAGATGCGTGTAAAATAATATTAGCAGCACATTGAATTTTTTTCCATAGAGAAAAATAACAGCTTCATTCTTGTGAAAAATTTATTCTTTAATATATTATTATTATTTTCATATTCCCCCTTATTCTGTAACTATTTGCCGACGTCCCGTCAAGACAATACCAACAAATTGGAACATTTCTACTCGTCATCAACAACAATTTACTATTACTGACAGCTACTTAAGCGGCCTTCAGACTATTAGATTTAGTATTAATACTTGTCAAAAACTCAAATCTTAAGTAAAAATCTAACAGTGTGAAAACAATTTGTTATAATATGTCAAATAATACGCAAAGAAATTTGAGAGTATTATGGTATTCGTAATTTTTAGGAAATTTTCTAAACAATTACATTTTTCATTTTATCAGGGTTGTCTTTTGCACAAAAAAAACATTGGAATAACAAAACAGTTGTGTATTTGTTTGCCGGCATAAATAAAGAAAAAGAAGAACGAAAAATTCGTTTTATTGCAAATTATTTCTTTACGTTTTATTTGGAATGTGATAGTGTAGAAACAAAATATAATGAGAAAATTTTCTTTAAGATTTTTTGACAGTCAGACTGATTATGATTTGATTTTCGCCTTACAAAAGCTAATAAAAATCTCAAAGCTTGTATTACAATGTGAAAGCGGCTTTATTATTCTCTAAGGGATAGAAAATGGGCAGAGGCTGTTAATAGTAGTACATTTTTGTCAACAACGAGTAGACATGTGCCAATTTTTTGGTATTGTCTTGTCGTGATGTCGGCAGATAGTTACGGAATAAGGGGATTGAATTTCATAAGAATAACATTAAATTTAAATTCGACATAGTCGACGCTGCAGCATCCCAACGGCAGGACCGATATTTTCAAACATAGCTGAAAACACTCGATCAAGTCAAGTTTAAAACAAACAAAAAAAGACTAAATCAAAAGTTGGTAACGTTTAATTCACAAGGAATTGGGCCTGATCATTCCAAGGAACAATGGAAAAGTTAACATCAACTTAATTTGTCAACGTACATAGCAGAACTTCCATCGTCAGTACTCACGTGTATTTTATTTGTTTGGGGGCAAACCATACTATATTCCTGCATTTCGTATGTGCTCATGACGTTGCATCAGCAAACTTGCATCCATTATTTTTGAAAAGTTCTCGTAAGGAATATCAATACTCAAAGAGAAGATAACAATTAATAAATCCAAATATAGTGGGCTAAAATACTTATCAAATAACACAACAAATAATTTATATTTCTCAAAAATACATCGGCTTAGTATTGTTTTGAGACATATGCATCAAGCTTCGAAATGCAGAAAATCGAAAAAGGAATTTTGCTTAAAGTTTTCTCAAAATTTACACGAAACATTTTTCTTTAATTTTCATCAATAATTCTGGCATATCGCGACCTTAGTATTGTTTTGGCCCATATGCCGAAAAGTCGGAATGGAGAAAAACAACAAAGAAGATTTACATAGTTTTCTCAAAATATATCCGATAGAATTTTTTTGTATTCTCAACACTGCTTCCGGCATATGTTTGTAAGAAAATTGTACATTTTTGTGAACTTTCATCAATCCGATTAGAAATTAACATCTTTCTACTGAAAGTAAAATATCTTGTTTTGTGCTCCAGTGACCACTTTTTTATTTTATTTGTAAAAAGTAGCTTTTGTTGCTCCATGTGTATACTAACTGCTGTGTATTGAGTAACTTGTTATTGAGATGAAACTTTCTATTTTTATTGAAAATAAGCGTATAAATCTTATTAGAAAAGATATTTACATGGAATAAAAAGTTAATATTGATGAAACTTGGTATTTTACTTGATTTCTGATTTTTATTTTTTTTATTTAAAAAAAAAACATTTTTTTACAAAAAATTTATCAAAAATTATGATATCGAGCACAATGAATGCTTGATATTACATGAATTACATTTTTATAAATTTAAACAAATGTTAATAGCCTTTTATTGAACAAGTATTATTGTTTTATTTCTTGGAAATTTATTGAACAATTAATAAAATTTGCAATTTATTGTTTCTGAAAGATAATGATGACCTAGTCAAAATTTTTAATTTTGCAAATATATACATATGTATGTATGTAAGTGTGAATATTTGACAATTCAAAACGCTCAAAGAATCCGCATGAATATATACATAATATGTTTTCCCTAAAGCTCTCGTTTCCTGATATATGTATCTCATTCAAAAACATGCACATTAGGGTGATTACTTTTTGCATTTTTGTAAATATGCAAGGTCCAGTTTCAAAATCCTGTAGGGCATGGAAAAAAGTAATAACAGCGATTTGACTTTTTCACGATCGTGAAAAGGTTCACGCAACAAATGCATTGAAGTTTTGTATATACGCTTTTTGTTTTAATTAAAAAACAAACTTAATTCCAAATAAATATGTTATTTCTTTACTCAAAATGGTGAATAAAGATTTTTTATTTATACATAACGTATACGTAAACGTATACGTTTATATAAAAAAACACAAAAATTTTGTTATTTCGAGTAAAATATCACTTTTTTTATTTAAAAAATCTTATATAGAAAACTTCAATGCATTTGGCGTGATATTTTTTCATGATCGCGAAAAGTGAGTTCGCAATTCTTAAATTTTTTCCATTCCCAATCGGGTTTGGAACTGGAGGATGTCGCAAAAAAGTTATGTCCCTAATGCACATTATCTAAGTAAATCTTACACATTGTTATCAAAATGTGTTTTTATATTTTTTTAATATTGCATATCAACAAAGCATATTTATTGAAAACTTAAATATTTTTCTTTTGAATACGCAATTTCATTTAGTTAAATAAGTTGTAATTACTAACCTAATAATACACAGGCCGACACAATTGGTGGAACAAAAAAGGTCAAATATATTTTATTAACCGACTTCCAAAAAAGGAGAAAGGTTATCAATTCGTCATGTATTTTTTATTTATGTTACCTCAAAACTCCGCCATTTACAAACCGATATGAGATTTTTTTCTTTGTTTAAAAGAATGTACTTCCAGATTGGCCCCCTTGAAAAGTGGGCAGGGTCACACCCATACAAAGTAAATAAACACTCCTTTTTAACTACTTCTACTCAACCGATTCTTATGAAAATTTGCACACAAACTAAGCTTCGGTTTGAATAATACATCATTACTAAAAAATTATCTACGCCCATGCAAATTATATACCGTTTTCAGCAACTTCTACTAAACCGATTCTTATGAAACTTTGCATACACATTTCGTTAGCGTTACAATACAACATTTTGACTAGAAAACTGGACAGTGCCACGCCCATGAAAAGTAAATATTCATTTAAAGTACTTCTACTTAATCGATTCTTATGAAACATCGCACACACAATTAATTATTGTGAAAGTACAAAATGTGGGCAGTGCCACGCCTATTCTGTAGTCGTTTTTTTGGAGAATTATTAAATATTATTTTTTGTAAGTTTTATGAAAAATACATAGCCATACATACATATTATGTATGTATGTTGGGATGGCAAGCCAGGCCATTTAACATCAACCCCAAATAATATGCCTGAGGTATTCCCTGAAACAAATAAACTCATGAAATGATTTTATGAGGACGTGCATTTAGTTCAGAAAAATTAGCTTAAATTTAAATTTTACATTTTCTTCTTTCTAATTTTTCCTTAATTAAAAATTATAATAAGATTATTTTTTAATATGTTGTTCTCCCTAAATATTACGGCCTGTGTACATAATTATATCATTTATTCAAAATTTGTTTGCACCTGCTAAATTAATATTTTTATAATTTCGTTTTTCCAAGATCTCATTCAATAACTACAACAAACAGCAATCAATATACATACAGTCATATATTAAAAAAATTAATAAAACTCATCTAATAATTAAGATAACTAACATTAACACATTCAAAGGCAAATAACTATCGTCAAATCAAGAAACTAACGAGAAACGCTGTAAAATGTCATGGATGAGTTTTGGAATGCTTGCATCTGGCTTTGGTATTAAAATCTTTTTTATTTTTTCAAACTTTTATTTTTTATCATAATTACTATTATTGTGTCAAGTAGTTTTTTATTACATTTTAATCATTTACATAATTATTATTTTGTTAAGAGCTTTAAAATTAAGTTTAAATAATAATTTTATTTAGCCTTGCATCGTTTGTTGGGCGCAGACTATCCACCGAATAAAGTGTTGGAAATAAAGAGTGAATCACTGGGCATGTTGCAAGTATTAGCACGGGATGAGGCTATGGTTATGTATGCACCGCCCTTTAATTCGAATGATAAAAAATGTTTCGAAATAGTCTTACAACGTCCTCATACAGACTCGAATACCACATCGTTTAGTTTATATCGTTCACAGTCACATCAAGAGACTGAAGATAAATTCAATACTTTTTTGCACCGCTTGCCCTCATTCGTTAGCATAGTCAAAGAGGTAAGCATAAAAAGTCTCATATGTTTCTGCTAACATTGCCTTAAACCATATTTCCAGTTTTATAATGTTAATGGTTTGCAAAAATTGTGCGATACTTTAACCGAAAATCCTTCTTGGTCCATAACACATTTAGTGGCGTATTATAATCTAGTAGACTACATAAGCAACCCGAAAGTGTTACAATTCATCGACTATGTAGATCACATGAATTATATGTCACCGTTCCAGGTATTTATAATGGAAAGTTCTATTATATTTTATAAAAATAATAAACATTTATGAATATTTTAATAGCTTGCTATAAAGAGTGGACATTTTGAAATGGTCAAGGCTCTCTTGCCCCTTTGCAAAATGGAACAATTAGACAATAACGGCAATTCGGTCTTTCATTATGCTGCCAGTACTAATAAGGAAATTTTGAATGTAAGTAAAGAATTATACATACATATATTTAAAACGTATGCAAAGTGTGCTCATTATTTATTGTTTAGGCTTTAAAGCTTAGCTTAATGTCTATTATTGGTTGCTTATCGCATTTTCTTGAAATGAAGCTGATATGGATGATCGCTTAAAGCTAAAAATATCAATTATTTAATTTTTTTAATAAGTAATTGAAATACATATCACGTAGCTTAAGCTTGCTGAAGGGTCTAAAGTTCATGATCATGTAGAAGGGATATGATTTAATTTTCTTACAAGTATTTTATCGCTCATTTACTTCATGGTCGTCATAACTCCAAAAACATGGTTTTACGGAAAACAAACATAAATCTTTCAACTCACTTACATTATGGAAAAAATTAATAATAATATGCTTCTTTCAAGTGTTTTTGCTGCTTCACATGCAAAATATCAATTTACATACTCAAAAATCAGCTCCTATTAATTTAATTTTAATCCTAAGTACTCATTTAGGTTGGGTCTTTTACATACAGCTTAAACGACAATTAATAACTTCTTGATTAGTTAATCTTAAAATATATGTAATCGAACTTTAATCTACTTGAACGTTTTTCAGTTCTAGCTTAAACGTTTTAGCATTGCCATACGAAATGACAATATTTTTTGTATTAGTATGGCAATCTAAGTAAATTTCACAAAATGTCATCAAAATAATGAATATGTACATCATTAACAAGGAGAAGAAACAGGTGCGTTTTTTTTTTGTGTGTGCGAAATTATAGTCAAGCAAAAATATTTATTTACTATTTTAAATTAAATTTATCAAGAGAAAATTGTAAAATAAAAATAAAATAACATTAAAATTGATAAAGAAAATTACATCAGAATGTAAGAAAATTTTCTGTAGAAAATTTCAGCAGAACCTAAGAAAAATTTCTTTAGAATTAAACCGCCAATTATGGTAGTTTAAACTAGCAAACAAACTGAGATAATCGACTAGTGAAAGATAACATTCAAAAATTACATTTAATTTAACCGCTAATCTCTATGTAAAAGACTCAGCCTTAGAGTGGATTTTTAAGAACGAGATTAAGTTAAATTTAGTATCTGTATTTACTCTTTAAGCTGACAAAATTTTTTAATTTTTTTTGCTAGATTAAACCGCCAACATTGGACGCTAAATTTGTAAAAAAAAAGATTAAAAAAATGTCAACTCAAAGAGTAAATACAGATATTAAATTTAACTTAATATCTAATCTCGGTCTTAAAAACTCATTCTTAGTATTTCGACATATTTTTTTTTAATTTCTAATGCTCAGCTGCCTGTCCCAATATTGAATTGATTTTTCCTGGATCTGATGGAGAATTCCATGCTCTCCAAAATCCCTTTTGGTCTTTATGATCGAGGTCCCCTTGGGCTACTGAATTAATTTTTTGAAATAAAATTGCTATTTCAACATTTGGAATAAAATTGTTATTTCAAAACTGTTTATATATGAATGTTGATTGAATAATGTGCTATATGTATATTTAACCATAAAAATATATAAAGGAAAAATTTTTTGGGTGACCCCTTTATGAATGGCAGGGATATACCTGCACCGAAAAAAGAGACCCAACATTGCATATGAAATGAAATTTTTTATGTGTTTAGTTAAGGCAGAATTAGTTTGTACGTGCTGTTCTGTTCTGAATCAGCTGTTTCGTTTCTGTTCAATTGAAAATCTGTATGAGTGGTTTGTTGTTCCTTTTTCGTTCTGTTCTGTTGCGGACAAAACTGTAGAAAATAGAATTCAACGTTAAGTGACAGCCAACAGTGCGTATGTATTAGTTTTTGTGGTGTTTTTTTGGTGTTTGTGGTTTGTGGTTTTGTGGCTTTGTGTTTATTTCACATTTTTTCACAAAACTTTATTTTCACAATTTCAATTTATTTGTTTTGATTACCTTTTGCTTTTAAAAACAGCTGATTCCATTCACAGAACAAGTAATTACAAAATATTTTCTACAGAACGTCACAGCACAGAACAGCAACAGAAAGTCAAGACTAATGAAGCCTTTACACATATGACCGTAAGATTAAGTTTGAATTTTCGAGGCCTGAGGTGGTCGGGACGTTCCTATCTTGATTATGTCGTAAACTATAAGGAATATGAACGTTTTGCTAAAACCTTTCATTTAGATAATAATATTATATATAACTCTTCTAAACACATTTTTGTTGTAAATTACATAATTAAAAAGTTATATATATATTAAGAAAAATGTAACCTGCATCACAAAGGCTTTACTGCTTTTAATAAAAAAAAACTAAAAAGTTGTTTGACTACAAATAATTTATTTTAAAATTCTCCTGTATTTGTTATGCAAAATTCGGTAAAAATTACGAAAACACACTTCAACTTTCAAAGTTACTTCCACTTCTTGTATCGTGCGTCACGAAACCTTATGATCAATTATTTCGCAACAAATATCCATCATTTGCTGCAACAAACGTCATAACGCAATTAATTTTACAGAAAACGTGTTCAAAGTTTGCAATTTACTCAAAACTTAATGGAAACCAGAAAATGTTACTGCCTATTTCTCAATGTCGAAAGAATTCTTTCTTTCTTACAATTACATTTGAAATAAAAACAAAATTTTAAAATTTGTTTTTGTTTTAAATGTATTTATACGAAAGAAAGAACTCTGTCGACATTGTGAAATCGGCAGTTATTCTTCTCACAAAATATTTGTATGAAATTCCTGCATAATATGAGGCAATCATCTACAAAATAAAGCTTTTTGAGTTATGATTTTGTTGTAGCAAATGAGCGATATGTACCTAACAGAAAAATTTAACCCGATATTCGTAAAAAGCAATGTGTGTTTGAAGTGTACATTAAAACAAAATTTAAAAATTATCACTGTAATAAAAAAATTATCACTGTGATAAAATAAATATCACTGTGATAAAAAAAATTATAAATGTGATAAGATAATTATCATTGTGATAAAAAAGTATCACTATGATAAAAAAATATCACTCTAATAAAAAGTTATCACTGTGATAAAAAAATTACCACAGTGATAAAATAATTATCATTGTGAAAAAAATATCACTGTGATAAAAAAAATTATCTCTGCTATAAAATAATTGTCACTGTGATAAAAAATGATCACTCTGATGAAAAAAATTCACTGTGATAAAAAAAATTATCACTGGAATAAAATAATTAGGGATGTAACGATACGCCTTTTTGCCGATACCAATACCGATACTCAAAATGAAATATTGGCGATACCGATACGCATATTGAAATAGAATTTCCAGTTTAGGTTAAGAAAACTCAAGTAGAGTAATTAGGGGCCATTCACATATTACGTAACGCTCCAGGGGGAGGTGTTAACGATTTGTTACGGATTAGATGCTTTGTACGTATAAAACCTCCGAAAATAGCGTTACGTAATATGTGAATAGGCCCTTAATAGATAATTAGTAGAAGAGCATGTAAAAATTTATTGAAGTCATACAAAAATTTTTAGCCTTTTATAATTACAAAAAATTCTCGCCATGCTTAAAAAAAAAAAGATTTTTTAAAAGACATTTATTTATGAACTAATATTCTTCTAAATAACTTAATAGTTAAAATTCTTCTAAAAGTTTATATTTATTCAGCTAAATTTACATGAAAACACAGGTTTGCGTTTAAATTCGCATAAAAATAAACAAGTTGCGAAAATGGGAAAATTTTCATCCTTTTTCCTTGAGGAAAATATCATTATATAACACAAAAAAATAAAATTTTCTTAACATCGCGTTTACAATTCGGTGATTGGTAACTCCCCGTCCACACATGCAATTTTTGTTGCAACAATTTCTGAATTGGTGGGAGTGTTGAAATAGATATATATGCCATATATATTCCTCTCGCTCTTTCTCACTGAAAAATGAAGAATTGCTGCAACAAAAATTGCACGTGTGGACCGCGACTAATCGAAAAAAAGAACTTCTTGCAATGACAGGCATATGTAAAACTCATTAAAAATTATCCAAGTTTGCACTACTACCGGATCGCAAATTCTAAACTTCATGACTTCTTTGGAGTGTATTTTTTTGCTGGGAATACGATTTAAAAAACAACGAATTTAATTCGAATTCATGGTAAAATTAAGAAAAAATAAATTATTTTTTCAAAAAATAAATCATTTGTTCAAAAAAAACTGAAAAAAATTAAAAAGTATACTCGTATCGACAGTAAAATATCGCCGATACCGATGTGTCGGAAAATCTGAAGTATCGCCGATATATCGTTGTCGGTTACATCACTAAAAATATTTATCACTGTGATAAAATAATTATCACTGTGTTAAAAAAATTATCACTGATAAAAAAAATATCACTGTGATGAAAAAATTATCACTGCGATAAAGAAAATATCGCTGTGATAAAATACTTATCACTGTAATAAAAAAATTATCACTGTGATACAAAATTATCACTGTGATAAAATAATTATCACTGTGACAAAATAATTATCAGAGTGTGTTGAATTGCGTCTGTGGTTTTAAATATTAATAATATCGGAAGTTATTATTATTTGGCTTAAGTTCACAAAATTGAATTAATGTAAATTCAAATTATTTTTAAGAGTAGAATATTAGAATATCTAATCAGACTAGCAGAACGGATTAGTACTACTAATTTCGACAGCCGCTACGCTGTCATCATCAGCGTCCTTTGTTCGCTTTTACCACGTTTGATCGTGGATACTATTACTAATGAAACATCAGCTATTTAACCAAATAATAATATCTTACACTGTAATTTTGTATAATAAAAAAATCCCTATTTAAGTTCTGTTAATTTAAACTTGAACTCAATTTCAATATGAGTATCGGAATCGGTATCGCCGATATTTTTTTTTAGTATTTAGATTGAAATTGTCTTTTTATCAGCAATTTTTGAGTATTTTTATAGGTCAGTATTTATATATCTTATAATAAGCTAATGTACCTTTTACATATAAATGGACTGTAGTTAATGCATGTAAAAACTTTTCCTTATTTATCGTAAACAATAAGTATGTTCCCGTACTCAAAATTTGCACGAAAAGCGTTCCCGTACTCGAAAATTGGTTAAATGAGAGCGCTTTTGAGAACATAACATTCTTCTTCTTCTTGCACGAAACAGCCCGGACTTTTTCTTCGGACAGGCTGTGTAAAGTGCAAAACAATCAGCTGTTTGAAAAATAAACAATAACAAATGAAAAATAATAGGTCCGTTTGTTTACTTTTGCAGTAAAATCCAGTAGTTGAGTAAATTCTAGGTAATTTGAGAATTTTACTCACAAGAATGGGTCTTGCACAAAAAAGTACGCGAACGGAAAAATGCAAAAATTTCCAGGTTTAGCAAAACAGCTGATCACTATAATAGATAGGGTTGTAAAATATATGTTGTTTCGCCTATCCAGCACATATATATTTTTGGTACTTGGTACAGTGCATTTCTATAATTATAAATTCGTAGCGAAATGTATTTATTAAATAGAACTTTGGAGAAATGTTTATTTTGTACATGACTTTTAAGTTTCTTTCTGCTTAAATGACATACGAAAATACATCATTACTAGATTTTTGATATTCTCTGTACCCCAAGTGACATGCAGTAATAAGCATTCAAATATATATTAGCTTTACATCTCTAAAGCATTAATGTAAATAAACCAATTATAGGAAAATGTTTGCCATGGGTGCCAAGAAAAGAAGACTTGGCGTTGTATGCTCTTCTGGAACATACAAGTTGAGAAGAAACTTGCTTAGGATGTATGTACAATAATTATTTTCAGTTTTTGTTGGACTTTTAATTCAACTTTTCTTCTTTTAAACGATTTTTTTTTAATTGTATACATTTTGATTGCTTACTTTTCTTTGTTTATTTTATTGAATCATATGTTATTTTCTTCTACTGGACTTTACTGACACAAATTTGTTCAGTTAAAATTTTCAGACTCTCAGTCAAACAACTGTCACTTTACTCTCTCAATTGATGCTTTCTTTTGCAAATTTATGTGTAAACGAACTCATTTCAGTTAAATCCAGTACAAATTTGTACAAATTTTTTGCAAATTTTGGGGTAAACGAACACACTTAATTTTAGGCAACAAAAATACTAAAGAAATAATTGCTTGTTTAACAAAATTCAAAGCAAAATACATTTGTATGTATTTATAAAAATAAAAACTGAAAAATGGCATTAAAAATCATTGTGTTGGTTTTTATTTTTGTGTTTATTTTCGCAACACTTTCATGTAATTTTTCGGGTTAGAAATTTGATTTTTTGCGTTCCCGTACTTTTGTACATTTTTGTCTCTCGATGAGAAAAATATGTGTTTGCTCTCATTTTACCGAGCTTTACCCAAAAAGTACGGGAACACACTTAATATTTTCAATATTTGTAAACTATCGATATTGTCGATTGCACTTACGATAATATCCCATGAATACATAATCCGTTTTAATTGTGAACCTTTTTTTTTTTTGCTTTTTCCCCTTAATATTGTTAAAAATGCATACTTTAAAACATAACAAATTTCTAACACAATTCATTTTTCCAATTCATTTTTCTTATTAAAACATTTTGTTTTATATCTTTTTAGCTTCTTATTGATAAAAGTACTGTTAATTTAAATCATTGTAATTCAGATGGTTATACTCCCTTACATTTAGCTTGTCTCTCCGACAAACCGGAGTGCGTAAAGACACTACTTATGGCTGGTGCTGATGTTAATATTGAGGCGAAAAATATAAGTAAACTTTATAAGACATCGACCCCATCCTCAGTAGCTGAATTTCTTAAACAGAACAATGCAAATAAACTCTACACGCAAGATATGAAATTTGGCGGTACTCCTTTACATTGGTGTTCCTCACGCGAAACTCTTAATGCTCTTATAATGCGGGGTTGTAATGTTAATGCCACAAATTTTGATGGCCGTACAGCATTACACATTATGGTGGCCCGTAATCGTTTCGAATGTGTTGTCACTTTATTGGCTCATGATGCCGAAGTTGATGTTGTCGATAAGGATGGTAATACACCTTTGCATATTGCAATTGAACAAAAACTGGTACCGATTGTGCAAAGCTTGGTTGTGTTTGGTTCCAATATTAACATGAAAAATAAAAATGGTCAAACCCCTCGTCATATGGTAGGTAACGATGCTAATGGCAGCAAAGAAGATGAAATTCTTTATATTTTGCATTCAGTGGGAGCAAAACGGTAACTAGTTTATTTATAATTAGAAAACACCACATTATTTAAAATATATTTTATTCGCAAGCTGTTCTGAGGACAAAAAGAAATGTCCACCAGGCTGCAATGCCAAGGGAACCTACAACGGTATACCACCAGAGGCACCAGAAGCCCCAGAAACTCGAGAACATATAGAAAATATGTTGGCTTCCACCAGCCGTAAAACTGCTATGGGATTTTTTAATTCTGCTGCCAACAGCATGATGAATGACGTGATGGAGAAAGAGTAAGAGTAAAGTGCCCAAAAACTAGATACAATTAACAAGTTTTTTTTTTATTTGTGTAGGCCACCGGTTGTGGTAAACACTGAAAAGGTTCAGAAGGGCCAAAGTATAATGGATGCTTTATTGGGTATGTTTACCACTAAAGTTAATGCTGAAGATAACAAAGGTAACAAACACAATTGGAATAAAAATAAAAAGTAAAACTTTCCCGATTCCTTATTGCTTTCTAATGCAGAGTCCCCTACTGGTAGCGTGGGTAGTTTAATTTCTATTGGCGCCGAAGATGCACAATCGGCCAAATCTGCTTTAGATCCTACAATGTCTCTATCACATTCGAATCCTTCATTGCATTCGTCAACCTCACAAAAAGGTGATAAGCCCTATGGCCGAGGACGTTTGCTGTGCTTAGATGGAGGTGGCATACGTGGTTTACTTTTAGTGCAAATGCTTTTAGAAATTGAAAAGCTATCCCAAACTCCTATTGCTCATATGTTTGATTGGATAGCAGGTACTAGCACTGGAGGTATATTGGCATTGGGACTCGGCTGTGGTAAGACAATGCGGCAATGTATGGGTCTCTATTTACGTATGAAGGAGCAATGTTTCATTGGCTCACGCCCATATCCCAGCGACACCTTTGAGGCTATACTAAAAGATAATTTGGGTGAATTTACCGTTATGGCGGATATTAAACATCCTAAAGTGATGGTGACTGGTGTCATGGCTGATCGTAAACCAGTCGATTTGCATCTATTCCGTAGCTATACATCTGCTAGTGATATTTTGGGTATTATAACCCCGATAAGTAAGTAAAGGAAAATTATTAGATACTTTTGCAATGGATAAAACTTTGCATTCTAAACATCATAATTGTTTTTAAGCCAATCGACGTGTACCTCCCCCCGATCCTAAAGACCAGTTGGTATGGCGTGCAGCACGCGCTACTGGTGCAGCACCATCATATTTTAGGTTTGTTTGAAATTTTCATATACTCGTATATACGTACGTACTTACATAATATATAATTTATAGCATAATTTTTATTTTCTTATTAGAGCGTTTGGTAGGTTTTTGGATGGTGGTCTTATTGCTAATAATCCAACTTTGGACGCTATGACAGAAATTCATGAATATAATATGGCTTTGCGTAGCGTTGGACGTGAAACTGAAGCTATACCGGCAAGTTCATAGCTTAAACATCACTTATAAAAATATTTTGCTTATTTAAGTATTATTTTAGATCTCCGTAGTAGTTTCATTGGGTACCGGTCTAATTCCTGTTACCGAATTGAAAGATATTGATGTATTTCGCCCCGAAAGTATCTGGGATACGGCTAAACTCGCTTATGGCATCTCAACAATTGGTAACGATTGCAAAATTTTATTTAACAAACAAAAAAAGTTTATTTATTTTTTTCTTAAGGTAATTTGCTTGTCGATCAAGCAACAGCTTCGGATGGCAGAGTCGTTGATCGTGCTCGTGCTTGGTGTAGTACAATTAGCATTCCTTATTACAGGTAATTTGTTTTCTTATATAAGTATATATATATATACCGCTCATTTGCTGCAACGTCGTCATAACTCAAAATTTGCGATTTTTGAGCTAATAATGTAGACTTATTATTCACCATATCGTTCGTTGTTCTTATTTGTTGTGTTCCTTTACTTTTCGGGTAAAGTTCGTGCTAATGATAGTAAAGACAAATTGCTCTCATAAAATTTAAGAAATACATAAAAGTACGGAAACGGCAAAAACCAAATTTCTACCACGAAATAAAACGCCAATGTGTCATGAGATTTCGAATTAAACATTGCAAGTAATTTCTACTTTTAAAACAAAAAATTAAAGTGTTTAATGTACAAATTTCAAGTTTTTAATATAATTCACACCTTTTTAAAAAAAATTTGTTTACGAATTAAACGTTTTTCTTTTGTTTATCTTTGAAATAGTCAGCTGTTTTACAATTAACACAATTTGCACAATTTGGGCTGTTTCGTGCAAGAAGAAGAAGAATATTACTCTCTTAGAATCGTTCTCATTTAGACAAATTTGAAGTACGGGAACGCTTTTCGTGCAAATTAGGATCCCGCGGGATCCCAAAGTAGAGTAAAGAAACACACCTATTGTGTAAAAATTTCATATAAATATTAGGGATATAACGATACGTCTTTTTACCGATACGATACAGATAAGTAGAAAAGCAAGAAAAATGTATTTAAGTCATACAAAAATTTGAAATATTTAAAGGACATTTATGAACTAATATTCCCCTAAAAGTTTATATTTATTCACGTAAATTTACACGAAAACACTGTGTTGCGTTTAAATTCGCATAAACAGAAACAAGTCGCGAAAATTGATAATATTTCATAATATCATTATAGAGCGCAAAAAAAAACAATTTTCTTACCATCGCTTCTAACTCGGTGATTGGTAATAGAACAAGAGAACTTGTTGCAATGACAAGCATATGTAAAAATCATTAGAAATTATCCAAATTCGCACTACTTCCGGATCGCAAATTCTCCATTTTCATGACTTCTTTGGAGTGTATTTTTTGCTGGGAATAAGATTTAAAAACAACGAACGAGCACAGGTTCATATCTCAGCTGGGTAAAATAAAAAGAAAAAAAACAAAGTAAAAAAATATAAATAAAATATGATGTGTATAAAAATTTTTTTAATTTTATTTTGTTTATTCGACTACTTATTTTTTAGCTTCAAGTGAGTCAAATAATAACGAGTTAGTTGCTGTGACAATGTAAATTAGAGATGAGCGATCCCAAGATTTTTAAAGAACATCGTGAACGGTGAACGTGATTTAAAAATCACTGTTACTTAAAACTGTGCCTGTGATCACAGTTTTCAGTTATAGCAATATAATTATCACATATACACATGCATCTCTACAACAAAAACGTTGTTCTTTAATATACCAAGGCATATTTAAATGCGCCTTAAAATATACTTTGAATTTTAAAAAGAAATACTAATAAGGAAGAAGAGAACACAAGAAATAGCAACACTATTCGTTTGTTGTTATTGTACGTAAATAAAAAACGTTATCACCCACACAAACAGTGAAATATCATAATTTTCTGTATGTAACAAGTAGAAAAGAACAACTTTGCAAGTAGCAGTTACTTGACAAATTTTGTCATAACTGTGAATCGTGATTTTTCAGTAACAGTGATGATCACAAGTACTGAAATATCGCTAATCTCTAATGTAAATACATTTGTAAGGGTTATCCCTTATTTTTTGAACTTCTCAAACAAAAATAAGTAGTTATCGAGCCAAATTGTAAGTACTTACGACTTAAATCCTCGTATCCTTTTTTGCTGGGAAACTTTCTAAAATCATTTGACGTAGCTATGTCATTTGAGAAGAACTAAAATAGAATATCTCAAATAATAAATGTATTAAGCCACTTAACAAGTGATGATAAAGGAGTGTGGCGGCTTGTTTTCCTGTATACGTTGAACATTAAATTGATATTGCTTTTGCCCTTGCTACTTGAAATATTGATCATGTCTAATTCTTTCTGAATATACGTCGCGACCTTAGTATTGTTTTGGCCCACCGACCATTTTTAAAAAAATTGAGTTAAGTATGGGGTATATAAGTATATTTTGAATGTCCTCTTTCAGAATCCAAAAACTGTTTCGCGAAATTGTTCCTGGTTTCTGAGATATCAAGCATTCATTGTGCTCGATATCATCATTTTTGATAAATTTTTTGTAAAAAAAAGAATTTGTTTTAAATAAAAAAATAAAAATCAGAAATCAAATAAAATACCAAGTTTCATCAATATTAACTTTTTATTTTCAATAAAAAGTAGAAAATTTCATCTCAATAACATCTTACTCAATACACAGCAGTTAGTATACACATGGAGCAACAAAAGCTACTTTTTACAAATAAAATAAAAAAGTGGTTACTGGAGCACAAAACAAGATATTTTACTTTCAGTAAAAAGATGTTAATTTCTAATCGGATTGATGAAAATTCACAAAAATGTACATTTTCCAAACATATGACGGAAGCAGTGGTGAGAATACAAAAAAATTCTATCGGATATATTTTGAGAAAACTTTATGTAAATCTTCTTTGTTGTTTTTCTCCATTCCGACTTTTTGGCATATGGGCTAAACCAATACTAAGGTCGCGATATGTATATTAATAAAATAAAACGGCTTTCCTTTAAACCGACTTTCAAATGAAAGGGTATACTTCCAGATTAATTTGAACTCGATGTCCATTTACACGTCTGACCACTTGTCCGTTTCGGGGTTTCTCATTAATAGCATATTCGGACAATGTTTTTATTTAAAAGGATATAAATGTCATGATTGGAAAATTGTGCATTGCCATACCTCTAAAATGTAAATATCATTCAGATATGTGATGGAAAGCGATCGTTTTCAAAATGATTTGAATAGGATTGTTTTGAAAAGGTATGATGAATTCCGACCGATTTTGACAATTAGTTTCGAGCCAAACTCAAACTACTGATGTTTCAAAAGTGCACAAGAAGATAAAATATAATCAATATAATAGAACTGTAAAAAGAAATTTTGCAAAAAAGATGGAAAAAAACTATAAAAAACAAATTTGGAACTTATTGACAAAACGACTATAGCTAATACATCACACCTTTTATCTTTATCAAAATTTAATAGTTTTTTTTTTGTGTAAATCGATTTTCATCACATACCTGATTAACTTTTTTACAGTTAAATAAAATAGGATATGCATTAGTATTTCGGAGATGTTTCCAATATTTTCGAATATTATTAAAAATCTTTTACGAATATTTTTCGAAAGAATAAATAAAATGTGAAGTTTTCAATTTCAACGTTTTTCTACATACTTTCAGCGAAGTTTTGTAAATTCGTTTTAAAACGCATTTCATTGGCGCTTTTCACATGTTTACATGTTCATATATACTTAAGTATAAAATCAAACCAAAAAAGTTTGTCTTGAGTAGAACAAAAATCAGAAAAATGGGAAATGAAGAAAAATAAACCGATGGCAACGCTGGGAAAGTGCACTTTAATATCAGATTGAGAGTGATTTAATTCTCGTATTCAATTTTCACGAAAAAGTTGTATATATAAGAATTAAAAATCACATTCAACAGAGCCACCTGACAAGTGGTGATAAGCAAATACACGTGAGCACTGACGATGGAAGTGTAGCGGCTTCCGAAAGTGGCGCTACTCTGTTCTGCTGTGTACGTTGAAAAATTAAGTTGATGTTAATTTTTCCCTTATTCCTTGGAATATTAATCATGCCAAATTCTTTCTGAATATAACGTTACGAACTTTAGCCTAATAATGAATCTGGATTCATAACTCTAATTTCATTATCTTTAAATTTCAGATTTAATCCTCAACTTTCAGAAGATATTGCAATGGATGAAAAGAACGATCTAAAATTAATAAATATGCTGTGGTGCGCCAAAGCTTATATGTATGCGAATCGTAACAAAGTTGTAGAAATGGTTAATTTTTTAAAATAGCATATTAGACGAATTTAGACCGCAATCACAAATATATAAAAACAAAAATATAAATGTAGACTATTAGCGCTTTCACCATGATATTGGAAGAATACAATTTTATACACATAAATACATATTTGTAATTCTTGAAAAAACTTTTAATAGATTTAAATTTAGTATGTGTATATGATCAACTATATAACTAAGTTTCACGGCGGTCTAAATTCTTTTGATATATTACTTAAATTAGTTAAGTTATTTTAGTAACGAAAATATTATTTTTATCCGTCTTATTACATTTTATGCTCATATTTAATTTTAAAGGAAAATCCAAAAGTACTATTTAGCTAAAAGAATCATACATATTTATAGTTCTTTGTTAATTATAAGTTTAGTTAAAACTGAAGATGAAAATTATAAAAAAAAAACGAGAATTTTTATCAAACAAACAAAAACAAGATGAAGTTCTACATATATTCGGCTGTGGCTAGCATTCACCACAGTATTGAGTAAGTTAAAAAAAACACTTTTATGCTGCAATCATTTTAACCCATTTGCCTGTCCAGTGAATCAAATATGATGCACGAAAATTCTCTTCCATACGGCTTCAAAAAGGATATTTTTATAAGTAAAATATTTTTACAGCTTCAACTCTACACTTGAACAAAACAAAGTTTTTTTATGTGTTGTATGAGATTGCTTTACTATGATTAATTTAAGAAAAATCTTACTTTTAATATCAACTAAATTTATTGTTGTAGATAAGAATTTGAAAAAGTGTTTAGAACTAACATCTATAATAAAATTGTATGTATGCCTTAGGTTTTTAATACTGAATATATGTATGTGTGTTATTTTATATAAAAAAATTTGAATGAATAAATATGTATGTAAGTATATACATATGCATGTATCTAAGTAATTATGTTATCCTCTAATTAAACATAATTGAATTTAAAAACTTTAAGCGTTTCCGAAAACATAATACAAATACATAAATATGTATAAATAATTGTCCTTGTTCTGTGTTTCACTCGATATGAATATAATGTGGATTTATCTTAGCACATTATAAGTGAAATACAGAACAGGGTATAATATACGGGCATGTTCTGTGTTTCACAAAAAATAAAATCATGTCGATTCTCATGGCATAAATTTTTTTATAACAACAATGCCATGAAAATTCACATTATTTTATTTCTTGTAAAACACAGAAATAAATGAGTTTTTTAAAGTGAATAAATATTAATTCTAATAAGTACTAATAAAGAAAACATTGAAGAAAAACTGTTATGTATTATTTCAGTAAAAAATAGATGTACATATATATTTTACTTTATGGCTTCAATCAAAAGCAACTTTACGTGTAAAGGATGTTAGAGATGAAATTTCGCTTGGATTCGAGTCCGACGGTAAATTGTTAAATTCAATTTCTTCATTAGCTGCTGCTGCAACGATATTTTCGTTCGACTGAGAGGTTTCATTAGAATTCAAGCAAGGCCACTGCTTGTGGCTGGGTGCGTACAAGATTAACAAAGCAAAAATATAAATATTCCACATGCCATATACTCCGGTCAAAAATGCTGAAGTCAATTGTATTTCAATGTCTTCGTCCCATTTCCAGTGGCCTTCTGCCACTTGGCCCATAATGAAGCCGACAACGGTTAGAGCAGCACATAGCAATGTGGCCAACATAAGAAATTTAAAACGATAAATCAGTCCTAAAATATGTAGATTTAGTTTATTTACGACCATTATTACAACTTAGCGTTAGTTAAAGGGAGGATTTTGTCGAACGGATAAATAGTTGTTCATTATAACAACTTTACTTTAAACTGAACGATAAATTTATAGGCAAGTTCATCCTATCTGGCAGGTTAGAGCAAAGTTGTAATAAAGATAAACTGTTTATCCTAATCCAACATTTATACAAAACCTTAACCTTAATTAACGCCTAATGGTCCTAATTAGTCTTGTCAGTTACGATTTATGCTTGAAATTACCTTCATAATGCAAACGTCTAGCTTGTGACATAGATGGCAATGATGTCCTTTTTGCGCCAATGTTACGAAAAACTTTTCCTACCATAAAGCATAGAAATAGAAAATAAACGCCGGCCGATATGCCCGCCAATACAATAAAACTTAATGCAACTTTGGCTCCCAATGGTGTAGTCCAAATTGAATAGAATGGATTACGCAATTGAACACCTCTTTCGCAGATATCGAATATAAACAACGACAAACATCCAACCACAACAGCAGACAAATGTTTCCAGTAGCGTGAGCGTATAGAATTCTTTTGCGGCGATTCTTGTATCAGCATGTGCTCACCCGCAAATACCAACCAAAATGACAATAACATAGCATAGAAAATACCTTGACGTACATCGCTGAGTAAAAGCATATAGGGCATTTCCATGTTCAATGTTAAGAACTCAAGAGGAAGATTTAAGAACGTCAACGCACCTCCTAAATAAATAAGCATATATTCCAATAAAGCAGGAGATCGCTGTAATATGTGAACACGACGCCAAAACCAAATCATTATGATTACGATGAAAGGGAATAGTATGGTTTTTAAGGACAGCCATACTTTGGTAAAACCTCCATTTTGATAAATAGCCGTCAACGTTAAATCATGCATATGACCAATATTTAAGTTCATTTTCAGGTCAGTATCTATGGGAAATCTCAAATTAAGAAGATAATAATCGTGATGTAATGAGCCCAATTCAAAAAGAGGAATCATTTCACATGAATACAAAGTTTCTTGTTGACTCTTATGGACTGGATGACAATCTAGATATCTCTGTTCAATAGAATAAGCATACAATTTCCAATCACTAGGGTGGTCTTCCTTGTTCCGATAGGCTAGACGTGTATCAATTGTCAACTGCAAGTCCTTTGGTGGTTCCATTAGGGTGCCATCCGAAACATACGCTAGGTCTACTTGTAATACACCAATTAAATTTTGCTGCCATCGCGAATAATCCAATTGCTTGCCATCTCTTGGCAATGGCATTTGAAACAAATAAACGATTCCATTGGCCATTTTGGTGTCATGATTTTCAATCTCCTCTTGTGATATAGACAAGCATTTTCCAGCACCTCGCGAGTACAACCAAAATGATGTATCATTTTGTCGTTCCTTTTGATCACGACACACCATCCCTAAAATATTCTGATGACCGGCCGGTACTGGTGCAAAAAGACCACCCAACAAGAAGCAAGCCCCTTGACAAAGCAGCAATAAAGCCACCAATATGGACAGTTTGCGCCCGCTTAGATTCTCCAGTATTGTCCCAGACATTTTATACCTTTTTGTGGCTACTGATTTTTATTAAATAATTGCATTTAATACTACACAACTTAAAGTTTTTCTTATTTAGTTTAATTCACTATAAATTTTGTTTAATTTGTCTCGATATTCTTTGTGTATGCCTCTGTCACAAATAATACCAATTCTGCGTGTATACTTCTGCTTGGCGCCTCTGCCTACGTTTGCTTTGATATGATAGATTCGCAGCAGAGCACAATGCCGATGAATTCATAGTCCCTCAGTAGCCGCCGACTTATTTTTGCAATGATTAAAATCCATGACAATTTTTTTGATTGACGAGTGAGTTAGAGAAGAAAGATGGGTATAAAAAACAACACGATGTTATAGTTTTTGTTGTCGTGAATGAACTGATGTACACTGGGAAACATTTGTTTCCGAAACTTTTTGAATCCAAATTATAAATAAACTTTTATTTTTCAGTGCAACAGAGCGATATAGGAATACAAATGGTATATATTTCTATTTCATCACTCTCACGCAAAAGAAAATATTCGGCAACAAATGTTTCTCAGTGTAAACAGCGTGAATGAGTAAATATAGCAAATTTTCGAAGTAATTTATAAAAAAACATGAAAATAAAAATCATTGTATAAATGCAAAGCTATATGACAAAGCGAGTTAATTCCAAGTGACCAAGGTGAATTAATAACGGGTGGTCTCGATAGATCAGGAGATTATTTTTTGCTTATTTTTGCCGTTTTGTATTTTTGATCCAGTTTGGCTGTCAAATGCTTTGTTGACACATTTTTCAGTTCAATTTTTCCCGACCAATGTGGGTATTTTCCAAAGCGAATTCAAGCGAGTCTACCTGTTATGAATTTGCCTTGCAAGCGACCTTATCATTACAACAACATCCATACAAAATTGTTGTAGGACAATAATTATTCGTACGTTGACTGTTCGGGTTAAGAGTTTTATTCTATTTTATAATAAGTTTGACTGATGGGATTAAGTCAGCTGACGATCAGCACAACAACAAGGTCGGTACATAAGTTCTATGCATCAGCCCATATGTTCGGTAATTATGATGTCAAATTTTAGTATATTTTACCAATCCCCTCACATTTTAATATTTGTTTTAATATTTTCCCATATATTTTTTGACACCAGAACTCCCAAAAAAATTGCTTTGTTGTATAAATTCGCCGATAAGCACAAAAAAATAAATTTTATTTTAAAGTAGCCGCAAGTCACCGCGTTTCAGTATTGAACCGACTACCAGCCGTCGCCGAAAAGAATTGTCAGCTGCCGTTGTAGCGCCACCTGGTTGTCAGTTTGCCATCATTCTATCAAGATATACTTTTAAGTAGGGGCTATTTACATACATATTACATAACGGTGTTTACCGAGTTTTTATACCCCCACCGTAAGTCTTTTTGCTAAAATTTCAGTATAAATTATCTAAGCCACAACAAATCTTTAACCCCCACAGAGAGCGTTACGTAATATGAGAACAGTCTCATATTGCAATTAAAATTTTCAGTTAAAGGTAAGAATTTGAGCTATGGAAAATCGCTGCACTAAAAATATGTTGTAGCCTACTAATCCAACGTTTCATAACCACGAATGTAATATGTAGAATATGTAACTCATACTTTTTTCATGTGTAATGAATGAAGAAAACTTTAATAAGATTATATTGAGCACCCTGTTGAGATGTGTATTTGTTTTTCGCTGTTTGTTTTCATCATCTCTTTCTTTATTATTGTTGTTCGGCGGTGCATGAATACTTAAATTTTTTGACATTCTCCTTTGGTATTATTGAATAAATAGAAACAAGGAAACGAAGACGAGAAAAAACACAAAATACACAAAACGAATTTTTTCCTTCTACCATAATACCATCCATTTATTGTGAAAATTTGATAATCGCGTCTAATAAAGCAAAAAATTTATAAAACTGTTTGTCGATTGTTGTTTAAAGAAAAAGCGGTAAAAATATTTGGCCATCAAAATTAAGGGCTATAGAAATCCGACACAATCTCTTGTCGACGAAGCCGAGGAGGTCGAGACAGAGAACGCCATAATGGCCGCTAATGATTCAGGTGTGGACACAAGCAATGATAGCAATGACGGAGTGACAGCTAGCATAATGATAACACCACCGCCGCCAATAATGCCGCCCACGCCAACTTCGTCACCAAATACCCACGAGTGGCCTACCATTAATCCGAATGCATTCCATCTTAACTCGGATGAGCATTTTGCGCTACCTACCTTACCGCCACTGCCATTGAACTCATCGCCGCAATCATCAGATTTAATGTCTAGTATCATCCATCCTAGTACCCTGCCCTCAAGCAGTCACAACTTTAAAATGCGTCCCCGTACGTGCTTAAAAAGTCGGTTGCGTTTTAGTTACAACATTTTTGCCGAATCTAAGGGCCGTAAGTTGCGCTATGCATCCTCAACAAATAGCATAGAGCTGTTAACACGGGTCTTGGAGTCTGGAGCTGATCCTAATGCCTCGGATGAGTATAAACGTAGTCCTTTGCATTTGGCTGCTTGCCGTGGCTATATACAAATTGTACAGCAACTGCTTAAATTCGGAGCGAATCCTAATGTAGTTGATTCGTTGGGCAATACCCCACTACATTTGGCCGTCATTTCAGCCAGCTCTAATAATTTTAATGTTGTAGTACGAGTCCTCCTGCAGGGCGGAGCCAGTGTCCATATGTTTGACCGCAGTGGAAAATCACCACTGGAACTTGCCGAAGCTAAACTACGTTTACTGCGCACCAGATATGAGAATCCTACCCCTGAAACTAGTAAAATTCTAGAGGACATGTGTATGCTAACTGCACTAATCCTAAGATACATGGTTAAACAACAGCGAGAACTTGAAGATCTCTCTAACTTGGAGAAACGTTTACAAAACCTAAGTACCCGTGATGATCAAGAACAGGTTGTCTCTCAAACTGCTGATGAGTTGTTAGCCAGCATTGAGGGTCTCTCGATTAATAAGTAAAACTCTATAAAAATAAGATTCGTTCAGTGAAAGATCACTGTTAATTCTTATTTAAAGCATATTGTGTATTACCGTAAGTATTATCTTAGTGTTTCCTTTCTTATGTACACATATGGTGCTTTACCAAATCATCAGTTGACTTCAACCATATTTTTGAAAAGTTTCAAACCTCTTACCTTAAGGGTACCCTATACTCACATACTTGAATGACATACATGCCATGTTGGACGGATTCCCTGACTGTGTATGGTTAAATTTTTAGTATGACATACATGTTGGACGAATATTAAAAAGTTTTAATAATTTCTTCTTTGCTCACACATTTCATATGGTGTAAGGGGAAGAGTGACATACTTGAATGTAAATATCAAAGGAAAACGTACAAAATTTAGATTTTTTTCATATGCAGCGATATGTTTTTTTAAATTATTTATATTTTTCAATTCAAATTTGAAATCACAATTGGTTTTGTAGCAATTTTATCTAGTTTAAATGTGATTGAAAATTGGAAAAAATTTTCAGTTTTCTTTTGAAAAAAAATTTAAATAAATGTTTGTCAGTTACCATGAACAGTGTGAGGAGAAAAACTGACAAATACCAATGTTTGTCAGTTTTCAAGTATGTCATTCATGTATGTGAGTTTATTCGGCCCTTTATACAAACTTTAAAAATCTATTGAGAATTATAAATAAAAATAAATAAAAAATAGACGTGGTAGGCTTAGAAACTTAAACAAAACACAACGCACAAAATATTTTCGGCATCTATTTTTCTACAACCTTTTATATATTACTTTTAAAACCATTTACAGCATTATGTATAATGCAAAATTAGCACGATATGGAACTTGGTCTTAAGGAGCTCTTTCATACAATGCGAGATTAAAAATCGCCGCATAATGTAGTTTTTACTAGTGTTGTCATTCGAATAAAAATTATTCGAATATTCGAACAACTTTTTTTTAATTTTTGTGCGAACGAACAAAATTTTTCAATTTAGAATAAAAAATTATTCGAACAGTTTTTGACCGAATATTCGAACAACTTTTTTACTACTTTTTATAAAAATTAGTTTACATTTACGAAAGTAAAATTAATTACTTTTTTAAGTTGGTTAAATTGGATGTGTTAAAATTACACCAAGTTATAAATACTTGTGTAGGGAGTCGTTGAGATATTACGTAACTCCGTTAAAGATTCCGATTTAAATTACAGTATGATCTTAGTTTGGAAGTATATTGAGGAAGACAATTAGAAAAACAAGATTGTTTTCAAAAAGTGCTCTCTAAGGCTTACAAATGTTACGGGTCAACAACTTCTCCACATTTATTATTTTTTTTTCGTAAAGAACTTAACATAATAAAAACCGAAAGTTTCAGTGAAGAATCAAACATGACAAGAATAATATGGGCCCAAAGACAAAATATATAAAAAAATTGTATCTTAATTCAAACGAAGAAATAATATGTAGTAAGGAGTTTGGCTGTAGATGTCAAGTTTGGCGTGATACGAAAACTTGCAAAACTTCTAAAATCGGGTGTAGCTTTTATGATTCAAAATCGTCTAAATTTTTTTTATCATTAATAAGAGGCGATTGCATACTTCTAGTGGCAGTAAATTAATTGTACTCTATATATATATATCGACTTATAATAACACATATATCTTGATAATATAGAAATTCTTCGACTTGTATGCAATAAAAATTGTGGAATGAAACAATAAAAATTGTGGAATGAAAATCTTTTTTTAGGAGTAAATATCTTTTCAACTTATTAAAAAACTTCAAAAATAAGATAAATCTTCACATATGGTAACACTGTCTATACGTGAAGAGAGTTGTAAATTTTTTATTGACAGGCCGAGAGTTGGAAATCTACGTATTTATCTATGGTGTAGGTCATAAGGTACATAGAGGCAAAACAGAAAATTCAAAAATCAAAGTGTGCTGTCAAAAACCTAAGTCTAAGGATGTATTAGTAGAACGTTTTGTATTAGTATTGGTTTAAAATAAAAATTTCCTCACAGCACTAAAACCGCACTTGGTTATAACAAAAAGTATTCTAAAGTATTTATATTTTTTATACGTGAATTTTTAGAAGTTTATGTAATTATTGCTGTATTAATTAATGAAAATATGAATTCCGAATGCTTTTTAATACATTCGAGCTCAAAAAATATTGATTTGCTAAACATTTTTTTGCAATTTAGCTACTTGCTACATATTTTTATCCCAAATAGGAACAAAAATACAATGCTGTTCAATGAAAAATAGGGTTGAAAACTTTGATAAATTTCAACACACAAATGTCAACAAAATTAAAAAAATATTTTAAAATTACAGCAAGAAGAAATATAAATTAAAACAAATAACAAAATTAAATAAAACTAAAAACTGTTTGTGTGTGGAATAGGAGTTATTTAATTCGCAGTATAAATTTAGTTTTTAATAAATAAATTTATGAAATCCAAGTTGCCTTGAAAAAAATGTTGATTTTTTTTTAACAAATTGAATTTTTTTGTAAACAAATTCTAAAAAGTTTTTTTATTTATGTAAAGAAAAATACAGCTCATTTACAATAGTCTGTTTGGCAGAAATGAAAGGGTTGTGTGCCTAGTACAACAAGCTATACAAGCTCAATACTGAATTTTTAAAAATATTTTTTAACATAAATATGAATTAATTTATAACAATAAAAAACTTTCTTATTTTCAAGCTCAAGGTCATTTATTTGTAAAAACTTCTATTTTCTTTTTCCGATATTTCGCTAACCGCTGGATAGCATCATCAGGAATAAAGAGTGCCAATAAACAAAATAAAAACAAACATATACGTCTTTACTTTTTCACTTTTTATTCCTGATGTGATGCTATCCAGTGGATAGCGAAATATCGAAAAAAGAAAAAAGAAGTTTTTACAAATAAATGACCTTGAGCTTGAAAATAAGAAAGTTTTTTATTGTTATAAACAAAAGAAGGTCGAAGAAACAAGTAATTTTTATAAATGAAGTAATTTATGCAAAAATTCCTAGCTGGAATGAAAATAATTTGGAAAAAAAATATCATGTCCGTTCAGTTCATAGCATTTATGAAAAAATCCCTTGCATATAAGTAATATTTTTTTCTGTATAGGTTTTAATTTATTTATTTTTGAATTTGCATAATTAAATTTGTTTGCCCTTTTTCATCACATATTTTTTTAGAATATGTTTTGGCATGTTCGAACTTTTTTTTCATAAAGGTCTAGCTAGCATCTTTTCCTCATGAGATTTTGGCAGCACAGGTGGTGTGGAAATTGTGATATTTATGAACTGAGTTCATTCACTTAATTGTGATAAAAATTTACATTTGTCCATAGATTTTAATGATTTACGGCTTATTATATTCCTAGTATACATACCTAGCTGGTAAATGATGAAGTGTAAAATGTTTGACCTCTTAATTTTTTTATGAGTTTTTGAAAACGAAAAAAAGTGTAATTACCCAGGCAGAAAAATACAATCGGGCCAACGTTGGCAAAGCGTTTTCTAAGGTGGTTCAAACGTTGGCAAGACGTAACACGTTCAACGTTTAAAGTGCCAGCACGAAAATGATAACGTCGATCCAGGCTCGGCCGACTGTTTTTGATGTCGATGGCCAAGCATTGTGAAAACTAAAAATTCAGTGCTTTCCCAACATCATTTCATTCAGAAAAATACAATCGGGCCAACGTGCGGCGTTCAACGTTTAGAGAGCTTTGCCAACACGCAAATGATAACGTCGATCCACGCTTGGCCGATTGTTTTTCATGTCGATGGCCAATCATTGTGAAAACTACAAATTCAGTTCTTTAGCAATATCATCATTTTGTTTAGTAGAACATTTCCCCAATACTATAATTTTGTTTAGTAAAACATTTTCCCAGTGTTTTAAATAATATTTCTTTATTAAAAACTTTTTCATTATATATATTATAAAAATATTTGTTTATTACAAAAGCGTTGTATCACAAAAATTATAAAAATTTTATGAAAAGTGCTTTAATAGGGACTTTCAAAACTGTTTCGTTTTCAAAATCTATTTCCATCACATACCTGTAAAACTCCTATTAATGGTAAGCTGTTAACAAATTCAAAACTTTAAACTCGTTTTCTGCAAAATGTTTTTTTTTTTTGAGTTATGACTCTATTGCAGCAAAGGCTCAATAATATTTTGACGACGTTGCTTGCTAGACAGTAAATCAATCAGGGGGAAAATAATAGGTGATATGCTAGGATTAGCAATTATGCAAAACAAAAGTTTTAAACACAGCTCTGTGACGTTAATATAAAACATTTTAACAACATAAAAATTCTTGTATTATTAAAATTTATCAAAATGTCTTACCGACGACTAAAAACCATAGATTTTTAAAAAATGAACATACTTTAGAAACAAGTATGTACATTTTTATTTTATGATTAGAAATGTCTATTAATTTGAGTGCGTTTCTCATAGACGTCGATGCTAATATTCCCGCTAAGATCAATATTGTCGACATTGAAGGGGAAGAACCGCCAATAACTGGAGCATGGTGCGATTCAGAAGATTCGGAAGAATTTATTGGATTCAAGGATCTAAATTCGACAGATGAGGTGGAATTTATTGAAAATTAACAGGGCAATACGTCGAGTGAAGCAAGTTCAGATGAGTTTATTCCTCAATCTACATATGAAGATCGAAGTGGCTTAGAAAATGGTCCTCTAGAAGACAGAATAAAAAATTGGGTTTTGAGAAATTGTCAAACTCTTGCGCAAAAAGCAATCGATGAGGTTCTCATTATATTTTGAGATTTTAGCTTTTTGTTGCGACATGCCAGCCCGAGCTTTCATTAAATGTTGCAGAGGGCACACTGGATTTTTTTTCTGCGAAAAGTGTACCATTAAAGGGGAGACGGTCAATAATACCCGCGTATTTAAGGAAACAAATTGCGAGGAATGCTCATATTTCTCATTTAAAAATAAAACAAACCCTCAACAGCACTTATCGAAAGAAGATAGCCCACTACTGGACATCATTAATATTGATCCCATAAAGCACGTCCTTATTGATGAAATACACATGCTTTATCTCAGAATTAGCAAGCAATTAATTACTTCTGCACAGAGACCAAAAATAACTATTAAAATTATTTTTTAATTAAAAAGTTACAATAAATCAACAAATATTTTCATTTCATTGTTAATAATAATTATTTGTAAAATTTATATTTATACGTTGCTTATTAATTTTATTTTTAATTTATATTTTTTTACGTTGCTTCATAACAGTTATTATTGAAAAATTATTTTTTCCGTTGCTTATAACTTTTATTTTCAACGTTTATTTATTTACGTTGCCTAATAATAGTTATTATTGGAAGAATTTTTTACGTTGCTCATGAATTTTATTTCCAACATTTATTTTTTACGTTATTTAATAACAATCGCGAGCGGCAAAGCACTTAAGCAAAGTCCTGCGTCTCTGCGCATTAACACGTAAACTTATTCAACGTCGAGAAAATGATAAAAGCTAAAAAAATCAGTTATATATATATATATATATATATATATATATATATATATATATATATATATATATATATATATATATATATATATATATATATATATATATATATATATATATATATATATATATATATATATATATATATATATATATATATATATATATATATATATATATATATATATATATATATATATATATATATATATATATATATATATATATATATATATATATATATATATATGTATATATATTAGGGATGTAACGATACGCCGTTTTGCCGATCCGATACCGATATTTAAAAATAAATATCGCCGATACCGATACGAATATTGAAATTGAGTTCAAGTTTAGATTAACAAAACTCAAGTGCAATTTTTTATTATACAAAATTACATTATAAGAGAGAATATTTAAAATTGATAAAACATTGGAAGTAATTTTTAAGGAGTTACATTTTCTTTGCTTCCAACAAATCTATATTAAAAATATGCAGATAATTAGTAGAAAAGCAAGAAAAATTGTTTAATTCCTTTATAATTTAAAAAAATACTCGCCATGCTTTTTAAAAAATCGATTTTTTTAAAGCACATTTATCAACTAATATTCATCTAAATAACTTAATAGCTTAAGTATTAAAAGACTTCTAAGTTTATATTTATTCACTTAAATTTACATGAAAATACAGTTCTGAGTTTAAATTCGCATAAAAAATTTTTAAAATGGGTACTTTTTTATACTTTTTCCTCAAGGAAAAATCATTATAGAATACCGAAAAAGAAATTTGTCCTAGCATCGCTTCCAATTCGGTGATTGGTAATCGAAAAACAGAACTTCTTGCAAGGGCAACGATATGTAAAGCTAATTAGAAATTATCCAAATTTGCAATACTTCCAGATCGCGAATTTTACATTTTCATGACTTCTTTGGAGTATCTCTTTTTTGCTGGAATAAGATTTAAAAAACAACGGCTTGAATTTGAATTCATGGTAAAATTAACAAAAAATAAATAATTTTTTTACAAAATAACAGCATAAAATATTATTAATTTTTAAAATTGATATTAATAAGATTTAAAAAATAACGAAGTGTATTTAATTCATGGTAAAATCGAACAAAAATAAATTATTTGTTAAAAAAACTCTGAAAAAATGTTTAAAAGTATCGTCGTATCGGCAGTAAAATATCGCCGATACCGATGTATCGGAAAATCTGAAGTATCGCCGATATATCGGTATCGGTATTCGTTACATCCCTAATATATATCGCTAAAATTTGCAAAAAATTTAAAAAATTGGAAACAATCCCAAAATTTTATTAAGCCACTAAAAATTTAAAAAATGAAAAAAAAACGGAAAAATCGCGAAAATTACGAATTTTCAAAAACTCGATAAAAGTGGGAAGATAGCAAAGTATAATATTGATTAAAAATCTTTAAAGCCCTTAAAAGCCAGCGACTGGCAAAAATCACTTTCTTTGCAAAAGTTCGCGAAAATGTTGCAAAATTTGAAACATTCTCAAAACTTATTTAAAACCGCTAAAAATGTAAGGAATGCCAAAAATTCTGAACAAATTGCGAATATGACGAACATTCGCAAATACTTGCTAAAATCGGCAAGATAACATAATTCTCGCATTGATTAAAAATTTGTAAACTGTAAAACACTCATCAACTGGCCAAAAATCACTTCTATCGCGAACATGGCGAAATTCGCGAAAATTTTTTAAATTGATTAAAATTCGCTAAAATTGTAAGGAATGGCAAAATAAAATAAATGTTGAAAATAAAATTCATGAGCAACGTAAATAACTTTTTTCCAATAATAACTATTAGGCAACGTAAATACATAAACGTTGAAAATAACAGTTAGTTTCAATAATAACTGTTATCAAGCAACGTAAAAAATATAAATTGAAAATAAAAGTTATGAGCAAGAGAAAATTTTTTTTATTAATTATAACAATTATAAGCAGACGTAAATACATATTTGTTAAAAATAATAGTTATTTCAAGACGAAAAAAATATTTCTCACATTTTAACAGTTATGTCTCAACTTTTTTGCATATTTCTGATAATGGTTAGGTCTCTGCTTCTGAAGTGAATGTTTCACAAGAAAGTGTATCAACACTTCAACAAAACCTACTAATAATATCCAAAAAATATACCTTTCGAATTTCAAAGGAAATCATACGATTTAATGAATTTATCAAACTGGAAATTTAGCAAATGTGATAATGTTTACCTAAAAGGCAATATTTTTAGCAAAATGTTTGATTTTTTTGAGTATCCACTGTCATCCAGGGGCATAGGATTATATATCGTTAAAGATTTAGAGCAGAAATCAATTGAAATAGACATAAAGATGTTAGATGTTAAGTGTATTCTTACTAAATTTCAAAACGAGACAGTTGCTATCACTCTTCTACATAAATTATATATATATATGTGTATATACCCATGCACATTTATATTGAAATAAATAAAAACGAAAACAAATAAAAAACAAAGCATTTTTTTTATTAAAAAGCATTGGCAAACCATTTTTCAGGTTGTAAACTGAAACGTTGGCAAACCGTTTTGGTTTCTTCTGTAAAAGTGCTTTCCCAGTGCTACAATTTTTGTACGGTTGGCAATTTCTGCCTGGGTATGTTTCATTTATCTAATCGGACAAACCGTTCTCGAGTTATGACGAAATATATTAGCAAGACCGCCCTATTTCGGCTGTAATATTAGTCATCCCCATAAAAAAATCCCTACGTGATATTCCACATGTTTTCATTAAAAGGACATTTTCAATGCAGACCAGTGTAGTCTAGGATAATTTATTATGCTCGAAAATTATAGCAAGTTTGTATAAAATAAAGTAAAAAACAAAAACATTGACCTTCGACGCGGAACAATCCCGCGCAAAGGAGGAAATTCTGCCAGCTCTAATAAAAGTCATACTAAATTCAATAACTTGAGATGTTGTTACGTTTTGGAGAAAGCGGTTATTTATGTTTATGAGTGGAATCGTACGTAATATTAAACAAGATCGAAATTCTAAAAATACCTTCTTAAATTCTTTACACTAAACGTTAACTGGCAATAATTATTTAATTTTATTCATCTTTAAAAATGTTTTAACACCATGCATAATATCTATTTGTATTTTTAGGTTATACTTTCGTTTCCTAATTTGGCTGACGTGTGTCTGTATCGTTTGTATGAAAACATTCATCAAGGATTGTACAAAGGAAGAGATATAATATCGTATTATATACATATATGTACATGTGTACACATAATATATAAGAATACACTTATGTACAACTTTTCATTACAATTTTTTTTTCAACACAGACGATATTTTACTTACATATACATATTCTTTAAGATACTTTAATTTTTTAAGATTGCTATTTACAGACATACATATAAAACTTTACGTCATTACATGTATAAAACTTATTTTGTAGCATTAAGCGCTAACAAATGTTTGACTTATTGCAATCCAACAAACTAAAGTAGCGTAGAATAATACGATGTATAATAAACATTTCTTGTAAATCGCTTCAAATTTCAATTTGAGATTGGTTTTTGCCACAAAATCTTGTTTAAGTTTTAACAGTAAATTAAAATAAAAAATATGTAAAGAACTAAATATGTAACTATTAAAAACCGATTTACAATATAATATAGAGATGTTGTCTATAAGCTACAAAATTAACTACTAAATAAGTTTTACTATAAACAGTATACAATCTTTACACAAAATATATAAAATGGAAAGAAAGTTAAGCAAAATAACAATAATAAACAATTTCTCAAAAATTAATGTACGTAAATGTTTATTTACTCCTTATATAACCATATGTATGTATGTATGTTAAATTATGATTTACATATAGAGTTAAACCATATCAATTCAACCAACGGGTGGAGCTCACCATTTTCGATTTTGATAAAACTTTGTGTGGAGTATGTGAAAGTAATATAAATCAAATTTTGGATTTCTTACTCTATCGGTTGTGGAGATATGACGTCATCAACATGAAAACATATACCTACAGAAGTTAACTTAAAAATATCTCCAAAAGTGCTTAAGTTACAGACCTCAGCAACATCGTGTATTTCAGAACCACCATAAGTCACGTTCAAAAATAACAAACTTTTTTTTAATGGATTTTTCAAGACACTTAAAATAAACAAAAGTATTATTTTTTCTGAAAATGAATTGTAACATGTCAGTAAGTAACTTAATTTTGCTTAAGTACAATTTTATTTTAGAAAAAAGTTCCTTGTCGCTCCTGACAAATTATACAAGCTGAACTTATGGGGTTTCTGATATACACCATTCAATTACAGTATGCAGCTTGCAATAAAAGTGAAGCGAACAGCAAAAGTGGTTTCTAAACTAATTATGGATCTCTGAACCGAAAACTGAATGAAATTAATTTATTATTCCTACGAACGTGTTTGAATGAAATAATCAAGTTTTTGGCATATATCTCGAAAACGGTTCTTAGGAAAAATAAACTAATGTATGTTTCTATCTCAGCGATTCACGAGACAGTTCTGCGATGAAAAAGTTTTTTACATAATTAAATATAAAATATGTAGATGTTGATCTATATATTGCAAATATAAACTTCGTTTAAATGTACCATGTCACATTTACCATGTCACATTTACTAGTTTGTATTTTTCGATGTATACTTCTCTTTCAAGTGCATTCCATAGTCAAAGGCTGGTTGGATAAAAGCAAATGATATCTATAAGATAATGGTTGAAATGCTACTGAATTCCACGTCGAATGGTGGCTAATTGGCTTTGATCGGATAAAAAATGTCTGAGTTATAGTGTATCGAAGTTAAGATTTTGTGAAATTTCTAACATTTTTCACCAATTGTTGTATTTTCGGAAGAAGTTTTGTATCACAAATAATCAAAAATCCTTATTTTTCCGTTTTATTGAATAGTTCATTCGATTACGAAAATTTTAACCCATAATGGACCGAAATCGGATGAAAACTAAAAATGCTCCAATGAACTATTCAAATAAAACGAAGAATTTTTTATTATTTGTGGTGCAAAATTGATTCCGAAAGTAGGTACAACAGGCATTTTTATCCGATCAAAGCCAATTAGCCACCATTCCACGCGCAATTTAGCATTTCAAACAAGATATCGTTTGCTTTTATCGAACCAGCCTTTGACTCTGGATGGCACTTGAAAGAGAAGTATACATCGAAAAATACAAATGTACCGTTATCTAGTAAATGTGACATGCTGTATGTGAATCATATCAATAAAATTTCCCGTTACTTTTATGACATTAACAACAAATAATTACGGTTTGAGAAAAAAACTTACCAAAAATATTATTTTGCAGGCCTGTGTAATTAGCTTTAAAATAATTTTTGATTTAAGCAGAATTTTTATTGCAAACTAGTGTAATTGCAAATTGTTCTTTTTTCTAACTTTTTCTACATATTTGTGTATAACTTTGGACATAAACATTATACCTCTTTGTAGTTATGAAAATAAACAAATCCATATTTGATAAAATCACTTAAGTCGAGTTAAGACAATTTTATTAATAGTAGTATTGATAAATTCATAATTTTAAGGCGCGTCTTTTGCTATAATCAGCATTTTTCCACGATGTGTTTAGTCACAAATATATTAATGTTTTAAAAACTTGGCTTATCTCTATATTTGTTAATTTGCAACTGATCAACAGCCAATTTCAAAAATTTCAAAAAACGAAATAAATTTAAAAAACATTTCTAATCGAGATCGGTTAGATATGTTTAATTTGCATTTTTCCTTAAACGCATACGCAAAAAGTTTCAATCTAACCCCTTAATAGTATTTTTGCTATCCTGAAAATTTTGAAAATTATACTGAAGTTGTTTTGTCAAAAGTCTAAAATTTTAATATGTACCTTTTTTAAGAATTTAAGGGATTTTCGTTTGAAAATTCTGTTAATTTTTATAACTCTTTCCACAGTTCTCTCGATAACTTTGAGCATAATAATTTTACCTCTTTGGGCTTAAGCAGTCTACATGGACATGAAAATAAACAAAAACATGTCGTCACAGAAAATGCAAAAAGCCCTATCTAACACTTTAAAAGTTTAACAGGAGAAGCATAAATCTTCTTTAAACGAAAAATACATTGACAATTAGTGAAAAATTCTACAATAGCTGTGCTCGTTTACTCGAAATTCTTTTTTTTACTACAATTCGAAAAATTTGTTTACTTTTTGTATTGAAAACTTCCAGCTGTAGTAAAATAAGTAAAAAAGGATCAACAATCTTATATATTTATTGTAAAAAACATATTTTTCATTTAAACAAGTTTTATGCTTCTCCTGTAAAACTTTTAAAAAATTAGATAGGGCTTTTTGTGTTTTCTTTGACTTTTTCGAATAACAATGTGTAAAGAAAACAATGTTTTTTATAAATAAGGTCGGTATACAATATGTCAGACCCAGGTGACCATTGGAAATTAAAAAAAAAATATGGTCCAAAAAAGGCTTTTTAGCAAAAGGTACCATTAAAAATTGAATTTGAAATTTGATCATCACGCGCAAAACTTTACAGTTGCAGTAAGACCCTCTTGCAGTTTAATTTTTACTATAAAATATAATAATAATTTGCAAAAAAAAAAATTTAAAAGTTCTGTTTTAGAATTGAATATTTTTTATAAAAAAATGACAGAATTGAATTATCTATACACTTTTTGAGAAATTTTCAAATTTACCTTTTTTAAGATATAGCAGCTTAAATTTTGAAAATTCTATTAATTTTTATTTATAACTTTGGATATAACAACTTTACAACTCTGAGACTAACAGGCTTATGTAGACATGAAAGTGATCAAAAATATATATTTTTGAAAATGTTAAAATTTACCCTTTTTAAGATATAGCGATTTTAATTTTCGGATATATGTATAAAAATTTTTTATATACGTATTTTATGTCGCCCGAGAAAATCGCACTTTGTGAAGAGGTTCTTATTACCTTTCAAACGATATATTGCTGAGCTCTGCAACTCAAAAGTTTTTGGAGATAATTGTAACAACGCAAGTAAGCTCAACATTTTTAGATTTATTTTTTAGGTCCTGATGACGTCATATCTGTATATCTAGACGACCCAGGAACGTAGCACTTCATATCCGTGTTTCATCATACCGAGTTTCATTACAATCGGATAAGATGAGGTTTATTTCACATTTTTTCTTAGTTGAATTGAGGTGGATTAACTGTGTATATAACAATTATAAAGTCAATCAATGTAATATGAATTTTATTAGTATTGTATCATTTTCATTTGAGCTCTGAATTTACAAATTATAGTAATTTGCGCAGTAGTTGCTTTAACAATATTATACACATGCATTGACAACCTTAAAATACGTTGGCATAATAAATATGCAATATTTTAAAACTATTAATATCCCAAGAAAGGAGCAAGTTGTCTCAATCCTATTGGCTTTATTGCAATGAAGTTGAATTCTTTTAATATTTTTTTTTTCTCCATCCTTTACCGCTACAATAAAGCCAATTAAATGCATACATCCGGTGATAAAATATTACAACAGAATAAGAAATAATTTTAGAAATTTATTAACAACTGAAACAGAAATTTATGAAATAAATATGTGTCTATGGTTATGAAATTACTTAAGCAAAAGCAAAAAATGTAAAAACATTTCTTCAATTCAATTTAACAAACCGAAAACAATTTCAATCTTTTGAGTGTGAAAAATAAAGGCATTTGCCGTTATAATTAAAAGAAAATTGTTTTATTTTTATTCGAAAATATAAAAAATTTAAGATGCAACAAACCAAAACCCACAATTGGGTTAATATGTACATTTGTCCAATTACACTGTACAACAAAATCAAACTTGAAAAAAAAAATAAATTCACATGTAGAAAAACTTTGTAACCTTTACATTTTAGGTATAAGGTGCGTTCGTCAATTTTATATAAGACACCACGGGGAGAATTTGAACCCTCTAAAGCTTTGCTGAATGGGTCTTTTTGTCCCTTTCTTAAAAAACTGACAAAAAAAAACGCCCCTTTAACGATGTTGTAGCGGGATAAAATATTGTACTAAACAAAAAAGCCCTAAGCACCACTGGAACGCCAAAAATAATTTAAAATTTAAAATATATATAAGGATTAATTTTGTACTAAAATATCCCACAAAAACGGATTTTCTGAAGCTAGTTTGCAAAGCATATCAAGACCAGGTAGTTGCAAGAGGGTTCGCCGTGAAGAATTTATATTTGGGCTGTCAAAAAAGCTAATACATGAGCACAGTTGACAGTTTAAATATGGAAAAGAAAAAAATTTCACTATAAGTCACTATACAAAAGAAAACTGGAGATGCATTTACTAATAAAAATTTGAGAGCAAATTTCGTAATATTTTTAAATTACAACGAACCTTGTTAGCCGCACTTATCCGTAATATTACTTCCAAGAATAAATATCGAACGTATATTATTTTTGATGTTTCAAACTCCAAACTAATATAAATTAAATTATAGTTATAGTTCAGGTAGTGTTCTATATAAAAGGTTCACTTTTTGATCGTAGCAAGGGATTAAAGGTTTTCCACACAATTAATTGTCCATCTGGAATATTTAACGACATTTTAATTATTAGGATAATTAAAAATGTAAGCAGGTAAACTGGTTTAGTAATAAAAATTTCAAGTAGAGCACTTCAAGTTTTGTAAACAAAATTAGTACATTTTCATACATTAAAAAAGAAAGTTCGCTGTTTAATTATAGTTCTAAGTAAGTTTAAAACAAAGCCTGTGTGAATAATATCTAGCTTAAATTACAAAATTCAATTGATTTATGAAATACTTGCCTTGTGCGCATTGAATAATAAATTTTCAGTTTTCACCAAGACTCATCAAGACTGTATACTTATCGGCGAATTGGTATGTAGAATTACAAATCAATCAAAGCAAAAAATAATATCTGAGTGTATTGGTAAAAATATAATAAAATTTTAAATATCGTCTACCTATCACCTGAGGATAAATTACGGCAATCGATATCGAATGAAATTACAATAGAAATTACACGAAAATTTCGTTCGTTATCGAATGTCGTAATTCGCCCCCTGGTCTGTTGTATAGACCTCATTGGTTTTGACGAAAATTTTTAGTTGTTTGAAAAAATATGATTCGTTACCCCACGTCTCGACTAGCAATAAATATGTTAACATATATTGCAGCAGTTGTCAAAGCTATGTTATTGCTAGTGGGTCCAGCTCATTGCAGTCGTTTGCAATATATGTATGTTGCAATAATTGTCAACGAATTTTCGTTAACAAATATTGCAAACATAAAACGTCAAATTGTATAGTAATTTGTGCTCCACATTTTTGTACTGCGTTTGACGTTTTGATAAAATGAATAAAATTAATATATATATATATATATATATTGAAATAATAAATAATATTGCGAAAAATTTGTGTAGAAAACAATTTTCATATTCAATATTACTTTTTATGTTCATTAAAAGCAAAAATACACTGATTTGTTGAAAATGAATTGTATTGCATTGTGCTACGTGTTCTCATATGATTAACATAACAAAGCAATAAGCAATATTGCTGTGTTTTTTCTGCCGACGTTATTGCTCTATTGCTGAGATATTTATTGCTATTCGAGACAGATGATTCTGATGTATTCGGCAAGCATAACATAGAGTTACGACTTTCAACAGCTACGTAGCACACTGAGAAAAAAGGCCAATCTAGCGGCGGAAAAATCATATCTTCCAAACGAATAGTCTCATCCACAAAAAATTTATGAATGAATTATAGGCTGTAGGCTACAAAGGCGTGTTGAAAGTTAGGTCGCTATTTTTAACACAGTGGGCGCTATATGTTGTTATATAAGACTAATTTTACCGATAAAACTTTAGTCGTCGGAAAGCTTATATCTTCAAAAAACGTATGCCTGGAAAGGCTGTAGGTTATAAGGTCTGTAAATAAATTAGCTATTTTTAACACAGTGGGCGCTATAAGTTGCTACATAAGACCAATTTTACCAATAAAATTCTTAAGTCTTCGGAAAACCCATATCTTCCAAACTAATAGTCGTCTACAAAAATTTATAGATGAGTTAAAGACAAGGATGTAGGCTATAAATTTTGCAAAAATTAGACAGCTATTTTTAACACTGTGGCTGGAAGAATAATTTTACCGATAACATTTTTTTCGCCGGGCAGCTTATACTTCACAAATTGTTAGTTTATCGGCAAAAAATGTACGGATGAATTATAGGCAGGATGTAGGCTTTAACGTCCGTACAAAATTAGTCACCTGTTTTAACACTGTGGACCCTATGTGTTGTTGTATGAGACCAATTTTACCAATATAATTCTTAACTTTCGAAAAACCCATATCTTCCAAACTAATAGTTTGATCCACAAGGATATATAGATAAGTTGTAGCCACGAGCGTAGGCTATAAATTCTTTAAAAATTAGTCAGCTATATTTAACACTGTGGACGCTATATGTTGTTATATAACAACAATTTTACCGATAAAACTCTTTAGTCGTTGGAAAGGTTATATCTTCCAAATTAATAGTCTGATCCACAAAAAACGTATGCTTAGAAAGGCTTTAGCTTATAAAGTCTATAAAAAATAAACTTTTTTTAACACAGTGTGCGCTATATGTTGCTATATACGACCAATTTTAAAAATTTACAATGCATTAAAAAAACTCAAAGTGTATTAAAATTTCAAAATGTATTAATAATTTAAAACGACTACCTCATTTGTATTTTAATTTAATAACAAGTGGTTTCGGAAGCAAATTACAACAAAATCATATAGAAGTACAAACAAGTAGAAAGTTTTTAGAACGGTGTATATTCAGAAAAACTGGTGTAAAAGTCGCATACGCAAATCTCTGCACCTAATTTTCGGAACAATATTACTCTGTAATATCTATATTAAGATTCCACAATGTTTTCAGGTACTCTCGGGTATACTATTTTTGTATCTCTACAAAGATTTAGAAAAGTTAAAAAAATATTTTTTTCTGTATTTTCGCTTGTAAACCTCAACTGAAATAGCAATTATATAAAGTAAAACAGTTTAAAATATCTGATATAACAATATATCAAAAAAAGTTACTTTGTCCAAAAGCGTCCATCATTAGCGATTCAATACGCCAACAAATTTGATATAAAAATCAGTAAAGAATTACAACCAAATTTTTTCGCAATGTGTAAAAGGCCATATTTTCCGAACCAGGTAACATAGTGATAAATAAATTTGATTTTTAAATAAGCTGATTTGTCCGCTTTGATGCTGCGTTTAAAGTTTTTTCAAATCCGATCATTTTTTTCCGCCGCTAGATTGGCGTTTTTCCCCTCTGTGCATAGAGGACATTTATAAAAGGTATTTTGTCGAATTGGTGGGACTTTGTTTTATTTTATCCCTATCGATTCAAATTAGAACAGGTTTCCGATAGTAGCAAGCAACTTTTTTTTCGAAATCTTTCTCTTTTGTACAGTTTCAATAAGTTTCGAAACAGTTTTCGATTTTTGGCAAATTTAAATGATTGTCTAAGAATGTCAAATATGGTATAAGCGGCTAAATGCGTTAAATTAAATCGTTAAATTCTATTGTATAAGCTTTCTAGCGAAAAGTTTTTATTTAAAAATAGTTTCTTCTATATTTCGAAATGACAGACATTGATGCATAAATTGATTTATGTTTTAGCATTTCAAATGAACATTTCTTTTGCATCAGATATTTTTAAAAATAAAAAGCACAACTGATTAAATCTTGGAGATTTCTTGCGATGAAAAATTGAAAACTGTGGATGAGCTACAAAATAAAACTGGTAGCCCTGACAGCACATTAGTTGTTATCGTAATAAAAGTAGGGGATCACAACTTGGGTGTTTTCTTGCTATAACTTGGAGCTTGTCATAAAATCATTTTAGAGATAACAAAAGTTTTTCTATCGATAACCGAAATTTTAGATGTAGACTAAAAACAAAACGCAAACTTCCCCAAATAATTTACAAATCTAAATGTGCAAATTAAAAATTGTGCCAAGCTTAAATACCTAGTAAGCAATTTGCTGTAGATAACGACGGTAAAAAAATACTCCGCACATTTTCAACATTCTACATATTATTTTTAAGTACACGTCATTTTATTTGAAGCAAATTTTGTGTTAGAATAAAAGAAAAATATATTTTCTGTACAAAAAATCGTATCATATCACTTTTGCTAAATATTTATACATTTTGTACACACAGACATAATTATATACATATTTATTATGTATTTTCATATATACATATCTATATAAATTTATACAAGTACACCTAGATCTGTTTTTACGTGCCGCACTCGAATTTCTTGTAAAACATCGCGTAAAATATACATACGGTGTGTTATGAGAAAATATCTTTAAATAAAACTTAAAAAAGTGGTAAGGTCTTGCGCAATAATGGCTTTCACCAAGAAACTATTATTTTGTGAGATAGTTGAATGCATTCCAAAGAATTGTTACGAGATAAATGTTCATATAAAGGCTTAAATTAAATATGTACTACCTATATGTATAAATTAAGTGCCATCAAGTGTTAAAATAACTGAAATGTTTACTGCATATAACAACTCTAAAATTCAAAACAAAGGACACGGAATTTTTGACAAGAGCTTACCAGACCGTTTTAATAATTAAACACGTAAAGCAAGCCATATACGTCACAACCGTTGGTACAACTTGAGTAGGTTGTACACCAAATTGCAACGTATGTGGGCTCGTTGTATTAAGTTGTGGCTTGGTTGTACGAAAGATCACAGTTTTGATTTTTTGCCATGTTGTGCAACACTGTCGCAACGTTTGTGTGCCTGTCGTATACTATTTTATGTATTATACGTGCTTGTTCTTGTTGTGACCACCTCGCAGTAAACATTGAATGTGAGTATTAATTGCGGACAACATAAAATGAGAGATCTTTACTTGCTCACAAGTTGATTGCAAAATGAAGTTGTGCATGAGATCACACACTAAATTGTATCGTTTGTATGACAAACATGCAACTTGATTACTAGCTGAGTTGTACCAACGGTCGCAAAGAGTGTGGCTTACATAATATTATATATGTTTGCATGCGGTGAAATCGTCTATATCGTCACCTTAAAGTAGAAACGTCCTAACTTATTATTTTTTCAAATGGAGTTTTTTGGATATTTAGACATATTATACGTTCATCCTTCAAAATATACAAAAAATTCGATTTGCAAATATAATGTGTTAGGGCATACATACATATTTTAATTTGCAAATAAAAAACAACAAACATAAAAAATAGTGGTTAGGCTTTCACCTAATAATGGTTCGTTTATTTTGTTATTAGAAATTTCCTTTTCGTTAATGGAAAATTAATAAAAAAATCAGCTACGTGTTGACCACTCGATACATAAGTTTGTTCATATACAAAAAAGAAGAAACGTGTAAAAGAATAAGTTTATTAAATATTCGTACCGTGTAAAAACAGGATTAGTTGTAAATATATACATCCTTCCATATGTGCATTAGGGGGTTCATTTCGTAAAAAACTTGTTTTTTTCGGATGCAGAAGCAAGTTACATTGTTAGGGTTCTTTTATCTTTGCAAGTATTTTTATTTTTGCCGTCTTCACGTGAAGTTCTGTTGGGTATGTCGAAATAAAAGTAGGTACCTTGAAAGTTACAGGCCTCAATATTAATTTTAAGTACTTTCCCAAAGCATGGAAAGATTTTCCATAGAAATACACGTAAAACTAATGTGTTTTTCTTAAGCCCAACTTAAGAAATTTTACTTTTATTACTAAAGATTCTCTGCGTAGCCGGCCTTCGGACGGGCTGAAGTGTTTTTTCCTTTCGTTATATCGAAAAGCGGCTTTGCTGAGTAAATATTTGTGCATAGCCGGTCTTTGGCAGAAATAATTCCTTTCCCACCGCGATGGGCACAGAATCTTTTTTAACAATTGCGGAAAAAGAAGGCGAATTTCTTCAAGATTTTTTTATATGTATGTATTTTAAAAAATATGCAAATAGTAGTCTCTACCTAATGTAAATGTGTATGTACTAGAGATGGGCACGTGTCGTGTTTTTTTCGAGACACGAACACGCACGACTCAACACGAAGTGTTTGCGACAGAAAATCTGAATTCGTTCGTATTCGGGTCGTGTCGTGTTGAGCAAGCTTGACACGAAAAAACTCGAAACGATTTTAAGATTAAAATATGTATGAATGCAGAAGCTTGCCAAACGGGTATTAGACACGTATATGTATGTAGCTCCACTTTTTTATTACTCTTAAGCCGCACAAGATTATTGAGCGAAAATCTTGATAAGTTACTGTTTCTCAACAAAAATATGTAAATAAAAATACAAACATGAAACGTTAAAATAAAAGAAAATATGTCTTTGGGTGTGTGCCAAACGGTAGCAAAGTACTATTGTAAGTAAATTTTTGACACTTCTCAGCTGAATAAAATTTCACTGTCCCTGGAGGCTAGTAGAATTTTTGACACAACAGATAAATTTTTTGACAAGCAGAAATTAGAAGCATGTTATCATAAAACAAGGTAAAACAAGCGCCGTCGTTTTTGAAAATTCGAGTCGTCGCCCAATACATCGATTTTTGCGGCTCTTAAATGTAGTTAGACTGTGAAAAATGTATTGTTTATTTTAATTTTCGAAAAATTGTACATCATATAATACAATTTTTCGTTAAAGCAGAGAATTTTTTTATATGTATAAAAATGTTCTTTTAAAAATTTGTTGGTAGCCGGCGGCTTGTAGTCAAGTTTTTTGCTTCGCCGCTACAAAATTTTATGTTGTCACTCAGCAGAAACATCAATTTTTTTCAGACGTCAAAATTTTATATTGTCAAAAAATTTAAATTTTTTGCCCACATGCAAATATTTTTTTACCATAGTACTTTTCTACCGTTTGACACACACCCTTTAACTCTAAAAACATTTTTTTTTTTGATTGATTTCATGCGTTTTGTGTCGTGTTTTGACAATTTTTGGCGTGCGTGTTTCGTACGTGTTGGACATCCCGGTATTCGTGTTCGGGTCGTGTCGTGTTGGAAAATTTCGACACGCGCCCCCTCTACTATGTACTAGTGTTGTCATTCGAATAAGAATTATTCGAATATTAGAACAACTTTTTTGTTCGAAAGAACATCATTTTTCAATTTAGAATAAAAAATTATTCGAACAGCTTTTGTCAAATATTCGAATAGCTTTTTTAAACTACTTTTTATAGAAATTGTTGTAAATGTAAAATAGCATTATAAATGAATTGATGAATGATTTTTCAAAAGGCTTATTTAAACTTCCGAACTTGAAAAAAAAACTAAAATCGCCATCGCCTTTGTCATGCTTAAATGTATCATCTAGATCAAAATCCATTGCAAAGAAGGTATATTTCCTTGGATAAAGAGCAAAGTTTAGTACAAAAGGGCTCATTTCCAACTAATTGTTAGAGTTTGATACAAAAAAAAAAGGAATTTTCTATAGTCGCTATAAGTACTTACTTACATATATCGCCTACGGCGCGTGCGTCCCACGGTTCGGACAATCATATGAACCGGGTGTGACAATCATTTTAAACATTTTAATTTAATGTTATTTAATAATAATAATAATTGAATATGTATGTTAATAATTCAATAAATAAATAAATATAATTAAATACTATAAATTATGAGCTATGACTCTATTGCCGCAACCATTGAACTAAAATTAAAAAAAAAAATCTATTACATTTTTTTTATTTTCTTTTTAATTTATATTTCAGTTTTTCTCTTCTCTCGTCAAAATTTTATTTAATTTAGTTGCGCTTATTCGAAATTATCCGTAAAATGTCAGAAATAGAAGTTCACTCAGAAAATTGGACCGTAAGTTTAAATAACTGAACACATATAGATCTTAATAATCATACATTCAATCATTCTATTGCAGGATTTACCATTACATCAAGTACTATACGAATGGGTTATAAAAAACATGAGTGTCCCAAACGAAATGGGTTCAATTGTTGCATATCTTGCATTATTTTTAATTGCCTGGTTTTCAATCGTATGGATGACGCGTTTTGTCATAATTATTATATGGCCATTATTTCTAGTAGGATCAGCAATTGTAAGTACTTTACAGATATTATCTACACGTCTAAGTAATCAGTTTGCGTTGATATTATCATGGCATATTTCTGTAGGTGGGAGGTAAACTACACCAAGTCACATTTTTGTCAAAATACTTTTCTTTATACTGCTGGTATCGGTAATTTTTCCCCTTTCGATAGGTAATATCCAGTAGGTTCTATGTTTAAAGGGACAATACTACTGCACAAAACTATCTGGGAGGTAAACAACAACAAGTCCATTTTTAAAAGTAACTGTAATATTATATGACGTAATTTTATTTAGGATATGTTAGATATAAAAAATGGGCCTTATTACGATTCTCGAATCGACCTCGACTATTGTTTAACATAAGTAGGTGATCTTCTCCGTGAAAAGGGACCTAGTGTGTCAAAAAAAAACGGGGTTGAACTTAAGAGTGGATTCTGGTACCTAAAAGGGTGTAGAATAAGATGAAATGAGTTAGATTTCTGCTAAAAATTTCACACAATAGGTCCCTTTTCTCGGAGAAGGTCACATAGATTAAAAAAAATAAAATTTTTTTCTTTAATCGTCTACAAACTCTCGAGTCGATTCGAGAACCGCAATAAGGCCCAATATTAGAGCTATATAAATTATTTGGGGTAAGTCCAACTGTTAATCCTGCAGAGATAAAACCATTTGCAACTTTATGCTAAGTACTCTGTTCAAATTTGCGAAAAATGTTGATCAGCATTAGTTTTTTCATGCGAAAAATATGACAAGTAACCAATTATAAGTACGTTTTAAAAAAAACCCCAATGTGTTTGTTGTAAATTCCACACGAAAAAGTGGTGCTTATATTATTTCGCATGAAGACTCAAAATGTTGTAGATACATTTCATATGTTTTTACAAAATAAACAGAGTACTATTTCTGCAACAATTTTTCATGAGAAATTCGTGCCAAATTTTTTATATGAACTTTTGACAGCAGTTCGCACGAAATGATGAACACAGTACCATGCTTTAAAAATATTTTTGCGGCCTTCTATAATTTTCAAAATGTGACTTGGTATACAATATTGGTTTAATATGTCTGCACATTCTCAATAGAAATTTTTTGGAGAGAATATTTCAAGGTGCATTATTTTATAGTTAAACTCAAGGCATATCAATAATGCTGACTTTAGACGACATGTATTTTACATCTGACTTGTTAAATTTCCCACTGCAAAAGTGATACATGCCGTGTGAAATATATGAAACATTGTCAGATGACATTTACAGAAGCAAAGTCAGATGAAAAATTTTCAATTAGAGCGTGTTCTATTTTCATCTGACAAGGCATCTGACATCAGCTGTATTAAATTATTAAAGTGTGTTTTGGCTGTAAAAACATTAAAAAGCAAAGAGCGCTTTATATATTTACGAAAATTGTGGAAAAACTCAGCTGTTGTGAACACTCAGAGGTTATGTCAGATGTAATTGCACATGTACGTGTGAAAGCAAATATTATAAACCGTCTGTAAATTGACAATTTTGACAAACATGCGAAGTTACATATGTATGTCTCACACACCTAACAAGCCATATGTAAAAAACATGTCGTCTAAAGACAGCATAAGGTGTACTTATCGGCGAATTGAAAGCAAGCTTTTTGGTAATTGTTATGTCAAAAAATGTATAGGAAAAAATCAAAGTGAATATTAAAATGAGAGTATATTTGTAATATATAATAAAATTTTACATCTTGCTTATGCTGACTTTAGACGACATGTTTTTTACATATGGCTTGTCAGGTATGTGAGACATATGTAATGTCGCATGTTTGTCAAAATTGTCAATTTACAGACAGTTTATAATTTTTGCTTTCACACGCACATGTGCAATTACATCTGACATAACCTCTGAGTGTTCACAACAGCTGAGTTTTTGCACAATTTTCATAAACATATAAAGCGCTCTATGCTTTTTAATATTTGTTCAGTTAAACCACACTTTTGTTAATTCAATACAGCTGATGTCATATGCCTTGTCAGATGAAAATAGAACACGCTCTAATTGAAAATTTTTCATATGACTGCTTCTGTAAATGTCATCTGATAATGTTTCACACGGCATGTATAACTTTTGCAGTGGGAAATTTGACAAGTCAGATGAAAAATACATGTCGTCTAAAGTCAGCATTAACTATCACATGGGCTGATGCATAGACCTTATATATTGCCCTTGGTTGAGCTATTTCTACAACAAACATAAAATCAGTTCGCCTAGTTCGAACTGTCAAAAACAGAAGAACGTTTATTTGAAATGTATTTTAAAAACTGTGATCCCAATCCGTATGCTTAAAATATATGTATATGTATAAATGTATAAACAAGACGCACTCATACCAGGTGACCTCGACTGTGCAGGAGATTATTTTCGCTGCTTGGAATTCGAGTTTCCCTCGAATTACAAGCGGCGAAATAAAATTATTAAATTTTTCATATTGTACAATGGTAGCACAATATATTGCAAAAAAATCTAAAGCGGCCCACCCACTTGCATTATAGTTGTGCAATTTTTCGTATTGTACAATAATATCGCCAATGTGTATGTCATATTCGAAGGTGGCACAATATATTGGCAGAAATAAAAAGACCTTTGATTTTTATTGTACAATAAAGAAAAGTGTGTAATGTGGTGTCAACATTGTTACATATATTTTTTCACTGTCAGGAAAATTGGGCAATATTTTCTTCGAAAATACTGTGCCATTTATTGCATAGTGTAGGTCAAAACGACAATAATATGTACAATAACTTATGCAATAATATTGTATAATGGATGTGCCGCTTTAGCCTTTTGATTTTTATTGCACAACTAAGAAAACTGTATAATGTGCTAGCACTATTGTTCAATAGTTTTGTTTGTTTTGCTTGTAGGTTATCGAAGTCGAATTTGTGACTACGATAAATTGTTCTAGAATAAAGAAAACATTTATATTATTTATTTTGAGAGAAGATGAGTTGTATATGGCAAAAAGACAATAATATGAATAATAACATATTCAACAACATTGTATAATGTATGGGCCGCTTTAGCTCATATAGTTCTTTGGTTATACTAAAAGAAATATTTGTTTTGTATGCGAAAAAAATATGTTGTGCATAACTAGCGAAAAAATGCCTTTTAAACTATGTATGTTTCATCAATATTGGTGGACAATAAGATGCTAAAACTATACCACAAAATATTGTGTGACTTATTTATATATAATATTACATTTTAATGTTTCATTACAGATAATTTTTCGCATTCTACAATTTTATGAGCCAGAGGATATAGCGGACATTTTCATTAAGTCCTTAACACTACTTGTGGATACTGTAGTAAGAGCAAGATTTATTTACTATTACACCCTTCACCAAAGTGTTCGAATTTATAAAAACATTCAAGATTGCATATTAGTATTTTACTATTTCCTATTTGGCATTAAAGAAGAACAGCAAAAAGAAGAGAGTTTTCCAGACATATTTGTTCCTGAAGAAACTTTTCATATCAATTAATTAGAATTTTATGTTAATTAAGGTATTACAAAATTAAATAAATTAATTTCAACACAACACTTAACTGGTGAAGGGGCAGAATCGAGGCGAACTAATTTTACATGTAGCAGCGCGCAGCAGTTGATAATATACTTTAGTGTTCGTTTGGTGTCAAAACCCATACATAAAAATCGCTGCTTATTAACAGACTTATTTTTTAATATTTTTTCTTTATACATACATATTTCATATGGAGTTTGACAGTGACCGTAAACCAAAAATGTCTGTCGCATTTGTATTGTATTTGCTGCCGTCATGCTACCTACCACTTTGTAAAATAATTTTGCCTCGGGCAGAACTTAAAATAAAATACCACTTTAATTTGTATTCTTTTTCTATAATAGGTACTAATATTGGGAAAAACTTTGGAATGTATTGGAAAATTGTTCGCATAGTGCTTGGATCAGTATATTACTTCCCCAACGAAAATATGCTAAAGCGAAACTTCAAAAAATAAAATTATTTAAGTTAAAATTGAAAGTTTATAAAAAGTTGAAATAAAACTACAAAAAATTACACAAGAAATAAATTTTATAAAATTCAATCATTGGCGTTTTAAATTATATGATCTTTCCTGCAAATCCATACGTGTAGAAAATGCCGGTTGCGGTACGTTTAGTTGAAGTACTGACTTTGATAACATTTCTGGGAATTTTATCTGGAGTCTCAATATTTGTCGTTGTCGCTCAACGGGCATCGTTTGTGTTGCTGTTACTTATAACGGTAAGATTGTGTTTATATAATGCGAGAAAAATCTGTAATACGCAAAACGACATGAACATATCTCAACTTTTTTTCGGATTTAGATCGTTTAATTTTTTAAATCGATTTTCATAACATATTCAATTTATTTCTTGATAAGAAAACGCCATTAGTGTTCATTAGTAACGGTGAATTTAATAGGAGCGAAAATGTCATGCTTTAAACGGATAACTTTTTAAAGGTGTTGCTAAAGCAATTTTTTTAACTTCCTGGGCCCTCCCCCCCTGGGGGCTCTAAGCCAACACCAGAATCACTATTGGAACCAAGTTTACTGCATTCTAAAGACATTGAACTCATTTAGATTTCGTGATATACGAGTATGTTCTGCATTTCATGTGGAATTAAAAGGTGCGGAATTATCACAGCATTGTTGTTGTAAATTATTATTTATAACAACAATGCTTTGATAATTCCGCACATTTTAATTCCACATGAAATACAGAACGTAGCCGATAATGTGCCGATTCAGTTCCGTAGATTTTGAGAATTTTCGAAAATAACTGCCTGTTTATGGATGTCGAAGGAATTCTTTCTTTCTTACAATTATATTTAAAACAAAAACAAAATGTTAGAACTTATTTTTATTTAAAATGAAATTGTAAGACTAAATTTACACTATCAAATATTTCATGAAATTTGTGGAATGAAACTTTCTTTATTTGCTAATAGAATGGACAGGGAAACAAGTTGGGTTGAAAAAGTGGTAGAAAATAAAATTTCAGATGGTTTTTGTCAATTTTCTTTACCCCATTTGCATTTACGCGCTTGCAAATAGCAAACACAAAAAGATTCATGAAGAAAATTTCATGAAATATTTCATCGTTTCGAAAAAACGGTGAACATTATTTTACCCTTTTTCTTGAAGTTCTACGAATTGGCTCTTTTTTCTTACAGGTTCGTACAAAAATCCTAAGCCAATTATTCGTTGCCACTAGGGTTTGGGCTTCCCGGACTTTTGCACTTCCCGGGAAACGGGAATGAAAAACTCACGTTCCCGGTATTCCCATTAAAAGTTAATTTTCTAAATTAAATAGATTTATTAGATGAAAATCGGTGAAATTTAATATAAAAGCAATTCTAAAACAAATTTTTAAAAATTTTTAAGTGAATTTAAAGAGTTTATAGTTATTACACAGTAGGAGATTCTATAAAGACTAATTGACGACTATATCGCAATTAGTTAAACATTTTATTTTAAGACCGCCAAATCATTTTATAAAGAACTTGCCGTAATGTTTCTTATATTTCTTGAAAAATTGTCAGGACGATTCTTATCGTTAAGTACAAGCAAGTTACAGTATTATACTCACGCTCTAAAGCACTTTTGTTGAAAATTAGTTCGATAATAGTCGGCAACACTTTACCGATTATTATCGAACTAAAATTAGACACGCATTATTTTTGAACAAAATGTTTTTACTAAAAAAAGCTATTGGCTGCGTGCTGGTTTGAACCGCGACCTCCTGACTGATAGTCTGACGTATCTACCATTCAGCCCTAGCCTTATTATACTTTATATTAAAATGTTCCCACTTGGACTAAATATGTTTAATTTGAAAGGTTTTTTCTTTAATAAAATAACTACAAAATCGATGTAATTTTAGACAAGGAGAAATTTTCAACACACATTTAGACAATATATGATCCTAAATTTGAAGTAATGTTTTAGAGTGCAGATAAGCTGGCTTTAACATATCTTGCGCCACAGTCTGTCTAAATGTCTTTGATTATTCATTTTATTTATCTTCCATTTCCTTGAGGGTTTCAATAATTTCGTCGACTTATAATAAATTTAAGTAGTGCAACTCAGTTTTTACAGCTTCTATGAGCTTAAAAATTCCAATACACTTTCCAAAATTTTTTCACTAATTCTGCGGAAAATCACTCAAAGTTCGTTTAATATCGAATTATTTACTTTAGGAAACGATTAGAGAGCACTGTAATCATTGATGCTTACAAAGTATTCCACTTTGTTCTGTTATAGTGATTAAATGATATCTATTACTAAATTCATCTTGCAAGTACTTTTCGAATCAAGGAATAATTTTTTTTCGGCTTAAGAGAAATGGTATGACTTCAATTTCATGAAATTTTTAAGAAAAATCTGTATAAGTTTGAACCGTTCACATTTTTATTTTGTATTAAAAAAAATTGTATGGACATTTTACTGCCTGCTTATCAATGTCGAAGGAATTCTTTCTTTCTTACAATTACATTTGAAACAAGGACAAAGTTTAAGAATTTGTTTTTATTTCAAATGAAATTGAAAGAATGAAAAATGTCCTTCGATATCGATAAGCTGGGTATTAGTATTCAAACAGATGATGAAAAACATAGCAACTTTAAAAAAGAACTTAAACAATTTCATCGTGTAAATTTAGTCGTACAGTCTGTCAAACGAAATTTTGTAATACTATTTAAAAAAATTTTTAATTTTGATATTAAATTATTATATTAATCAAAATAAATTTGGCGGTCACTTACGCCATTTTATTTATGAAATAACGTGTGCTTTTAATTTCCTGTTTTCCCGGGAAATTTTTGGGATTTTCTCGGGAAATTAAAAGTAGACTTTTCCCGGGAATTCTCGATTCCCAATCCCTAGTTGTTACTCTACTAAACACATTTATGCACATTAGGTCTTTTTTTTTCACCTCCCCAAACGCTAAGACATACTAGATATTGGAATAAAAATAAAATAATCTTTTAACTTAAAAGATTTTGCAGTCTTGAATATATTGTAATGTTTTTTTTCCAAACTAATTTTTCTAGGATAACTAAATAAATAATTCGAAGTAGTGGTTAAATATTTATGATGATATAATAATTATTATTTATTAATTAAATTATTTGTATTTTAGCCATTGACCTATATTTTATATGGTATTCTCTATGTGGCTGAAAAAATTCTCGTTGGAGCATTGGAAGGATTATTATGTGTTACTCACAGTGTTGGCAACGGCATAAACTAATTTATATATTATTTTACCTCTAAAATGAATGAAAAGATTCTTACATTTTTAAAATTTTTTTGTTAGAATGCAACCAGACCAGAATAAAAAAAAATGTTTGGAAAAAAATAAAAAAGAAAAGTTCAGATTTTATTAGATTGGAATTTAAAAAAATCCGAGTTTAAACTTTACCATTTGGTAGGTACGTAGATTCTAAAAATATTACGTTTATTATTTTAATTATGTTATAAAAATTATGTTATAGTATACATATACATATCCTCATATAAAACGTAAAACCATATAACTACAATATTAAAATTTTATAGGAGAGGGAAACAATTTATAAAATACTACAAGTTATAGTGCCTTCGGTAGAACCCTAAAAATTTGTATTGACATGGGCTTCGATATAATCAATCGTATAATTAATTATAACGCACTTTTGTATGAAAATTGCTTACAACAAAAATACAATATTGTATAATTAGACGATTACACAACACATACGACGTTAATACGAGCTTGTGAATTGTACAAATATATAATACTTAATTAAAACAACGATTATGAAATTTTTGTCATTTACATGATTTTACGTTTTATATGACGATATATCTAAACTTAAAAATTTATTATATGTTAGATACGCCTTTTGTAAATTAAAGTATCGATAAATCTGTGGTCACAATCCTTAACCGCTTAAATCGTTTTCAAAATTTTTCGTGAGAGCTGTTTGAAGTATCAGTTTGCTTTTCTTTAACTTATTTATAGATAATTGTCGTCTTAAAAAAGTTATATACTTAAAAAAGTGGTAGCGATTTGATTTAGACACGAATGGAGTCCATCACACCAAAAATTAAATTTTGTCCTAACTCGACTTAGGCGGTTAAGGGCTGTTTTACATATTCAGCCTTATCCTAAATAAAAGTTCACATGGAAATTTCCGAACGTTTATATTTTTAAAGTTTCAGGTTAATTTTCTTTCGGGAAATTCAACAGAATTGCCCACATGAAATTCTATTGAATATGCCGAAAGAAAATTAACCTAAAAGGTATAGCGCTCCAGATTAATTTTAAATCTTTCCCAAAGCGTGGAAAGATTTTCCATACAAAATACTCCAAAAATAATATTTGCAAAAAAATAAAATGATCCTAATCTATATGTATGTGGCTCATATTTGTTAAACTTTTGATTGTAAATCCTCGTGGAAATGTTTTTCTTAGAAAAAATACATTGTGCCAATTAATAGGTTGATTACGTTAAAAAAAATTTTTAACTCAGAAAAAATGTGTTTTTGAATTTGTTTGCGCTCAAAAAACTTCACACACGTGTATTTTATTTTATTCACATGGAATTCATGATGCGAAATTAAAATCCATGTGAACAAAAAATTTTATTCGGAAATTTTCACATGTGGAATTCATGATAAGGCTGAATATGTGAATAGGCCCTATATCTAACAAATTTAAATTCCGAAATTCTTGTTGCAATTTTTATTGGTTAAACTTGTAAGTAGGGTTTTTTCTTCCCGGGATCCCGGGAATTTCTTTATTGTTTCCCGGGAGAGCGGGAAATAAAAAAGAAATTCCCGGGATCCCGGGAAGAACATACTAAAATATTTAAAAATAATGTTAATTTCCGGAATCCATTGATTTTTATATGAGCAAATTAAATGAAGCAATTATTCTTTATTTCAAACTGAGTTTTATTTTAAAAATATTTCATAAATTGAAGTTGTGTGTATTTCTTTGGATAATATTTCATAAACAAACAGTGTCTAAAGAAATGAGATAAAATAGCAAAAAAAAAATTAACAAATCAGAAAAGCAAATAGATTCAAAATAAATTATATTTAAAAACTATTTTTAGACCAACCAAAAGGAGAGCATACAAATCATCAGTAAAATCACTGATGGACTGAAATCAAAGTAGTTTTATTTCTGATCATTCATCTAGGATTTTATAACGTGATTGTCAGAGGGCGCAAGTGATCCAAAGAGCGATTAAAAGGTTGTCTAGGATAAATGTTGCTGACAAAGAGCAGTCTTAGAACAGTAAACTCAGTCCTTTACTTTCGATATGCAATGAAAATTACGTGCCCTTAGAAATGTTGTACTTTTATATTCTTTATTGCAGATGCCTTTTTAAAACAGTCAACGTATTAATTGTTTCATCTCACAATCTCAGTTGTTGAGAAAAAGATTTCGCCCCCGACAGAAGTTTTTCGGACAGTTAAGGGACTGTTGTATTAATTATCAATATTTTTGGTCCTTTTTTGTTGCTTCAAATCATTTCAGTTGCTTTGTTAATAGTAGAACTTAAAGTTTCCTCGAAAGTCTTCTCTTTCAAAACATCACTGTCATCTGAAGTAATATCTATTTCCCCATTTTCTTCGTCACTAAATGCATCAAAAAGACGTGCATAAAGATTTTCTCCATATCGAATTACCGTGCATTTTGTTGCATATTAAAACACATTGCAGTTACTTTTACTAAAAAATAATAATTTGATCCTTCGTTGGTTTCTTTCCCCTTATATAGATATTATTTCATGATGAACGACAAGAATTTAAAGAAAAATATGAATTTTTGTGTGCTAAAATCAGTACTTTTTTATGTATATAAATAGATTTTTAGTCCCGGGAATTCCCGGATAAATTTCCCAGGAAAGCGGGAAACGAAAATAAGTTATTCCCGTCCCGGGAATTCCCGGGAGAAAGCCCTAGTTGGGAGTCATTTCATGTCTATGTTTACGTGTGCTGTCGTTATTTAACAAGATGACTTGGCTGAGATGGTAAAGGCGTCGGTTTATAACAGAGCACAGAGAAGATAAAACTAAATAAATGAAAAATAATTTGTTGTTTAAGAGTGATGGTATTTATTTGTTTTTGCTACAACGCACTGTTGTGTTCTTGTTTATTTTGATGTTCGTGTTACAAGCAAAAATTGGCCGCTGCTGGTTTGAAAACATGCGAAGAATTGTAAAAACCTTTGTTCTAGACCAAAAAGTTACATTTTACTGACTTGTCAAATATAAATTTGGGGAAAAACCGCGTTTCAAAATTAAAAGTATTTTTGTTGGTTGAAATTACTAATTTGAATATAAACAATTTTTGTATTTAAAATGACCAATTTTTTGGTTAAAATTTCCAATTTTTATGGTTAAAATTACCAATTTAAAATAATAACAACGAAAATAATTATTTTACAAAAATTACTGTATTTAAATCAAGCAAGTCACCAGTTAGCTGAGTGGTAGCGATGCTAACCTGCCAGTCCAGAGGCAGTGCGTTCGACTCCCGCCATAGACCCTGGGTGTTTTCCGCAGACAAGCTAGTCGCTTCACGGGTTGTGTTTGTTAATTTAAAAAAAAAACATCTCTATGTTTACTTTGTACTGCCGTTATTTAACAAAATGACTTGGCTGAGATGGTGAAGGCGTTGGTTTATAAACATGAGAAGAATTGTGAGAACCTAAGTTCAAGACAAAAAAATTACAAAAAAAAATTTTTTTTTTTAAATATTTTTTTCAAACAAACACACTTAAAAGCCTTGACAGGCACTGAGCCTGTGACCTCCTGGTTAATAGTTTAGCACACTATCCACTACATTTCAATTCCATTGGTTAATTTTACTCCATTGTATGGGTTGGTGCAATTATAACCAATGAAATTGGTTATTTTTACCAAACCGCCCTATCTAACATTTCGAAAATTGTTCTGCTTCATGTTTTTCTGAAATCAAAAGCTCTGTCTTCACTGAAAGTGTATGAAATGTAATCTTTTAATAATAAAAATAGATTTTTTGCACACCGCTCTATCTTGCTAACCGTAAGAGGTAGACACAATTTTTACACGGTTTGAATTACTATGGCCGCTTTAACAGCAAATACTAAAAATAAAAGAAAGTTGAAAATTAAAGGGTGTCATAAAGCATGTAGTGTAATTTTCACATTGGGCTGTATCTTGTGAACCATAATAGGCTATATACACTTGAAATTGTCAGAGGATGTGTATAGATATGGCTGCTATATGAAAATAAAAGAAAATTAAAAATTACATTTGGAATAGGAAAATAATGTAATTATTAATCAGCTCTTTTTGGTGTTCTATTTTCTCAATAAAATTGCCATTTTAGTTCCGGGAACTCTGATTTTTTTGTGGTGAAGTATTTTGATGAAATACATCTGAATTTATAAAAAAGTATATTTAAATTTTTTGGTAGTTAGGGCCGTTTGTGTTTTAGGTGGGGATATGTATATTACGTAAAAACTCTAACACCCCAAGTTTGCTGAATAAAAAAAAAATGATCCTGCCAGATTTTCAGATCAATCGGTTGGGGGTAAGACGAACTCAAAAACCACGTTTTTTGAGTTATGCTCTACTGTAGGGAGATTGGCAAGTGAAAAAATATATCGATATATTTTTAAATATCGATCGGCATCGATATATATCGAATAAAAATATCGATATTTCGAAATATCGATATTTTTTCAACAATGATAATTCATACGTAATCCCCAAAATTTTTTTAAAAATAAAACAAAAACAGTACCTTTCTTATAAATAATTAAGCTGGAAAGAGTTAATTTCCAAGATCATTACTATTCCACCAATATTTCGTGGAACACACATCGACAAAATTACACTCAAAGAATGATAATTTTTCGAATAGACAAAATATAAATAAAACAAAAGATTTTGTTAGTAATATTCTATTTGATGAAGACTGTGCCGAAATGTTTTTAAAAATTGCACGAAAAACAAAATCAAAGCTAAAAATATATCCAATTTGATACTGTCGATATATTTGGAAAAAATATCGATATATCGAAATTAAAAATATCGACGATATATATCGATATATTTTTAAGAAACTATCGATATATCGATATTTTTTGCCCATCCCTACTCTACTGCAGCAAAGGCTCGATACGTGTTAGTTGAATTACAAAAGTGAATTTTTTACACCAAATATTCAATGGCCCACCTTACAAACATCACCGATTTCAAACTGTTGGATTAATTGTATTTACATACATATATGTATGTATGTAGTATGTGTGTACATGTGTATATTGTACTCCTACTTGTTTTCCATTATAATAACTAACCTTCATTCATAAACATTTTATTGGAATGCCACCAATAAAATCAAACGTAAACAATGTGAATACGCACACTCCAACATTTGTTTTTGTGTACAACTGGGATGTAAACAAACTCCTGTTGCATGCAGCTGAATGCCGGAACACGTGCAGAATGTAAACAAAAACAACGTTAAAATGCATGCGCCAATTATTGTAACGGTTGCGTACCACACCTCTAGAAGAGTATAGAATGCATAAAAATCACATACCCATAGAGGTCTCTTTTTAACGCAGGCAAAGGAAATGATGAACTCATCAACATGCTACAATTCAAATAAATTTTCTCCATGAACTGACAGTATAGATACAGAAAGGATTTTCACCGTGCAGTTACTAATTTACTAAATTCGAAATTAATTTTATTTAATAAAAGTTAACAAGATTATTTGCTTATTAAATAAAAATTAAAATATACAATAAAAGTTTTAAATAAGCTATTTACAAATTATAGCTCCCGATACGCACAACTTTCGGAAACAAAGAAGTGATATGACGATTGCCTGATTTTTTTGTCACAAGTTTTTTCTAAACTTAGAAATCATTTAATTTAAAAGAAAACATTGCAATATGTTTTTAAGAAACATAAGTTCCATATTGTTTAAAATTCTGTGCTGTTTCTTTGTGCTTTATCCAAATGGTGCCAACTTTGTGCCTGGTGAAAAAATCAATTATAATTTGTAAATATGAAAAAACAATCACAATAAAATTGTACTTATGGAATTTCTTGAAAACTAAAAAATGTTTTTGACCAAATTTTAGAGTTCATTCGTGGGCAGATAAGCTGGGCATGGAACTGTTTCATTTAGGTGATTTCATAACACGCCGCAAAGAAGTTCAAGAGGTAATTTTAAAAAATTTTATGATTTACAAATGAAATTCTTCTTGCAAATATGCACTAAATATAAACTGTCTTTGGGTTTATCGCTGGAGCATCAACAACATATTGATTTTTAACCAACCATTTATAGCAAATGAAAGTGGGTTAATTTAAACATTTTTTCACATTATCAATATTCTATCAAATATATGAAGCATAGTATAAAAATTAAAATCTAAAATTTCTTTTCTCATCCATCATTTTAAGTTTATAACAGAAAACCAAAAATTGCAACTAAAAGGACAGTACGATTTTAAATAATTATTAATAACATAAATATGTATAAAAATCTAGGTCAACTTTTGAACTGGAGCAAATGAAAGTTGCTTCTTATGCGATTTTGGGACCTAAATACAAATATGCAGTCGATGGGCCTATTACGAAATGCATCATTGAGCTCAGGTGCGGATCCAGCTTGAGCTTTTGGGGGAGGGGGAGGGGAACTTCTATGTAAAACATACTATTTTACCAAACCTCTTTTAGAATCTATAGAATTTAATCGTTTTGGGGGGATATATCCCCCCCCCCTGGAATATACGCCTGACTGCGCTGCATCAGAGATTTTAAATGTTTTTATGTACATTAGTGAAGTAGATGTGAACCAAAAAAATGTCAAATTGTCAATAAAAACAATAGTGACACAAATCAATAAAAAAATCATAATTAGATTTTTGTCGGCATTAAAAAGTGTGCGTGCACGCAAAGAAAAAAAATGGTTGAGGTAACCATAATCGAAGAGCAACATACTATGATTGAATATATGTTAAAAAAACTGCTTTACATATAGTATGGTTAAAAATAACCATTTACATATGGTTCAAAACAACCATATATATGGCCTAAAATCACAATATATGGTTTGAAATAACCATATATATGATTCAAATTTACAATATATGGTTTGAAATAACCATGGTTCAAACAACCATATAAAGAGTGATTTTTTTGCTATTATCTTTTTGGCAACACTAGTTTTGACAGCTCACGCACGTTTTGTATCTTGTGTTACTGTCAAACATCTTCAGTTTGGTCTATAATTTAATCATGAATCGTCTTACAAACGAACAACGCTTGCAAATTATTGAATTTTATTACCAAAATGCGTGCTCTGTTAAGAAAGTTTTTTATCGAAGAATTGTGTTCAGCGATGAGGCTCATTTCTGGTTGAATGGATACGTGAACAAGCAAAACTGCCGTATTTGGAGTGAAGAGCAGCCAGAAGCATTGCAAGAGCTACCAATGCATCCACAAAAAGCAACCGTTTGGTGCGGATTATGGGCTGGCGGCATCATTGGGCCGTATTTCTTCAAAGATGATGCGAATCACAACGTTACTGTGAATGGTGAGCGCTACCATGCGATGATAACAAACTTTTTTCTGCCCAAAATGGAAGAGCTTGACTTGCATGACATGTGGTTTCAACAAGACGGTGCCACATGCCACACAGCACGCGAAACAATGGACCAATTGAGAGGCGAGTTCGGTGAACAGTTTATTTCACGCTTGGGACCAGTCAATTGGCCGCCCAGATCGTGCGATTTAACGCCTCTAGACTATTTTTTGTGGGGCTATGTTAAGGCTAATGTCTATAGCGACAAGCCCGCTTCGATTGACGCACTGGAAGCCAACATTGCCAACATTATTCGTGAGATACCGGCCGAAATGTTGGAAAGAGTATGCCAAAATTGGACTAAGCGGATGGACCATTTGAGGCGCAGCCGCGGCCAACATTTTCATGAAATAATCTTCAAACATTAAATTATATCGACCCAACTATCGATCCAAATAAATATTTCATGCATTTTTCTGAATTTTATGTGTTTTTTTTTTTACTTTCCGATAGTTCTTATAAAATCACCCATTATATGGCTCAAAATTATAATATATGGTTCAAGACAACCTTATATATATATGGCAAAAAAGCATTCAACCAAGGGATAGAACCAAAACTTTTTTGGAAGCAGAGAGCCATGTCTCTTTTGTAACCAAAGCTTGGTTGCAAGTAAACTGTTTTAAAATAGTATGGACAATAACCATATTTTATTGTTATAGAACCATACCGTTGTTGAACTTTTATACCATGACTGTAGCTCGAATTTTTTTAATAATAATATTGTTAAATTCAACCGTGTTGCTATTAATTAAGGTTCACAGTTGTTTAAAAAATAATAATAACTTATTTGCTACAACCATAAGCTATATCGGGAAACATCACATTGTTGACGCAAATATGCCACAACCATAGTGCTAATAATGTTATGATTAAATGTAATTAATAATAATATAGTTAAATTCAACCATGTTGCTATTAATTAAGGTTCACAGTTGTTTAAAAAAATAATAACTTATTTGCTACAACCATAAGCTATATCGGGAAACATGACATTGTTGACGCAACCATACCACAACCATATTTTTCTTTGCGTGTGTGTAGTTTCTGATGCAGCGCAGTGATGCATTTCCGAATAGGCCCGGTTTCTCCAGATTGGTTCTAGTTTATGTACATAATAGTGATGTTACAAACATACATTTTTGAGTATTCGGGAATACGAATGTGAATATCTGCGCCAATATTCGCCGAAATCGAATACGAATACTTATATTCAACTTTAAATTTAGCGCTGCTTATCTATGGCTGAATTGGGATACACGCATATTTTTAGGCTCGCTCTGCCGGAATCCGTTGTCAGAGCCTTGCTATTTTCAACCGACTTCAAAAAAGGAGAAGGTTATCAATTCGTGTGTATTTTTTTAACTTTTTTGTGTTTGTACACGCACAGCTCTTGTCATTTGCGGACCGATTGTGGCCCCTTATTATCGCCTAACTCCTGCATTTATTTACCGATTTTCAAAATTATTTTTTTGTTTGAAAGGCTTTGCTTGCAGTTTAATCTTATATTTTTTCGAAAATCGGATGCCCCCCCTCTCACGCAAATATTGATTATAACTAATCCATTAATGGAGGGATTTTCAAAATTCTTCTTTAGTTTGAAAAGATTTGTTTGCAGTTGGGCTCCGTACTTTGTTTTTGAAAATCGGTGCCAGTGGATCGTTGATGTATGAAGGTAAAAAAGGTTACACAATCGACTTCGAATATCTCCAGAGTGTTGCATTTAGGCGAAATTATATTAAAAAAACGAATAAAAGAAGCTTAAAATCGAGGAGATCTGACAAAAAATAAAACATTTATAAGCTATTAACGGCCCTTTTCACAATGTACGATGAAGAGTTAACATGGACTTTAACGGCAAGTTCGAAATACACAACTTGCCGTTAAAGTCCACGTCAACTTTTAATTTTACATTGTGAAAAGGGTCGTAAGTGGAAAAAACCCGATTTTATTTGCCATAAAAAATTTTTTTTCTCATACAAACTTTATATTAAAATAATTTTGTGTGAAAAATAATATAGGCGTTTTCACTTATCGGCTAATAGCTTTCTTACTTTTTTAACGCAATTCAGTGATTTTATGCATCAGCTTTCGTCTTTAAAATACAGCCGAAAAAATTACTTAGTATATTTTTCCATTTTAATATAGGAATTAAAAATAATAATTTTTGAAAAAAGTTCTAAAAACTTACAGCTCAACCTAAATCAGAGCGTTGAGCGTCGCGTAAGTAACAGGTACGTATTTACAGTACATTTTACCACAAAATATTTACTTTGAATGTATTGTAAAAGCGTACCCTACTGCTTACGCGACGCTTAACGCTCTGATTTAGGTTGTGCAGTTAGTTTTGAAAATGTTAATGCCTGTTACTCAATATATTTTTATCCGGTCGACACAATCGTTGTATTGTCTGAAATAAGATAGATATACAAGGGCGGATCAATAAGTCCGTAACTTTTTGAACTTCTCTCGTAGTTATATGAAATGCAACACTGTTCCCATCAAATACCACCTGTTAATAGACTACCGTAAAATTTTGAGCAAGTGTCATTTACTTTGTGTTTAACAGCTGTTCAAAACATACAACCTCGTGTATTTTTCTAAAAATGGAAAAAAGTTAATTTCGAGTGCTCATTAAACATTATTTTTTGCGAAAAAAAAACCGTCAATCAAACCAAGGAAAAGCTCGATAAATACTATGGAGACTCTGAACCATCGATTTCAATGGTTAAATAGCGGTTTACTGACTTTCGTTGTGTACAAATAAGTACAAATGACGCTGAACGTTCTGGACGGCCAATTGAGGTCAGTACACCCGAAAATGTCGAAAAAATCTACGATATGGTGTTGGCCGATCGAAGAGTAAAAGTGCGTGAGATTGTTGTTGGCAGTGTGGTTTCGATTTTAAGTGATCAGCTGAGCTTAAGAAAGTTGTCTGCAAGATGGGTGCCGCGTTTGCTCTCAATTGACCATAAACGTAAAACGTGTGCAGTATCATTGGCAAAACTCTTCTAATTGGGCTACGATTTGGTACCTCATCTGCCATATTCTCCGGATTTAGCCCCTAGTGACTACTTCCTATTTCCAAACCTAAAGAAATGGCTCGGTCGAAAGAGATTTAGCTCCAACGATGAAATTATTGACCAAACAAATCCCTATTTTAAAGACCTCGAAAAATCCTATTTTTTGAAAGGTATACAAAAACTGGAGAGACGTTGGACTAAGTGTATTGAGTTAAAAGGAGATTATGTTGAAAAATAAAATTTTGTTTTGCAAAAAAAAAGTGTGTCATTCAAAAAGTCACGGACTTATTGATCCGCCCTCGTATTTGACAAAAAATGTTTAGCGTTACATAAAATTGATCGATTTGATTTCATTTTCAAAATCTTGATGCTGCAGTAGAGGGCTAAGAGTAGGTCCCAATATTTTTTTTCATTATTTTTCCTTTGTATCTGAGCATAAAATGCAACGTTTAGTGCTTTTCGAATTGAAATTCGAAAAAAAAAATTCCGACTCTCCACCATAATGTTCAGATTTTAATCTAGAATTCTTAAAATTAAAATTCTTATAATTAAAAATCCATTTATATTTTAGAGTTTTAAGCAAGCCCAAGTTGTTTCAAGAGCAGGTGCTAAGATTGTAGAAAATATGGCTAATGAAATCAAAACAATGATGGACTCAAAAATAAGTGCAGTGCGCGTAAGTGATATTTTATAATTATATTATATTTTATTCTTATTTGTGTAAAACATTTCACCATACTATCCCGATATTTACTTATAGCTGCTTTACACTATCTCACAAGCCGTTCGATTTTTGTAGAAAATGCAACCCTGATCTAATGAGTTAATGGAAAGTTTTAAAAGAGCAATAACAACACATTATATCAGGGTTGTATTTTATGCAGAAGTCGAACAGCTTGTATAATAGTCTAAAAACAGCTTTATTATGATGAGTTTAAAAAATTTTATATGAAAATATTTTCAAAATGATTTGAAAGATTTTATAATATTAAACCCCGAAAACTTTTTTAAACTTATAAGTACTCACACCTGCATATATATAAATATTTAAGAATACAAAAAAAAACCAATTAAGAATAATGATTTGTTGATTTGAAAATTTAGCGTATAATGGATACTGCCGAAAATACCGCCTTAACATATCAAAGTGAAAAACCTGATAAATATTTTTCATATTACAATTCAAAAGAAATGATTGAACCGCACGAACCAATACCAACGGCGCCGCCAAGAGATCTAGAAGATGCGGGGGGGCCAAAAATATTCGTACAACCAAAAGAGATTGTTCTAACACCCAAAGCTGAATTTTTTAATACACCAGTTAATATGACTGTTAGCTCAGTGCATGTGCCGACGAATGTTTACGATAGAGGTTTGAATTTTTTTGTTTCAATATTTTTTTTAATTTTCCGTTTAAAAACGTTTTAATTATCCACCCACCACCCACTTATGCCGATGCTAAAAGCACACGTTCCGAATAACTAAAAATAATACTCGTAAACAGAGTATACGATTTTTAACAAAATATATTGCACAAACATGTTTATGGCCAATAAGAATAATGTACCTAATTAAAAAAAAAAATAGTCAAAGATTTTTCTTAAAATCTTAAACATCTCCAAATGATAGAAATAACCAGGCCTAAAGGTGATTGTATAAATAATTTTGTTAAAAGTTTACTTATAGTATGGCTTCTAAATGCTTTTACTTATCACTTTATTTTTATTTTTATTAAAATCCTAAACACTAACTTGCCTAGAGCAAAATTAAAAAAAAAAAAAATAAATCAATTAACTTATATAATTTTTTACTTTTATATTTATTTTTTCCGATAACAACATTACACACAAAAAAAACACACATCTAATCTGATCCGAAAATTAAATTAAACAAACTTTACTGATCATAATTCAAATTGGCTTAATTTAATGCTGATAATACAAAAACAAAACGGTAACAAAAAAAAACATGAAAATTTAGCATCGGATACAATTAAGGCCATTGAATGGTCAGAGAATTTGGATCAAATCTTTCGTGACAATTATAAAAAAGATCCAACACTGTCGTGGCAATTTTTTGGTAGTTCGACCGGCTTTATGCGTCAATTCCCGGCATCGAAATGGAAAGCGGATCCGGTTGATCTATACGATTGCCGGTTACGTTCATGGTTTATGGAAGCGGCGACAAGTCCAAAGGATGTCATTATCCTATTGGATGGATCAGGCTCTATGACTGGGCAGAGGCTAGATATCGCAAAGCATGTTGTAAATACAATACTTGATACATTAGGTACAAATGACTTTGTGAACATCTTCACCTTTAGCGATAAAGTTAAGCCTGTTGTTGGATGTTTTGAGGATACTCTTGTTCAAGTATATATCAATTTTATTATTATAACTCTTTCCTTTAATTTTATTTATATATTTATTTCTAATGTTTCCTACACAATTGCTTATTTTATAAATAGACTTTGAAACTTGCTTTTATTTGTTTTTTTTTTTTTCATTATTTAATCAATCACCAACATTAAGTTCTCTCACATTTTCAATTCTTCCACAATTGTAGCCGTTAACTTACTGCACGTCTCCACGCGCAATATTTATTTCCGAACATAAGAAATAACGTCGGCAGAATAACAGCACAAATATGTTCATGTATAGGCTTATGTTCTGAGCTATAGAACACGTATTGTGGTATTGGACATAAATTTAAAAAATTCACTGTGAATGGATCGATGTTTTTTGTCTTTATTTTAATTTATTTAATTTTGTTTAAAACTATTTTATTTTAATTTGCTTTACTTTACTTAAAAATTTTGTATTTTTACCACAGCTACAAGTTTCTTTTGTTTAATTCACGCAAACAACAAATGCCGATCAAATTTGACAGCTTATGTTCAACATTATTTCTTGAACATAAGTTTGAACAATTATGTCGCAATTTATTTGCAAATAAATGTTTCTGCGGTCCACACGTGAACATATGATGTTGGAAATAGAATTTGACAGATGAGAACATAATTATTTCCAAGTTTATTGCTCGTGGAGACCCCCAGTTAAGTATGAGTAGCGGTTTGGAATATAGTTGCCATCAACATGTTAAACATATGCTTTGAAGAACACGCTATTATTTACATAAAAGCTTTTTTTCAATACACTTTTTTTAGTCTTGTATCTGATAAATTATTCACACACAGAATTATACTTTTCCTAAATGCTTAGCAATTTATTTAGTCCATATTATCTGTTATAAAAATGTATTCAGATAATGCGTTCTAAATAAATTAAAATTATCTTGCAATTATCCAAAATTATAGTAACACAACCGCACATAATCATGATTAGATTTACACAGGGATAGATAGATAGATAGTATTATCACTTGATATATGTACATTCATATAAATACATATACACATGCTTACATACGTGCCACAGAAAATCGTACGTACTCGTTAACAAAATTCATTTTACATGATGTCCAAAGTTTTGCCATAACAAAAAGCTTCTTCAAAGACCTCCAATCGATCTATACCTACGTATCTGAAGTAGGGAATCTAGAAATTCACTTCCAGAATTTAAATGGTTACCACCAGTATCAGTACTGAGTTATATATGGTTCTCCACCTAGGTCTATCAACTAAGTATGAGTTATTGCTTCTCGCTTGTCAGATTAGTAACAATTTTGAGTTATATATGGTGCTCCACCAGGGTCTATCATCCAAATTTTCCTAAAATACTTCAAAAATTATATCACCCTTCTTAGTTTCCTTATTTCTCAGTTCGAAATATTCTTATTAATAGTGCGGTCTTCTGTCAATATAACAATCCTATTTCTATCTCCTACCCTATTTCTTATCTTTCTTAATGACCTTCTCTGTCAAACTTTCAATCCTATCTACTCTTTTGCAGATGACAGCAGCATCTGCCATTCATATGCATTCAGTAATAGACCAAGCCTGTCGGAGATTGGGGCCATGAGGCAAAACATGAATGAGACACTTAATCGCGATCTTATACCCAGTGTTATATGCTTACCCACAGACATATGACCGATCGTGCTGCTTCATCTGTAAATATGTGCGGTGTGGGTATCGAAGAATCAGTAGCTCTTGATGTTCTTGTCATGAAAATACAGTGTGATGTTCGATGGACTTATCACATTTTTCAGGTCTCAAAAGAAGCATTCGAGTGCCTCGATTTCCTAAGACGGTGTAAGAGATACTTACCCCATCTGATCTCCTTAATATTTATACCGCCTATATCCGCCCAAAAATGGAATAGAGCTCTCATGTATGGGCCTGTATTTCAAAGTCTATCTTGAAGATAGCTTATCGGTGATAGTAGGGTAGCCAACTCTATTGAGTCGCTGGAGCATCCACGCAATGTGGGGTGTGTTTCGCTATTTTATCGTTACTACAATGGAGTGTGTTCTGATGAACTCAGAGAACTTGTTCCCGAAACCCACACCCGAAAACCGAACAACACGATCATCGTTAAGAGCACATCCATTTGTGGTCGATACGCCAGTGAATCGCACTATGCATAACAGAGAGAATTCGTTTTTTGGCCGAACAGTTCGTATGTGTAATAAGCTCCCTGTAGAGGTCTTTCCTATCACTTTCAATGTTGGAAAGTTTAAATCGGATATCCATAAGGGGGATACTTCCCATAACCAATTTTCCTAATTCTGGCGCAATGCATTGCATAAGTAGGGGGCCCTACTAGGGGCCATCCCCTGAGTGCCGGTCTTACTAAAAAAAACAAGAAAAATATCAAGGAGTCCACTATATTTTGTTGATGTGTTTATGGTCCCCTACTAAAACTTAAAAAACAGTTGAAATTTCAAATTCTATGGATACGTTTTTTTCATTTTTTTTAAGTGGGATTTTTAAAGAGTCTGCTTCAACGATTTTATCATAACGTAAGAAGAGGACAATTTTATTACAAAAAATACTAAAGATATTGAAATAAAATTGCCTTTAAGCCGTTCTAGTATTACTTTTTTTATATACTCAACGGTTTCGCAATGATAAAAATATTTTCTTTTTAGGCAAAATTGAACAAATTTTATTTTTTAAAAATTTATAAAAAATCGAACATGGCAAAAGCTTACCATTTTTATTAACTGATCATAAAGTCACATACATATACTGTAAATAAAGTAAGTTTTTACGTAATTTTATTTTGAACTGAATAGGTAAGTAGGTATAAGTCTGAAGTTTTATTATTTCGGATTTTTAGGTCAATATTTGAATTAAAGTAAATTCAAATTACTTTTATTAAGAGTGGAGTGTTGGAATATTCAAATCAGATTAGCAGAATGGATCAGTACTACTGATTTCGACAGGCCGCTACACCGTCTCATTCAGGCCGCTACACCGTCTCGTTCTTTTTCACTTTTACATCTTATGAAGGTGGATGCTTTTAACACACAAACAGCTTTGATTGTAGGTATTGATAAAATGCCCATCATAAGCGAACCAAAAAATAATAAGAACTTGTGAGTGTTGGATTATTAATCAGATAGGGAAATTTCGGCAAAACTAAGTTGAGTCTTGTATTCTATTTGCTGACAAAAATTAGTTAAATAGCTGATGTTTCCTTATAAAAAGCATCCACCTTCATAAGTAGTAAAAGTGAACAAGAACGCTGATGAGACGGTGTAGCGGCCTATCGAAATCTGTAGTACTGATCCATTCTGCTAATCTGATGTGAATATTCTAACACTCCACTCTTAATAAAAATAATTTGAATTTACATTAATTCAAATATTGAACTAAAAAGCCCAAATAATAAAATGTCAAACTAAGTTTTATTTCAGAACAATCGGTGGATAAATATTGACTTTATTCATAATAAAGTGAAATTACCTGATTTTTGCCAGTAATTGACTTTTAAAGAGACTGTTCCATAGATTTCATTATAACTTGAGAATCACTCGTCCAATTTTCTTAAAAATTAATTTAAATAATTTGATTTCGTATTTATTCAAAACGAAATAATAAAACAGTTTTTTTTTTTGTAAAATTGAAAATTTTTTTGATCCAAATTGATTATTCGTAACACTATATTCAGAAGGAATCAGGTATGGTTAATATAAAAAGCGAACCAAAAAAAGTTTGACTCAAGGTAGATCAACACCAGGTAGTCACAAGACAATTCGCCGTGGAGAATTTACATTTGGGCTGTAAAAAAAGCTGATACATTAACACTGCTGACAGCCCAAATGTGTAAACATTTACGTAAACAGCTGGGCTCTTGCAGCCACCTAGTATGAATTCGCCTTGGTTTGACTTAAGTAGAAAATAAAAATCGGAATAATGGGCATGACATAGCGTCTTGACGAGCCATAATTTTGTTGTAACATTTATCAAACTTCATAAAAACATCAGAAAAATGTTAGTGCTATTTATTCATATCGATTTGACTTTTGTCAAGACAAATCTATGGCTCGTGAAGACGCTATGTGAAGAAAAATAAGGCAACGGTAACGCTGGGAATTGTTGTTTAAAACAGCAAAATTGGTGACAGGTAATAAGGTCAATGGAAATAAGGTCAATTGACATTTCCCACCATGCTGGGTAATAAAGTACGAAAATTTGGAAATAAATTAATTGACTTTATTTCCTTATTCAAAAGGAAATAACGTCAACAATTCTTAAAATATGTCGGGCTTAAGATTTTTTCCTCTCAGTATACCGAAAAGCGGCTTCGCTGAGTAAAGGTATTTGCATAGCAGGCCTTCGGCCAGGCTTTAGAGTTTTTTTTCTCGGTATATCGAAAAGCGGCCTCGCTGAGTAAAAATTTTTGCATAGCCGGACTTTACAATTTATTCCTATCGGTATATCGAAAAGCGGCTTCGCTGCGTAAAGTTTTTTATATAGCCGGCCTTCGGCCAGGCTTAAGGATTTTTTTCCTCTCAGTATACCGAATAGCGGTTTCGCTGAGGAAGGATTCTTGCATAGCCGGCCTTTGACAAGGCTTAACGATTTTCTCCTTTTGGTTAAGCGAATAGCGGCTTCGTTGAGTTAAGATTTTCTCTTTTTGGGCGGGCTTATGGGTTTTCTTCTCTGCGTTTGTCGAATAAATATCTCGCACCAGTGAAGCCTGGCTAGGCAGAAAATCTTAGCTCAGCGAAGTCGCTTTTCGATATGCTGAGAAGAAAAAGTCCTGAAACCCGGCTATGGCAAAAATATTTACTCAGCGAAGTCGCTTTCCGATATACTGAGAAGAAGAAACCTTAAAGGCCGGCCGAAGGACGGCTATGTAGAAAATCTTTAGTAATCGTAAAATTTTTATTTATTTCGAAAACGCAATAAAGTCAATTGACTTTATTTCCATTGATCTTATTACCTGTCACCGCAAAATTTACACAATTTAGTAGTGATTTAATTCTCGTATGCAATTTTCACGAAAAGTTTGTAGAATTGTAATCACATTCAACAGATCCACCTCAGAAGTGGTTAAACTAATAAAGAGCTCTGATAAGGTGGTGTGGTTCAATATTCTAATACTGAATTTACAGAAATTCAAATATTGAACTTGAGCCGAAATAATGACTTTCAACATTTTAGTTTTACTTATGAGAATACTTCAGATATCATGCAAAAGGTACTTTTTGCAAGGCGTGTGCAGACGTTTCTGTGCCACTGTTACTATATACATACACTGCATTATAAAATAAACAAATGCTCAATGCACTTTTTTTGTATAGACGAAAGTAAAATTTGTTTTTTTTTTGCCAATTTTTGAAAGAGGTAATGTCCCATTTGTAATACCCTTTACCACAATGCAAAACATCGCCAGATTGCTGACCACAACAAGGTCCCCAGAATAGAATCTATTTAATCTTTTTTCTCTGAAAATTGTCATTTAGTAGATTTCCACGAAGCAGTGCTGCCATACGTAATATTATTTCTAATTAAAAAAGAACAAAGTAAACTCTAATTGTCGAACACTACAAGGCGGATGAAAGTCCATAGGCATAGCAAACCCAAAAATGCATACATATGTACATACATATGTATGAAAGCGTAATTAATTTTACAGATAGCGGCAGCTGATTCTATTTTTTGGTGTACGCTAGTTGTTAAGACCCCTACATAAAAATCTATGATTATTATATGGAGTTTTTTATAATATGTTGTTTTTGTATTGTTGTACATATTTGTTGCCGCCGCGCTCCCATCTAGTAAACTGAATTCGCCTTGGTATGTATGGGACGTTCCACGCCAAATCGTCCGGTTTGGAAAAAATTTTTTGCTTGCCCCCAATTTTGTGATATTTTTTGGTACCTCTCAAAAGAGCCTTCCTGGTAAATTTTGAGAATTTTTTTATTACTCGTTTAAGAGATATTAAATCACTTTTTTTGCTCATAACTTTCTTAATGGTGCATATCGGACACTTTTTTGGAAATTTTTTGGAAATTTTTGATTTTTGGATGGTTTTTCCAGAATTTTAATTTTTGGGTTTGAAATTGTAAATCGTATTTTTGAAAATGAGAGTATCCTTCGACTTTTTTTTTGTTGAAAATTTCGAATTTTTAACTTCTCCACCCAACGACTTTTAAAGGGCAATATACACGGTCAACATGCTTGACAAGCGTGGTAGTAGTATGTGTGAAATTTCGTTAGTATTAGTGACACCGACGACGCTTGATGGAAAATCTACTTGGTTTTGATTTTTCGTCCAGCACACGTACACGAATCTGACATCAAGCTGATTGACCGTGTATATTGCCCTTAAGAACGGTCCGGTAGTGGGCCTTCCATAACTACTTTTTTCGATTTTTGAAAATTTTAAAAAAAATTTCTATAAAGCATAAAAATGATTGTACTCTTGTGTTTATGGTATACGATGTGTTTTGCTTTTTATGTAAAACACCACGGGCAACATTTTTGTGAAGTATTTTATCCCCCTAAATCTTCGCTGTATGGGTCATTTTGTCTCTTTCTTAAGAAAAGGACTAAAACTCTCCCTTGGCGGCGATATAGCGGCGAAAACTGTTTTACATTTATTTAATATCTTTTAAGCGAGTAATCAAAAATCTCTAAATATATTAGGAAGGCTCTTTGGAGGAGTAATAAAAAACATCACAAAATTGCGGCAAACAAAAAAAATTTTTTTCCAAACCGTCCGCTTTGGCGTGGAGTGCCCCGTATACAAACATTTTTAGCGTTTTTCCTGTATGGTGTTTGACATTTTTTTTGCTGATAACGCCTATCGGTTCTCAGTTCGCATTGAAAAAGTTATAAAAAAAATACTTTTTCTAGCTAAATGTGGAGTTTGTGCATCTAACTGACAGCGAATTGGTTCGCATTGTATAAATACCACTCGTATTAGCAATTATATTTAAAAAAAACCCGTTTGGTCTGACCATTACTACACTTGGTTTCGGAAGTAAACATCGTTTTATTTTTCAATATTTTTTGAAACCATTTACCACTTCTTGTTTTGTGCTGAAATATTATTTAAAATTATTGTTAATGATATTTTAACAATATACTGGTTCCAGAATCGTTCTTAAACAGGAACTAGTTTCAAAACTGGCAATCAAAAAATAATAGAACGAGTTCTTGGCTTAATGAATGCTGCGTTCTAGGACTAGTTGTAAATTTTGTACAGCATTTTCCAGGACGCATTTTTTATAATTTCCTGAATACATACATATATTTTTTATTTGAATAAGCAACAATACTTTCAATAATTTATTTTATTTTTTAGTTTTTTTTTAATTTATACACAATGCTACAGTGCAAGACTAATTTTATTAATAAGAATTACTTCTTTTGTTTTTTTTTATTAATCTAAAATAATAAAAAATAAAAACTCAACAACTCACCCACTGCCACCAAACCTGCTTTGAAATTTGACCTTATATAAAACAATTGGTACACAAATAACTAAATAATTAAAAAAATAATAATAATACATACATACATACACACTCTCACATGTATAAATATGTAATAAGGCAAATCTTGGTAACATTCGAGAGCTTAAAGAGGGAATTGAGTTAGTTAAAACCGTGTCGATCGCCAATTTCTCCGCTGCATTGACAAAAGCCTTTGAGGTTTTGGAACAATTCAAAACGGAACAACATGGTGCCCAGTGTAATCAGGCAATTATGATTGTCAGTGATGGGGCACCATTTAGTTACGAAGAAATCTTCGAGATATACAATTGGCAAAATTTACCCTACAAACCGGTGCGCGTATTTACATATTTAATTGGCAAAGAAGTGGCCGATGTTAAGGATATTAAATGGATGGCATGTGCCAATCAGGGCTACTATGTACATTTAAGCGATACGGCAGAAGTGCGTGAAATGGTTTTGAATTATATACCAGTAATGGCTAGACCATTGGTATTGGGTAGACACGATCATCCGGTGGTATGGACACAAGTTTATGCTGATGTTGTGGTAAGAAGAATATGCAATATGCGTACACTATATGTGTATTTGTATAAGGCTGTGACTGCAGTATACATACATATGTATATCGATTATAATCTAATCTTAATCATTAATTGGTATTATTATAATCCTTCATATTATATATATTAAAGGATATGGAAATGTCCGATTATTTATGGCAATTAGAACAAAATGCTGATCAAAAGGAAAATATTTTGGAATATCGTAGAGTAAGTTTTCGTATGTTAGATCCAGATGAAGTAAGACGGCGGGAGTATAGGCGCATGAGAAAGGTAAGTATCTGAATTTATATAAGATAGTTAAATAAGATTTAATTTTTTTAACTATTCAAACTGAATAATTTCTTTTCATAAATAAGATATTCAAGAGAATTAAGTGCTTATTACTGTCATTATCTAGGGTTTGCAAATCGATTTTAATTAATCGTATAAAAAAAGTTACATACGATTTTAATTACGAAACCTGTAGATTCAATTAATTTTATTGTTATAATTTAACCTATGACGAAATTTGTATATTCAATCACTAAAATTCTAATTTTCAATAACTTAAAATTTCTTAAAATTGTTAGAAATATTTAATTTTGTATCACAATAATTGTTTCAATTACGAAATTAATTGAAAATTGTTTTAATTTTTGATTAAGCGTATTAATTTAAATCGTATTAATTGAGCGTTTTATATAATAAGAGATAATAAATATACAGGAAAAACTAAAAGACGACTTTAATTACTAAAACTGCAGATTCAATTAATTGTGTTGTAAAAGTTTAAACTTCGACGAAACTTGTCTATTCAAGTACTAAAATTTAAATTTTCCGTTGCTCAAAATTTTTTAGAAAATTTGGTTTTTGATCACAGAAAAAACTTACATACGATTTTAATTACTAGCCCCCTTATTTATAATACTTATCAGAAGTTTATAAAAAGTTTATTAAAAAAAAATTTTATGGAAATCTGTTTCATAAACCTTTTATTAACACTTGATAATTTAATATTAATATGGTCCTAAAATTGTAGATTCAATTAATTGTTCTGTTGAAGTTCAAGTTGTATATTCAATAGTGATGGACAAGTGAAGAAATATATCGATATATTTTTCAATATCGATCGGCATCGATATATATTGAATAACAAATATCGATATATTTTCATGCATGATTATTCATATATAATCCCGAAATTTTTGGAACAAAGTTCCTTATGCAACGTTGTGCATATGATATGCAGCATATAAATGTTTTCTATGCTGGGGTGTAAAAAAAATTTTAAATACGTGTAACGACAATTCAAAACGAAGGCAAAAGGGCGGCGCGAAAGTTAAATTCTTTAAAAACTAAGTACTACCGTTTTGATATTTTCGTGGTTTTCGGTATTGGCATTGTTTTCCGGGAAAGTTATGGGATTTTGGGGAGATTTTTGCCCGAGAAACTTCTAAAATTATAGGGAGATTTTTGTCCAAGGTTTTAAGAATCATTGGACCAGGTTTGAGTCTTGCTGCTTTTTTTTATATTTCAAAAGAATAGACTTCAAAACTGACTGCAATTGATATTTTAAACGATACATCGATATAGATATTTTCCCCATCCCTAATATTCAATTACTAAAATTCCAATTTTTACAATTACTCAAATTTTGTAAAAACTGTTTAAAAAAATTTTTTTTTCGATCACACGAGTAATTGATTCAATTGCAGAAGTAATTGATTTAATTACGGAAGTAATTGAAACTAGTTTTAATTTTTGATTAAGTATATAAATTGAATATTTTAAGAAATATTTTTTTGTAGCTTAAAAGAATGTATTATAGAATTTAAAATATTTTTTATGTGACCAATAAAAATATTTATTTTAAGGCCTGGGATCAACCTACCGAATCGGACGATTATCATTTCATGACCACCATTTCGATGCCCGTTTACGATCGCCGAGAGAATGCGGTAAGTACAACTGGAAGTAAATAATCCTATTTATTTTACTGAAATATGTCAACAATGTAAACTAATCTCTTTCATTTGTAAAGTGATCATTTTAAAATAAATGAATAAATAAGTAAACTCAAAAAGAATGAATGTATGTCGTCCTGTCCCCTTAATATCCAAATTCCATGATTTATCTCTTACTACTATAAAATATACATACATAAATACTAACTTCACGAATTTCTAACAGAATATCACCGAACTGGTATTAATTAATGAAGCACTTTGGGAATTGCAAACACGTGAGGTATTAAGAAAGAACATCTAAAAAAAAGTATAAACGTTTGCCAAACTATTATCAAATTTAGAGAAGAAAACAACTTTTTACTATATCGTAATCAATTTTTGTTATAGCGCTTCATTTTGAACAGAACAGAACATAATACATATATAGCCCGTAAACTAACTAACCAAACTATATACCTACAATAGATAATACCATACTATATACGAGTAGTTAACATTTTGGCGTTAACAGAAAAAACAATTATGTAATCTCATACAAATCATAAGTATCTACAGTTTAAATTTGTTAACATAAATATATAGAATTATATAGCGTAGTCATATATTGTATGTATTTTTATATAAATATATTCCAACTATTCCATATACCATTTTATGATTATTTTACTAGTAGTAATTAATACTTATAGCTATTTTACACTATCTCACAAGCCGTTGGACTTTTGTAGAAATGCAACCCTAATACAATGAGTTCATGGAAAGTTTTAAAAAAGCAATAACAACACATTATATCAGAGTTGCATTTTGTGCAGAAGTCGAACAGCTTGTAGAATAGTCTAAAAACAGCTTTATACATACGTACATATGAAATGTAACAATTTCAAGTATTAAAATTTTTCTATATAAATGGACCATAGCATATCAAAGATTGTCTATGTAATTTAATTGTATTTAATTGTGCCGTATAAAATATGTGTGTTTTTATTATGCATTTTAATAAGAAACTCTTATTTGCAAAAAGATATGTATTAATCATGTATTAATATTTTCAAATAGTCCAAAAATCGTGTTTTGGTTTGACAACACTCTATCCTATCTAAAATTACTATCTACCACAAGCAGATTTTTAAGTGAAAGAGAGATTATCTCTCCCTACCAACCTGCTTCGGTATGTCATGATGTTCCACTTGACAGGTCTCACCATATACATTATGTCTTTTTTAAACATCTCGGATGCAGGGACGTCATGTCTTTTTTACCGTTATAGGTACATATTTTTTTATTTTTTTTAAGAGAAGTAACACAATCAGGCAATTAATGCCTACCAGTTAATTAATTAATGTGTTACATTCTTTGGGAAATGGATAGTGTAGAGAGAACAGGTGCTGAAGTGGGAGAGAGATAGAAAGCTTAATTCATTTACAATCCTGCTATTGCGCGTTTTGTTTGTAGAGCAGTGTTGCAAGCCTCTGAGTTGTTTAAGCTGTGTAGCCATTTTATTAGTTCTTTTACTTGCTACAATACCGACGAAGGAGGGTGCTGTGAAGTGCATTAGGATATGTTAGTATTAATCGCTGCCGGTACTGCCAAAGTGATCAGTGCTATGCCTTCATCACTTTAACAATCCAACAACAACCAACACAATAGCACACCAATGCACATGAGAAAAATGCACGATGTTGTTGGCTTGCCTGAAACTAGTCTCGAACTCAAGACCTCAGGGTTTGTAGTCAAACGCGCTAACTACTCAGCCAACAACACCTTCAAAATATATACTCTTATATAAGCACTTATCAACATATATGTATGCTAAGAATATTTCTTCAAACAAAAAACAGTTTCAAAAACATATAAGATTAAACAATTTGTATTTTAGTGTTAAGCGGCCCATCCATTATACAATATTATTGCATATGTTATTGTACATATTATTGTCGTTCTGACCTATACTATACAATAAATGTCACAATATTTTCAAAGAAAATATTGTCCAATTCTTCTGACAGTGAAAAAAGTAAATATAACACTGAACAATGATGCCACCATATGACACAATTTTCCTTATTGTACAATAAAAATCAAAGGCATTTTGATTTTTGCCAATATATTGTGCCATCTTCGAATATGACATGCACATTGGCGATATTATTGTACAATATGAAAAATTGCACAATTATATTGCAAGTGGGTGGGCCGCTTTACACTTTTACTAACACTTAGTTTAATTTTTTAACAGTATTTTATTTTGTTTCTATATTTATATATTAACCCCCTTATTTATTATACTTTTCAAAAGTTTATGAAACAAATTTTCTATGGAAATCTGTTTCATAAACCTTTTATTAACAATTGATAAGTTCTTATGAATATGGCCTTAAATGTTGCAAGTACAATTATAAATTATATTATGTGCAACTTAATTTTATCTAGAATAGTTACCCTACATCTATACTTGATATAATTTTGTCATAATAAATGTCAAATTCGGAAAACCAGCTAACATAAAACAGGTTTATTTAATATAAAGTTTAACATTTGTCATGATAAAAATATATCAGGTATGGATATAGGGTTACAAAGAATAGTAAAGTAGGAAAATAAAAAAGCCCGATGAAATATTGAGTTTATGTTTTAGCTTTGATATTCATCTAAACTTCTTATTAATGGGAATGGAAATTTAATATATCTCTAGTTTTAGTTAATTACACAAGTTGTACCCGTATCCCCCTCCTACACCTCCAAGATTTTGTTGTATTTTGCACTTTGTGCCAAGAGTTACCCGACATCAAATTTAGAGAGCCTCGCGCGATCATCAGTAAAACAGTTTCAAAATTTCAACACGATTGGTCTTACCATTTGGCTAGACTATTAACCGGGGTCGCAGGTTCGATTCGTACCAAGATCCTGAGTGTTTCTGCAGAAAAGCCAAAAAAAGGTTGAAGCAGTATGTATGTCTGTTTAAAAAAAATACAGATTCATTTTTATATACCCAGCAAAAACTACTGCTTCGGCCGAAGCAGGTTTGTAAGCGAGAGAAGCTGGTTATTGTTGTTTTTCCTGCTTCGAAAAGGCATAATTTTTGACATAAAACAGAGCATCTTTCGAACTATCAAAAATTATCTTTTTTCACGATATGACAAAAAAATGTATGACATACTTTGTTGTCATATCGTAAGTTTCTTACGATATTTCGTTGTACATGTTGCTTGTATTAAAAAGTTTTAGCGTTTTGGAAGAAAACAGAACTATTTATTAAGTGTTTTTCTATAAAGCGATTTCAAGCTATTGGGGTGTTTGAATGATTCACTATACCTCTTAAGGTCTTTTTTAATGATTTTAAAGAGGTCTTGTAAGCCACACACCAGAAGATATCTGTTGGGTCACTGGCGTCTTGAATGATTTTGGTGCAGAAGAAAAAGATTTCAAATCCCCAAAAATCCAGCGAAAAAATATCTTTTAAAAAAAAATCCCCTGGGGATTTTTACAAAAATTTTATCCCCAATCACAAAAAATCCCCAAAATATGTAGTATTTTTTCTCTCCTGAAAATTTAGAAAGTTATACGTAAGTGATTTTGTCCAGCGGTGCCATTTTCAGCTCTTTTTTACGATATGACAAAAAACTATCGTAAGTTTTTTACGATATAACAGCACTAAGATAGCCATACACGGTGTTGTCATGTCGCAGTGTTGTCATATCGGAAAAAACTTACGATATGACAACACAGTATGTCATATCATTTTTTGTCATATCGTAAAAAACGAGCTAAAAATGGCATCGCTGCTTTTGCCATTATTTTCTAGTTTAGTGTACGTTACATATATTTTTCTTCGTGGTTTTCACGTAACTTATACGCATAGTACTACGTGTAGTATAGTTTAACAAGAAAATGTGTATGTAATTAGAAATTATTATATGATGTATGTATTAATTATAACTTTGAAATTTTATTAAAACTAAGTTCGACCAAAAACTTTTAAAAGCCTTTCTTCCGTACATAGTTTTGTAAATATTTCTAATTCAAATGTAATTTAGAGTAAAATTTTAGTTTTACTTTTCGTATATAATTGTTTTATTTATTATTTTTTATATATCCAACATTTTAATGTATTTATATTCATTAAAATAAAAATGTGACAATATAAGTTCTAGACTCGATATTTTTATATAATTTACACACATATATCCAATCTTTATATGTAAGAAATCGTGTAGAAGAATGTGGGAAACTAATTTATGTATGTGTAAGTAAAATTATTTTCTTTTAAATTTAATATTTCCATGCAGACAAAAATTGCAAATTTATTGGGTGTAGCTGGAACGGATGTACCCATTCGAGATATAAAGAAACTATTATCACAATTTTTGGTAAGTTAAAAAAGTTTCAATCTTAAATACCCAACAAACATGAAATCAAGCATTTGAAAAATGTTTATACTTCTTGAGAGTTTTTGTGAATTAAAACATCATTAAACGTTTGACACTCAAGTCAAGTCAAGTTTAATATCACATGTTTGCTGGGTATCTGCATAGTTATTAATATGTATGTGTGTATATAAATTCAAATTCGTTATTTTAAATTTTAGTTGGGTGTTAATGGTTATGCTTTTATTGTTACAAATAACGGTTACATATTATTCCATCCAGATTTTCGTCCAATCGTAAGTAAATTAGTGTTGTGTTTTTATATATGAAAAAAGATCGTAATTATTTGAATTTTATTTTTCATATCAGTTTCAACGTTACATCTTAAAGCCAGCTTATAATAGTGTTGATATGATTGAAGTTGAATTATTGGATGATGATAGACCTCCTAGAGATTTCAATCCTGTGCTACTAACGGTGAGAATATTTTATCAAAGCAAATTATTTACATACATAATATAATAACTGAAAATGGTAGTTACATAGCTTTTGGTTTAATATGACGATATATATAACTGTGTTGTTTCAGATTCGAGATTCCATTATAAATCAATCAACCGGTAGCAAATGGATGTTGGTTAAAAATCATTTTGATGAAATGGTAAATAAAAGATTTGAATATTATATATTGGTTCTCATTACAATTGTCGAAATCGTAATCGAAAGTAAACGAATCCCCTACAATGGCAAACGTTGTCATTTTTCATCGACTTCGTCACGACTACTACAACCGTAATAAGGCCAATTATTTATTTATTTCTAGTTAACTGATTAATAGTAAATATTTATTATATCTTATTATTATATTTCTAGAAACGTGTTGCTCGGGTAAAGCGCCAATATTATTGGACTGCTATACAAAATACACCATTTACTTTGGTTATAACATATCCCGAGCTATACGGTGTTTATCGTCTTCAAATACGCACTGAAGATGAAATACATCGTATGAATATTAAAGGCAGTAACACGCTAAGCTACTTTACAGGCAAACGTTGGAAAATCCATCCAAAATGGTAGAATAATTAAATATTTCTGTAAAAATGTTATTGATTAAATTGTTTGTTTAGGCTTTTTTGCAAGCATAGCAATATGACATTTGATACCCCCGAAGAGGAACTGTTATGGTTTTTGGGTAAAATGTCGCAGCCAGGTTGGAAATGGCCGTCAAGTAGAAGCGCACTGCCTCCGGAACATACGGCTGCCATGTACTGTAAGTATAGATGATTTAACAAAGCTTTACATTAATATGTAGTTTAATTAAATCAAATAACATTTGTAATTGGCAGCTTTAGCTTACATACTTACATTATAATAAATATGTAATTTTCTCTTACATAAAACCGTCTTTCATAAAATACTTTTTTATAACTTTCAAATTGGCTGCCCATTTAATAATAACTTTTTGTATGAACGATATTTTAATTCTTGAAATTAAACCACTCGAGAAAAATTACAAATAAAATTTATTCGTACTAATTAATAATAACATTAAATTAAAAATTAAAAAAACACCAAAGAAAATGGATGATAACTTCAAAACGGCTAGACTGATTTTCTTCAAACATAGCTAAGAACTCGATCAATCAAGTTACCTTTCGAAAAAAAAACCTAAATCAAAATTTGTCCAGACGTTTTTTCTCTAGGATGGCGCAGATAGACACACAGATACACAGATACACTACAAACTTATAAAACCATATTTTTCGGTCGGGGGTTAAAAATAATCGGCAGCAAAGAAAAACTCCTCTTGTAATACTAAGGGCTAATAAATCAGTGTAAGTTGAACTCCATTTTTGGTTTAAAATGTGTTTAAACCAGCAAATATATAAATCAGTAAACGTATATATTAAACGAATAAAATTGGGCGTTTAAACTACCAACGCAAACCATATATTTTTGATCGATATCCCACCACAAAACCAGCTATTTTTTGACATTTATCGTGGTGATGCCACATTATTATTGTTTAAACTAGGGATAATACATAGTAAATGATTTTCTCCTGTTGAGCTCAAACTAGATTTAATTTTAGTTTAGTTTAACAAGACTAGCGTTTAAACGTTCACTGATTTATTAGCCATAAGGGCTAATAAATAAATCAGTATAAGTTAATCTCTCTTTTTGATTTAAAATGTGTTTAAACCAGCAAATTTATAAACCATATATTAAATGCATAAAATTGGGCGTTTAAACTAACAATACAAACGATATGTTTTTGATCTATATCCCGCCGCAAAACTAGCTATTTTTTACATTTACTGTAGTGTTGCCATATTATTATTGCATAATACATGAAGAAGTGATTTATTGCTGTTGAGTTTAAACTACAATTAAATTTTAGTTTAGTTATTTTCAAAAAAGGCTAAATTTAGGCGGTTTTAAAATTTGCTTTTGGGTGTAAAAAAAGTTACCTGGCAACACTGATAAGAATTGCGTTAATTGTTCCTTGGAATATTAATCATGCAATATAAATAAGGTGTACTTATCGGCGAATTGATACAACAGAGCAACTTTTTTTGGTAATTGTTATGTCAAAAAATGTATATAGAAAAATAAAAGTGAATATTAATATGAGAGTGCGATCTTATCATATCGCATATCGCTGTAAGTAGCTTAACTGTCACTTAATTTTTGCCCCTGCTGACTTTTAAATCTGACATTAAATTCTGGGCGCCGCTTATGCCATCTCAGATCCCTCCCCCCTAATGTCCAATTTTTTGCAATATACAATATGTCATGATTGGATTAAAAATGGCGACACAGTATACAAAATACTAAAAGGGCGGTATCCAAGGGCGTGGCAAATAAATAAAAAAAAAATATTTCTGTAATCGTGGCTCAACTTTTGTTCCAACCTGCCAAGTGTATTGATAAAATATAATAAAATTTGACATCTTGCTAAACTATCATCTGGACTGTTGCATAGACATTATTAATCGGCCTTAAATATAACGTTATGAGCCTTAGCCTATATAATCACTTTGGATTTAGAACATAATAATTTCCTTTTTATCGAAAACTAAATAAAAGAAATAATTTTATCGGGTGGTTTCATAATTTCAACAATAGTATATGACCCATTCTGTTTAAATCATTCATTATCAACAAAAACAAAACTTGCAAATCCACAGCTAACACATCTGCTGGGCGCATTCCATCATACGACAAAGATAATTATTATTGTGAGTAACATTCATAATGTGGAAAATGTTTTCACAAAATTATCATTATTATATTGTGTACTCGTACTATTTAAAAATTTAATTGCACCTAATAACTCACAATTTACTAACAACATTTTCATATTTATCATTTACTAGTTACACATAAATTTTGTTCATTATTCGTAAGCACAAGGAAAAAAATAATTATTTAAAAATATATATTTAATATACTATAAATACATATATACATGCATATATACTATATATGTATGTACCTTCCGATCTAAGTTTATTCTTTAATAACGTAGTTTTTCATTCAAATTATCTCTTTAAGTAGACGAATTTGAGAAGGAAGTCTTGAAAGCAATTTTGTATGAAATGAATTTCTAGAAAACAGGGCGCAAATGAATTTTCCATAAAATTCATATTTATGGAGATATTGTCCATAATAAACTTGTCAGCTCTATATAATGGACAACTTAAGAACTATAAAAGCTATTTTTCCTCAATTAAAAAATAAACTTAGATCGGCTTGAAAAAGAAAAAAATTAACTTATATTATTTTTTCATAAATGAAAGGTTTTTAGGGGCGTCCGAAAAAATTTAATTTTTAACGATCACTCTAATGTACATATGTATATGGTCGTATATATTATATATCTGTAGGTGGGAGGTAAACTACATCGTCACATTTTTTCGAAATACGTTTTTATACTGTTGGAATCAGCATTTTTCCTCTATCGATGGGTAAATTCCAGTGAGTCATATGTTTCAAGGGACGTAATGCTGCTGAAAACCATCTCCGAAGTAAAGGAACACCAAGTCCTTTTTAATAAGTAACGATATATATATATATATATATATATATATATATATATATATATATATATATATATATATATATATATATATATATATATATATATATATATATATATATATATATATATATATATATATATATATATATATATATATATATATATATATATATATATATATATATATATATATATATATATATATATATGACGGTATATGACGTAGTTTTGTTAAGGATATCTTTGATATAAAAAAATAATATTAGAACTATATAAAATATTCGGGGCAAGTCGAATGTGTTAATATGTACTACATAGATAGAATCATTTCTGATTTTCGATATGCTTTTGCGGTCTCCTACTAAATTTTCACAATCTGACTTGATGTAGTTTACGTCCCACTTACAAGTATGATCGTTGACAAATGTAACTTTTGAAACACTTCGCCTAATATTTTCGAAAGTATTAGCATTGTGCATAATCGGTTTGTATGTTCTCTGCGGGAAATTTTATAACAATTGTCTTCAACATACTTGTCCTTGTCATCATATAATTTTGTCATAGTTTAAGTGTCATCAATGCTATACTGGAAAGACATCAATACGATGACACTTATTCAGGTATGTGATGAAAAACAATTTAGACACAAAAACGATTTGAAAACGATAAAAGGTGTGATGTGTTTGCTATAGCCGTTTTGTCAATAATTGCGAAATTTGTTTTTAATTGTTTTTTTTAACCTTTTTTGATAAATTTCTTTTCACAGTTCTATATACATATATGTTATATAAGTATGTATATATTTTATCTTGTAGTAGTTTAACTTGGGCTCAAAACTAATTCTCAAAATCTGTCGGAATTCATACACCTTTTCAAAACAATCGTATTGAAATCGTTTTCAAAACGATCGTTTTCTATCACATACCAGATTGTATATTATTAAAGTGTTAAATATGTATAAAAGAAGTAATTAAACAATGTTATGACATTTGCAATCTGTATTTTAATATAAATGTTATGTGTTGTGTTTTTCTTCCGACGGGGTTTTTTTTTAATTTGGAACGATTTTCCGTCATGCCACGTCAAATTTGGTTTGTAAACAGACCGGTTTCGGCTATGTGCCATCTTCAGTGTTCTATTGAATACTCGGTTGTTGAATAAATGTTATTGTTTTATTTTTGTGTTTAAGTACATTTTGAAAAAGTTAAAAAACATGACATTGCATTGATGTACACTTTATCGCAATTATCTATGACAGAGCTAATAATAAAAGATGCAAGTACATAATTTTAAAAACTAAGCCAGTACAGCATACATGCACAGACAAAACATTGAAGGAAACGATAGTATGACACTTTTTAATCATATTGATGACACTTTGTCATCATATATATCTCGCATCAATAACGTTTATGTTGACTTTGTGCTGCCGATATTTTGGATGGTAACGTACATAGCATTAATGATGAATTGCATCAGCGTTAAGGTGGCTTTTCTATCAGCGATATCATATTGATGACGTTTTGTCATTAAATTGCTGTCAATTAGTCATTTCCCTGATGTCGAAGTGCCATTGCATTGATGATAGATTTGTCATCATTGGCATTGATGATGCAAATAATCGAGAACTATAGCCTTTTATCAAAAAGCGAAAACTGATAACCATGGCGCTTACTTACGTCTTTTTGACGGCTATGGATCGATATGTATCAGAAAAAGTAGTTGATAATAAATACAGAATTAATAAATTATAATGCACTGTTAGCTGAGGAATTGCACATTTTGATTAAAAAAATCTTTCTGTCTAATGCATGATGACATGGATGAAGCCTTTGCTGTAACAGAGTCATGATTTGAATAAAATTTTTCGCAATTCAAAAATTTAAGCTCGTTTTCTGTAAAACAAAATATTTTGAGCTATGACTCTCTTCCAGCAAAGCCTCCACATGATATAAAATTCTTAACTATGAAGTGCACAATTATAAAAACTGAAAATACATTAAAAAAAATTTAATTAAATTCTTACTGCCTTATTTATATAAAAAATATATTATGTTTATTAACGATTTATTTGACAACTATTGTATAGAAAGTTGTCAAATAAGCTCTTAATAAACATGAAATAGTTTTTATAAATAATGCCGTTAAATTGTATTTATTTAATATATGTTACGACTTTTTAGGTGATCGTCAACTGATGCAGTCATTGGTGTTTGATGCCAGGGTAACGGAATGGTTCTCAAAAAATACTAGCTTCAACTCAAAAGATGATAAAGGGTAAGCAAAATAGTTAAACACAATTAATTAAATAATTTTATGTAAATATATAAAAAGTATAAAAAAATTTAGGGCCATTATTACAACTCGGCAATAGTTAAAGGCAGGATTTTGTCGGACGGATAAACAGTTTATCTTGATTACAACTTTACTTTAACTGAAAGTGAGCGATAAGTTAAAGGCAAGTTCATCCTATCTGGTAGGTTGAAGTAAATTTGTAATAACGATAAACTGCTTATCCGTCTGACAAAATCCTGCCTTTAACTATTACCAAGTAGTAATAATGGCCCTTAGTGATTTTTATAACGCTTATGAGATTACTTTGATCACTATTGTTTTGAAATTTTGTTAATTTATTAAATAAAGTTGTGTCACACTGTATGACTTTTATTTTACTGAATAAATATTAAATAAATATATAAAATTTCAAATACAACAAGAAAAGGAATCAAAATGGGTTCAAGACAATTGTATACTTGCGATTTTGAGATTTTCGGTAAAGTTCAAGGTGTATTTTTTCGCAAACATACAGAAAAGAAAGCGAAAGAATTGGGTGTACATGGCTGGATAATGAATACTACGAATGGAACGGTTCAGGGAGCCATTGAGGGAACAAAGCTGGAATTAGATAAAATGAAAGAATGGCTATCAACAAAAGGCAGTCCAAAATCAGATATTGAAAATGCAAATTTTTCCACGTTGAGACCGATAACTTTATACACATTTAGATCATTTGAAATAAAGAAATAACTTAAATTATGAACAAATTAATGCTATGAAGCAGAATACACTTTTAATCTGCCTTCTTATTGAGCAGTTCGGCTCGAAAAAAAACAAACATCCTGTTCAAGGTTGCACGTCAAAAAAGAAAAACTTAAATTTGTTGGTGAAAAAGGTAAAGGGTTTTCTCATAAGAGCTGGCAGTTCCTTAAACATATCCCAAGCAAGGCGAATTCATACTAGGTGGCCGCAAGAGCCCAGCTGTGTACGTAAATGTTTACACATTTGCCCTGTCAGCAGTGTCCATGATACAATAATACAAGGTAAAACTGTCAGCGCAGCTGTAGTTGTGGGTTTATATTTCACGAATGTCAAATCCGATTTACCAGAGAAAAAAAGTCTATGAAAAATTTTTCTGTTTTTGACATTCAGGAAAAATTTTACACTAACAAAAGACCTGTTATTTTTATTGTTGTAAGGACAGTTCTACCTGCTTTTTTTGTATCATGGCAGTGTTAATGTATCAGCTTTTTTGACAGCCCAAGTGTAAATTCTCCACGGAGAATTCTCTTGCGACTACCTAGTGTTGATCATCTTGATCCCAAGGTAGATAATACATTTTTTGACACAATAATTCCAAAAAAAAAAGTTGCTTTGTTGTATCAATTCGCCGATAAGTATACCTTATAGATCTACCTGGATTCGTACCAAAAATGATAGAATACAAGATTACGAAATTCGACGCATAAAAGTGAAACTTTCTGCGTATATGTCGCCACGTCTTTTACTGTGTTCCTATTGGTTAATAATTTTTAGCTTTTGCAAGCCTGCCACAAAATTGCATACATTGTTTCGAATAAAATAATACTGGCTAAGGAACACATTGACTTGGCAACCTTATGAAAAGCACCAACTACGTCATCTAATGGGAAATCATGCACATGTCGTAATCTTGTATTCTACTCGTATCATTCTTGATTCGTACTATGGCGTATACGTTATATAATATTATGAAAAACTCTATGTAAAGTTTACATTCGTTGATATATGTATGAGAAATTTTACCCAAGATACATATCGTCATATAAAATACCTAGCATCAAATTTTTAGGAGATAAAAAACTTAAAAGACTTAACAAAAAGTAAACCATTTGATTACAAAAACTGCTTTTGCAAAAAAATAAAAAATCGTAAGTGGGAAATGATTCTACGAAGAATTCTAGGCAACTTTGCCCTAGAAACCAAGGGCCATATGCATAACAAAAACTTGGCATGCAGATAGCATAACCGAGGAAATTTAATTGGCTGTTAATGAGTTCTACTGGACAATTTGATATTAAAAATCAATGTACAATATAGTGAGGAGTCAGGAGTAAAGGTTTCAATTTCCAATTGTACGGAAAAACTATAAGGCCCATTTCAATTTTGCCACTTATGGTAAGTTCCTGCCAAGTTTTGGTTATGTATTCCGCCGCAGGGGTCTGAAACAGTTTTCAGAATTTCTAAAATATGTTGTGACTTAGTTCGTATAAAACCAACCAGTGATTGGACTAGACTACCTCCAAATAGGATAAGGCACTAATTGTAACTATAAGCCACGTTACCAAAGTAAAATTTACATAGAGAGCAAAAACAAAATTTCAAATATTTTATGTTATTTTCATACAATTTTAAAGTTTTTGAAGGACAAAGCGACGCTTTAGTTTCTTTGCGTTCGATTTGTGAAGAATTTGTATCAAGGAGAATTCAGGTACCCTCGTTAGTACAGCTGATCATCAGCTGACTTCGCCAAAACGTCAAACTCTATATAAAAATATATAAACAAAATTGTTTAAAGTCGTAAGTTATTACTTCGGCTTAAGTTCATTATTTGAACTAAGGTAAATTCAAGTTATTATTAAGAGTGGAATATTAGAGTATCCACTCAGACTATAGCAGAACGTATTAGTACTACTAATTTCAACAGCTGCTACACTGTCATCATCAGCGTTCTTTTGTTCACTTTTACCACGTTTGATCGTGGATACTAATATTAAGGAAACATCAACTATTTAACCAAATTTTTTCACGAAATAGAATATGAGAAATCTAAGTTCGCTTTTTAGTAACATGGTGAGTATGAAGTTTCACCTCTGATTAATTCTTCCAATTTTTCAACTCTTATTTTATTTTTGCTTTACTTGTCGGTAAGCTCCACCTGCCATGAAACAAGCTATTATTGTTGTTATTCATGTTTAAACAGGTTATATTTTGACTTTTTTATTTTTTTATGTATGCATTGAGCATGACAGTTTGCTAAAGTGGGAGTTGTTGTTGCACTAATAAGGCCACCTGGTACTCAATTCGCCTTGATTTGTATGAAAAACAAAAACGAATTTAAAAACTTTTTTCAAATTTAACTTCGGTGATGTCATTTACACAATTAGGGCTAAAAATAGGTATGGCAGTTCAGTCTTGTGCCTCTAACAATTGACAAAAAAAATCAGGGGACTAACGCCAGTCCTTCCCAAATTATGACGCCTTTATTATAGGAAAAAATTACGAAAATTGTTTAAAGTGTACTGATGAAATATTAAGTATACGCCAAACTGCTTCAAGCCCTTTTTGTAAATTTTCGTATATAAAGGTGTCATAAAACATATTTCGGAATTTTCCGTGGTTTCTAGAGCAAACTTGCTTAGAATTCTTCGTAGAATTATATTCACTCTTCGATTTTCTGTCAAAAAATCGACCCACCCAATATTAAAATTTGTTTTAGCGTCGACATGAAATGAAGAAAGGTCCCAAAAATCAACAAAATCATTCCGAATATTATTAGTCTTTCTGTTTTCTGTATAAATTTTTTATTCCATATTTCGCAACGCCTTAATTTAGCAATAAAACATATCAGTTGTCTTCTTTATGCTTTTAATAAGCTCATTTTAAGGATTGACTATTTTTAAGAAAGAAAAAAAATGTTCTAATTTAGTTTTAGTGATCTCGGATGGCAAAAATTGTAAAAATCTATTTTATTTTCTATTCTGCACCTCTTTCTGTTTTCAATTTTTTTTTATTTCTACTTTTATCTTTTGCTTTTGTTAAAAAATACACTTTTATATTTTCATCAATTTAAATACACATTATTGCATATATTTTGTAATTTAAAACTTTTTCATTGGATAACTAGTAGTTCAAGTGCTTCAAACCCCATTTCAGTTTTAATGGGTTTGTTGCCAAGGTAAAATATTTATATGCAACACAATATTTAATTTCAAAATATAGTTTTTTTTAAGTATATCTTATATTATATTAAAAAATTCCAATATGTTTATTATTCCATCGAATAGAAATGAGTTTAAACAACGTTTTGGCATCACAGTGGCATTCTTAGCCAGTCACAGTGGTCTTACACGTTGGCAGGAGTTTCATTCCAATATGGCCGAAGAGTTGGGAGCTGGGTTAGTAAATGCTTTCAACTTAAACCTTTAATAATAATAATTTTTCACCTGCTCTTAATAGAGAAACGTTTAGTGAACACAATAATAAGGCCATAGATGAAACATGGTATAAACGAGCTGTCGATCAACACTTTGTACGAGAAGAAAGTTTCGTTTACTCTGTACCCTTTGATGCAGGGGAAACTGCTGCTGAGACAATAGTAACTGCCAGTCATGCTGTCTTCCATACCGAAGGTGTTAAATCGGCACCAGCTGCTGTCGTCGGATTTCAATTTCAACATAGTGCTTTGCTAAAACTATTTCGAAATATAACCGGAAATGTATGATACATAATAGTATACGTTGAAAAAATTTTATAACACTATTAACTGTTTCAGGCATGTGCTGTTGACGACAAAGATTGTTATGTTTTAGATAACAATGGCTTTATAATCATTTCGCCAAGTCGCCATGAAACTGGTAGATTTTTTGGTGAAATAAACGGTGCCATAATGCATCGTTTAGTGGAGGAAAATGTTTATAAACGTGTCACGGTATATGACTATCAAGCTGTTTGTTTTGTGCCGGACGGTGATATTAATTCATCGTCGTTTGTTTTGACGGTAAATTTAAAATTTTAGTTTTCAAAATTAAAGCATTAAATAATAAAATGTTTCCATGCATATTTTCAGCCTCTATTCCACCTTCTTAAAGCATTTAAATGGATAATAACCACAATTGTCTTGTATTTAATTGAATTCAGTGCTGTCGCCGCAGATTTTTTCGAACATTATGTGGACGAAAATATGACCGATTATATGGTGAATGTTAAAAACAATGAATGGGTTCGTTTGGTAACACTGCAAAGAACAAGACTAAAACCTTGTGACATGCAACGTGATCTTTATACGCTCTTCAATGAAAAGGACAATGTTGTCTACAATATGACTGCACATGGTTGTGAGAGGCCATTTGTTGTTCTGCCCATACCAGCAAGCAATTTAATTTTATTAGTTATCGATCAAATGTGTCCGCGTGATGTAGCGCATATACTTACCATAAATCCAATGGATATTAATTATCCATTAGAGGAAAATCAAACATTGGCATGTTTTAAAAGAGACCATGAATTTTCCCGAGTACGTCCTATTAGTTGTATAAGCCGACATGTTAATGTAAGTAATGAAAATAAGTTAATTTTATTTCAAATAACACTATGCAACAAAATGAAACTTTTGTCATGATCTTTGATGACCACCAAGTGTACTTTACAACACTGCAAATCCAATGCATTGTCAATAAAAAGCATTACCCATTTTAATAGTGCGCTAGTTGCGTTTATTTGCATTTTAGTTGCGAAACAGATGGCTTTAGGAATGCCATTCTTTGTCAAAGTTTGCACGGTTGCGTTTGGGAATACGTGACATTGTTGAACTGCAAAGCAACATGCGTTTAGGAAGGCTGCCCTAACTACAGAAACAGTCGAAATGTAAACGTGTTTTCTTTAACTTTTTTCTAAAATTTTGAATTTTTGAAAAACCGATTTCATCTTATAACTGGAGAAGGGGATGTTCAATTTGATTTAAAAAAAAATTAAAATAAATACGCAGTGTAGGTTGTAGGCATACTTGAGTAGATAGTTTTGACATTTTTAGAAATTCGATTACACCCTCAAAATCAAAAGCTATCGATGAAATACGATTTTATGGTACTTCAGGAACAAAAAAGATTTTCACTGCGTTATTTCTGTACCGATTGTTGATTTCTAAACGCTGTCGGGTAGAGGAGGACTTAAGTTTTCCCTGTGTATTTAAAATATTTTATTTTGGCTAATATTTTGTGGAAATATTGAAACAAAATAATTTATTTTTATTTTTTTCTGATTTTTGCAAGTTTGGAACAATTTTTTGCAACACTTTTTTCGAAACCATACTAAGTTTTGTATTTTTTTTAATAAGTGTATCTTATGGCCATCAAAACAAGCCTAAAATTATAAAAATCTGTTTGGAATTGGCAAAGTTACAATTTTTTTAACGAAATTTCAATACAAAATAGTACATGAAAAACATTCCCACAAAATAAATTTTAAACAATACATAATTTCTAAACTACTAACGGCCCTATTCATAATGTGTGATTAACAGCTAAGGACGACTTTAACGGAAAGTTCGACACACAAAACTTGCCGTCAAAGTCCATGTTAACTCTTAATCGTACATTGTGAAAAGGGCCGTAATTCGAATTATTTGAAATTTGACATATCAATAGATAATGAGCTATACTTATACAATATTGCTTGTAAAAATGTTCAGGTTATGAACTAACGAAGCTACAATGGACAAAAATGAAACCCACCGCAGGTGAAAAACTTTAGAAGTCTTATTACTTTCGCAAATCTGAACTGATTTGGAAAGTTTTTATATTTTTTAGCTTAGGCAAAAAAAATGTTAATGTACAAAAGTAATTATAGCCTAAAAATGCAAAACAAAAATTTATCTAAATAAGCGAAATAAAATTTTGCACTTAAATATCTTTTAAATTATAATAACTAGTAGGCTATAATGGTCACATTTTTTCTACGTGCGTTTAGGCAAAATTAAAACGTACAAATATTTTCAAAATCGGTAGAGATTTGCGAAAGTTATAAGACTTCCACATGCGATGTGTTTGTTTAACTTTGGCTCACATGCGATGTGTTAAATTTTTGCCCACCATTCCGTCGTTAATTCGTTAACTGCACATCCTTGCACGAAATGTCGTGTAAGAATAGCTCCTTATCTATTGATATTTCAAGTTTCAAATAAATCTGATTAGTAGTTTAGAAGTTATGTATTATTTACCATTTATATTGTGAGCAGCTCAACAATGCACTGGCAATGTTTTTGCATGCACTATTTTATATTGAAATTTTGTTTGAAAAATTGTAACTTTGACAATTTCCAACAGATTTTTATAATTTTGAGCTTAGTTCAATTGATATAAGATGCTCTTTTTAAGAAAATAAAAAACTTAGTAGGGTTTTAAACAAAGTGTTGCAAAATAAATTAAGTAAAGTGCGACTTTAGCTCGCACACGAAGGGTTCCGTACGAATACACATATATCCCTTTTCATTTTTGCCCTTATTTCATTTTGGGAATTTTTCATTTTGCTTTTTCGTTTAATTTTAGTTTTTTTTAAAGTTTTTTTGTTGAATTAACGATTTTGTTTTTGGTTTTGGCGCTTTTTTCGTTTTGGTGTTTTTTTTTTTGGTTTGCGATTTCTCGTTTTTTGCAAATTTTTTTTTGTTTTTTGACGATTTTTTTAGTTTTGGTGATTTTCTTTTTTGGAGCTTTTTTTTGTTTTACCGTTTTTTCGTTTTTTGACGATATATTTAGTTTTAGCGATTTATTTTAGTTTTGGCGCTTTTTGCCAATTTTGGTGCTTTTTCGATTTTTTATGATTTTTTAGTTTTAGCGATTTTTTTTTGTTTTGACACTTTTTTTGTTTTGGCGATTTTTTTAGGTTTTTGGCGATTTTTTAGTTTTGCCGCTTTTTTAGTTTGGCAATTTTTGGTTTTAGCGTTTTTTGAGCTTTTTTCGTTTTGACGACTTTTTTCATTTTTTTCTGTTTTTTTTTTAGTTTTTTGGCGATCATTTTAGTTTTGGTGATTTTTTGCGTTTTAGCGATTTTGTCAATTTTGGTGCTTTTTTTATTTAAGCATTTTTTTCATTTTGGTGATTTTTCGTTTTGATGATTTTTCGTTTTTAGGGTTGGAATTTTTTAGTTTTAGCGTTTTTTTAAAATTTGAAGATTTTACCACTTACGGTTTCCAAGATACAACAAATTATCTAAATTACATAGTCAAAATTACATTAACTGATAGAACACCCTTTAATTTTTATTGTTTCTATGCTACAGACTACACCAATTAACACTAACTTTGAAAATTTCAAGTATCTATAATTAAGTGTCTATATATTACATTAGTATTTCTACATGTTTCGTTGCTCGTTTTAGAACACCCTTTAATTTTTAGCTGTCATATATTTGTTGTTGTAATGACCAAAGTTTTACATAGTCTGTCAAAATTGCAGGTCTGTAGCTCTTACGTTTTCTGAGAAAACAGCCTGTGACAGACAGACAGACAGACAGACAGACGGACAGCGTAGCGAAAACAATAGTGTTCTTTTAGTGTGCGGAACCCTAAAAAGACGCCAAACTTTAAAAAATCGAAAAAATAAAATATAATTTCCACCAAATGTTAGCCAAAATATAATATTTAAAATACACCCGGAAAGCTTAGGTCCTCCTCTATTCAAGTTTTTTTTTGTGAAAATCGGTCGATTGATTTTATTCATAATAAAGTGAAATTACCGGATTTTTGCAGAAAAAAATTTTTTTTTAAAGTTGATCTCCACAGATTTTATTATAATTTGAGAGACTCGTCCGATTTTGTTAAAAATAAATTTTAATAATTTGAATTTTATCAGTCTTCAAGATACTTAAACATTGGGCCTTATTACGGTTTTCGAATTGACTCGAGTTTTTTGTATACGTTTTGAAATTTATCAATATATATGTACATAACTTTCTGTTCTGTAAATCGAGTCGATTAAAAAACCCTCGATTTAGAAAAATTAAATCCACTAATGGCAAACTTTTTTCAGATTTTTATAAAGTTTCATATATTTTAGAGCTTAAAATATCATATGATTTAAAATGCATCAACGAGGGCATTATTTATTTTTGTAACACGAGAAATTTACTCAGATTCGATTTACAGAACAGGTCCGATTAATTCAGATCTTTAAACTAGAAGAAGAGTAAAGAACTGAATAATAACTAAATATAACTAAAACTTTCTCTTACAGGAAAGCAATATAGAATTATGCGGCAATGCATCAAGTGTATTTATAAATATCTTCCTATTCCTAATAACTATAAGTTTAAGTAATCTACTCTAACGTTAATCTTTTGTTAATACAGATATGAAAAATGTTGTTTATAATTTCTTGTTTTGTTGAAATAATTAAATTAAAATTTGTAAATTTTGTATGTACTTTATCAAAAATAATTATTATTGAAAATACATTTATAATTTTTAGTATAGCAAAACAATCTAAATGGACCTTTAAAACGAAACTTTTGTAAATTGTATTAAATATTTTTCATTAAATAATTAAGCTTAAATTAAAAATTAAATAACAATATAAACAATTAAAAATTTTACAAGGCGAACTGAAACTTTTAAAGAAAGCTAGAAAAAACGCCCAAGTTTTATAAAGTTGGCAAAAAAACGTTTGAGTTCATCATTGGATGATTTTGTTTTAAATAATCTCTGAAGTACTTAAAAAATATTCCCCCTTATTCTGTAACCATTTGTCGACGTCACGTCAAGACAATATCAAAATTAGAACACTTATGTACTCGTTGCAGACAACAATTGACTACTGCTGACAGCCACTTAGTATTTCATAAGCTGCAGGAAATAGCATTAGGCTGTTAAAGGTAGTCAAATGCTGTCGACAACGCGTACGTAAGTGTCCAATTTTTAATATTGTCTTGACGTGACGTCGACAAATAGTTACAGAATAAGGAGGATTATTGGTCAATGATTATAAAACAATAACGGACAAACAGATATTAAATTAATTAGAAATTTGAATTTGAAATTTCAATAACTTCAAAAAGCATAGATAAATGCGTAGATTTCCAACTCTCGGCCTGTCTATAAAAAATTTACAACTCTCTTACACGTAATAGTGTATTCCACTGTTGGGATATGACAATTTTGAAATTGTACCGTCACAATGGTAAAATTGTACCAAATAAGCATCAATTGTACCAAAATTTCACAATAACGAGGAAGTAGCTGAAACTACTCGAAAGATATTTAACAGCAGGCATTCATTTAAACCCAGTGAAAAAGGAGCTTCCAAAGAAGTCAATAAGATCATGAACTTGTGATCCGAAAGTGTATCTTATGCCCATTAAAACAAGCCGGATAATTTCAAATACTTTTTACATGGGCTTGTCATTGAGAGTTTTCTTTTTCCTATTCTATAGATATTCTTCATTGTAAGTTTATTATTATTCTTTTTTTATATTTTGTCGACTGGCCCCAGTAGGGCTGGAACTAAGGAATTTTATTTCATGACTTGTCAATGCGTTTACTATTGCGGAAGTAGAATAGCATTTGAATTAATTATTAATAATAACTAAAATATACACATATTAATACGTTGGAAGCAATTCGAAAGTAGTTTCTTAAAAACAACTTCCAATACTTTTCATAACAAGCAATTCTCGTTCATTAACATTTTAATATTAATTGTGTTGTTATAGAAGAAGATATTCACCCTTATCGGGAATAAGAGGCGAACATTTTGTTCACGTGAAATATTTCCCATGAACAAAAAATGGTGAACAAAAGGAGCAAAAGAGTACAGTAACATAACAACAACACAAAATTGGCGATCACAATTTTAGGGAAAGGGAACACATTTCACGCGAACTTTTATTCCCGATGAGGGTGATTGCTTAAACGAACAATATTTAACATATAAAATAAAAGGAGTTTACCAAAATTCTGTATTTGCAAATTAGAAAATTATACCAGAAATATGTTAAGTGTACCAGCGTACCACTCAACTTTCGATTGTACCAAAATTGGTACAATTGTACCACAAATCCCAACAGTGGTGTATTCAACAAACTTGAGAGGAGGGGCAATTCAATACACATCAGGGAGAGTAATTTTTGTACTTCAAAATGCTGTACAATGTATTTTTTTGCACACACTTTTTTATTTAATTTAATTTTTTTATTTGTTGTCTGATAAATTTTATGTTTCTTCTTTCTGTAATTTTAAAATATTTTTTTTTAATTTTGTTGAAATTTGTGTTATCGAAGTTTTCAGCCATTTTTTTTTCATTCTGCAGTATTGCATTTTTGTTACTATTTGGGATAAATATTTTTAGTACTAAATAGAAAAATTGCAAAAAATGTTTACCAAATCAAAATTTTTTCAGCTCAAATGTATTAAAAAGGATTCTAAATTCATATTTTCATTAATTAATGCAAAATTAATTTTATATAATAACTAAAAATTCATGTTTAAAATATATAAGTTCTGTAAAATACTTTTTGTACAACTAAGTATGGTTTGGTGCTGTGGGGAAATTTTTATTTAAACCAATACAAAATGTTCTACTAATACATTCTTCGACTTAGGTTTCTGACAACTATTTGTGACCAGTCAGGCTTCTATGTTTTCTATGATCAAAAGGCTTTGAGTGGCGACTTGAGCCAATGTTGGTTATTACCACTTGTAAGGTAAAAAAGCTCTTAGATAATAATCAGCCTCTTCCCCTACGAGCACGAATTTACCCAAACTTACCCAAGAGCTCTCGGTTAAGTTTGGGTAACTTTGTGCACGTACGGGAACAGCCTGAATATTTATCATTCATACATTTTTTTATTAACTTGATTATGTTAAAATTATAGAAACTTCAAAATTAAATTCCTAAAAAGGTTTTATACTAAAGAGTTTTCTAATAAGAGCAGGTCTACTTTAACAGTCTGCAGCATGCGAAGCTGTCCAGCAGTGCCCATTTTATACTGCCACTAGAAGTCTGCAATCGCCTCTAGTTAGTGATAAAAGGAATTTAGACGATTTAGAATCATAAAAGCTCCACACGATTTTAGAAGTTTTGCAAGTTTTCGTATCACGCCAAACTTTGATCTGCTTCATTTTCCATCCTAAGGAGGTCCAAATACCCGCACCATTTCCTACACCGGTATTTGGACCTCCTTTTGGCCATTGTATAAGCCATTTTGTAAAGCGAACAATCACACAAAATGCGCATACACGACAGCAAACCACTGGCACAAACAATTGATTGCGCGTGCATGCTCTTCAATTGCGGCTTAACTGCCAATATACATACCCACACGCACGTTCATTGTGGAAGCTGTGGGAGCTAATTTTGCAGGCAAATTGACTGAATAGATTTTCGCCTGGAATATACTACATTAACCAGGAAGTTTATAAGATTCCATATATGAACTATCAGTGAAAAAGTATAAACTAGCGCCACTATAGCTAAAACCTTTGAGACAGGCTTCTTCTTCTATAGTGATGTGTAGTTTGCCGCCGAATTTTATAATTGGAGTGATGCATTCCGTTCTACAATCCATATTATTTAATAGTCTGCTATGACCAAATGGTTTATACGACATCAGTCCCCAATAAAAAAAAAGCTTCCAAGAAAGTCAATAAGATCCTGAACCATAAGTGTTCCACCAGATCCGGATAATTTTTAATGATTTTTACATAGAATTGTCATTGAAAGAAGTTCTCTTTTTTGATGCATATTCACTGGATTCAAAGTCATGCTCATGATGTTAAGAAAATTTTATTTTTTGTATGTTCTTTTTAGTAAGTGGAAAGGAATTAATTTTTAATTACTTCTATAGCGTTGTCTTTTATACATAAAAATATAATACATTTTATTTCATTTGCTATAAAAAATCAAGAAACATCGTAAGCATTTGCGAAAATTTCGAATGGGTCTCAGTTTTGTATAAGTAAAATGACTTTTTAATTATTTATCTGGATGTTAACATCCAATTGTTAATAATCACTTCCTGAGAAGTCGAAAATTTTAACTTATTGATACATACTTTGGTAGAGAAAAAGCAGTTACACGAAATTGACTTCCAATTTTTTACTATGGGTCCTGTTTTCCTAATGCGAATACCGGATTTGCATGCCGCTTTCACTGCCATTACTCTGATCGGTTTGAGGACCAATATAACGTCTAAGGGTGCAGTTGTTGTGTTACTTAAAGCTCCAGTATTGCAGAGTTCTGCTAGTCCTTGTATACTCTCAAGGCGAATTAATTTTACAAGTGGCAGCATAGCGGTAGCTGATTCTATTTTTTGGGGTACGCTAGCTGTCAAGATCCATACATAAAAATCGCTGCTTTTTTTCTTAATATTTTATACGGAGTTTGACAGCGACCGCACACCAAATATGCCTATTGTTTTCGATTGTTGTATTTGTTGCCGTCGCGCTGCCACCCTCTCTCTAACTTTTTCAGGTACGACTTTGTCTCAGTTGCCCCTCTCCATACGAGTATTTCATATAGTAGAATTGGTCTAGCTGCCACTGTGTAGGTCTAATATGTAAGATTAGGCGAAAGACCCCATGTATTTGCCCAGCATCTTTTTACGTGCATATAGAGCATTGGTGGCCTTTTTAATTCTATATTCTACATTGAGTTTCCACGTCCTTTTACTATCCAAAATAACTCCCAGGTACTTTGTATGGTTTTTGGGCAAGACCGATATACCATTTAATTTTGGTGTTGCCCAAACCTTGACTTCTACTATTAAAAAGTACAAGGGATGCTTTCAAGGTTTACATCCAGACCTACTCCTGTTTCCCATCGATGAATATTATTTAACGTAGATTCCCTGATGGAACTATTCGTGTCGAGAAACTTACAATTTATTATAATATATCGTCAGCATATGCCGTAATCTTAACTGATTTACCCTCGAGTCTAATAAGAATGTCGTGAACGACCAACGTCCAGAGAAGCGTTAAGGGAACTCCTCCTTGGCGAATTTCTTTATTAGCTTCATGCAACCGCTTATGTTGACATAAGTGACATTTAGTAATTAAAAAAGAACAAAGTAATTTCAAAATGTGTACAGATAATAGGTGTATTCCAGATGGATAACGAAATCGCCCAAACTTACCCAAAGTTACACAAACTTGCCCGAAAAGCGTTCCCGATGGCAAACATTGGGCAAGTGAGAGAGTTCATGAGAGAGTAATTTTATTTCATTTGCTGTCCAAACTTGCACGAACTTTTTCTTTGGTTAAGTTCGGACAAGAATAAAATGATCAGCTGTTTTGTGTTTACATAAATCACAATTGAAATTTACGAAATGAATAAGACAGTAAAATAAGCTGTCCATTGTGAAGCAATAATTTCTAAGCATTTAAATGGAAATATTTCTTACTTGTTTGCAAATGTAAGTAGCTGGGTTGTTATTTATTCTTTTAAATATAGAAAGCCATTTGCTTTTATAGATTTTGTCAGTGATGCACATATCTCGTTCGCAATAGGAATGCATTATATTAGGACTAGGTGAGTAGGTTTTTTATTTAATCCTATTTACTCTTGTACCTTTAGTATTAATTAAAATAACAAAACTATAATTTCATTCAGCTATTATTTAACATCTTACATTTCATACATAATAGAATAAAGAAAGATATTTGTTAGCTTGATCTTATAATAATTGCCTATACGGCACTTTTCACCAATGTTCGATTAAAAAATAACATGGACTTTAATGGCAAGTTCGGCATACAAAACTTGCCGTTAAAATCCACGTAAACTCTTAATCATATATTGTGAAAAGGATCGTTATATAAAAAATTATAATAATAACACACCAAAATTAAAACCTTCTAAAGCTTTTTATTAAGTAATTTGTACCAAAAATTTATTATATTAATAAATAAGAATAACAGAATTACATGAAAATCTTTTACCATTTTTCAATCAAAAGGTAAGTTTAAAATGCCCAAAATTATGTATAGTGATTTTGTGAACGTATGGCTAAGAATATTCACTAATGGAGGAAATAGAGTCTGTGAGGGTTACTTGGAATACGAATTATAGACCGAAATTAAGTATTCTGGAAAAAGCTAACTCTTAATAGTAAATAATTAAAACTGGTCACTAAATAAGCCCTTTAGTCAAAGAAAAAAATATTTTAACAATTTTAGGATGTGCCACCCACACTTTGACCAGAGTTGTCCTGAGAATATAAACATCATGTACATCCTTTTTTTAGAAATTTTTAAGGCTTGAATTCTATACTTAAAATTAACTGAAATTGTAATATAAAAGAAATTGAAACTCAATTAAAAACCGGTCTACTTATTTTTCATTTGAGTTCAACAAAAAGTTTATTCAACTTTAAATGTTAAAAAGTTAACAGACTTAAAACCATAAGCAATGAATGATTCCTTTTTTGTTTGGATGAATTTAACTATTAAAAGAACTAATTGCAGCTTCCGTAAAAATAAAAGTGGTTTCCCTTGTTTCTACTATTAAATAATCAACCTCAAGTTCCGTAAAAATAATTAATTTTTGCTTTATTTTTAAATGTTAAAAGCTTACTATTTCGTATCTTTAATTATTATTTTATTAAATTATGCAAAGTTATTTAATTAGTTTGGCTTAAGTTCGCTTTCAATTTGATCTATCGATCAAATTATTTTTTTATTTAAGAAAGAAATTCTAAAGCATGTAAATATTGAACATTCAAAGAAAAATTGTATGGATGTACGGAAAGTTAAACTGACAGCTGTTTCGAGATCACCATAGTCTTCTCATCAGAGCCTTTTACCAACACTACCAGCGACGGCAGCAACAACATCCTAGCAAAAATCCTACTAATTTTAGTAAGCTCAATTAACAGATTTTGTCGCCATCTCGCGGCGAGTAGTACCTATTATTAATGAACTTTTTTTCTAAATGTTCGGAACTTTACTAACTGTGTTTTCTTTTAGCATGGTGAACTATTTTAAGCTCTTAAGATTTCGTATTATCATAGAAATGGAGTGTTTTTACATCATCCCGCTTTCCAAAAGAAATTTTATAAAATCCCGCTTTTTGCTCGTATTTTTCTTCAAAATCCCGCTTTTCAATTGTTCTTGTCCCGCTTTTTGGAAAAACTTTCTGGTATTTTAGGCGTTGCCGCAGTCGGGTAAATAGGACATTAAAAGTTAATTTTCAAATATGTATGTATTATGCATATCTCTATTTCATAATCATGGGACCACAAAACGGTTTTAATGAAATACTCAGTTCTTTTATAACTTTGTTTTAAATTAATTTTTAAGTTAACACTTACTTGAAGGCAATTTGTAATTGCAACAACCATATTTAATATGCAATAATGATGTATGGTTTAAAAAAATCCATTAAGCTATATATGTTCTTTCGACTTCGGCATTTGAGTAAAAAAGAACTTAAACTGCAAAAAAAAACCAAAATCACTTAAATGTAACATAATTCTGTAAAAAAAAACTCCGACTGCAATCCAAAGATCTTATTGAACAGATTACAAAGCGGACGTAATTTTGCATTAGTTCAAACACCTTCAAGCAAAAAACAATTTTGAAAATCGGGCAGCAATTTTCCCCACTGATTTTCATAAAAATTGTGGGTACAATATGCAAGCAAAGCCTTTAAAAAAATAATTTTGGAAATTGGTTGACAAATTTCCCCACCAATTTTCGAAAAAATATGGGACCAAACTGCATGCAAACCCCTTTCAAACAAAAAAAGGATTTTGAAAATCGGTTCACAAATGCCAGAGTTATGCATGGGAGGAACAAATTTCCACCTCCGAGTTTCGAAAAAAAAATTATGAGACGAAATTGCAGGCAAAACCTTTCAAACGAAAAAAGAAGTTTGACAATCGGTTAGCATATGACAGAGTTATGTCGAGCCATAACCGCCAAAAAAGCTCAAGCGACATGCTTTTCGAAAATCGTTTTTGGACGAAAATCGATTATTTACGATAAATCGGACTATCTGTCAAAGTTTCAAAGTCCTGCCATGTACCGTTATGGAAATACAGCAAAAGAAATTTTAGCTTAAGTGCATTTTCCCTTTAAATTTTTAATTTGTTTACATTTTTTTGTAACTGCAAAATGTCGCTTAAGCTAAAATTCTTTTTTGCAAATACAGCAAAACTAGTGTCAAAAACTGCAAGGATATCAATGAAACGGTTAAAGAACAGCTTGATAAAGATAATAATTACTAGTTTTAAAATAGTTTGATTAAATTAATTAATTTTTCATGGCATCAATAATATCTTAAAATATCTTAACCCTTACAAACATGCGTTGTCTTATAGGAAATTTATTAAAACTATTAACATTACATATAACAGTCCACTACAATCCTATATAGCCAATATAAGGGCTCTACTTCGATTTAAACCAAGGTTAACTAAAAAATACTTCTCCTGTAAAATTTACTTTATGGCGCTTAAGCTTTTTTGGCGGTCATAGCACGATGTATTAGGGGAGCAAATTTCCCACTCCGAGTTTCGAAAAAAATTATGGGATCAAACTGTAAACAAACCCCTTGCAAACAAATAAAGAAGTTTGAAAATCAGTAGATAAACGACAGAGTTATGCATCAAAGGAGCAAATTTCCCACTGCGATTTTCGAAAAAAATTATGGGACCAAACTGCAGACAAACCCTTTCAAACAAAAAAAGAATTTTGAAAATCGTTACACAAATGACAAATGCCTGTGGAAACATAAAAAAATTCACAGGAATTGATAAAGAGGATATTCGGATAAAATAATAGGGTAACGACACCAAAAAAGCGTCATAAAATACCCGAAAAGCGTCAAAATTGCAACGGTGTATTCCAGATAGCAGTGGCAACTGGAATCTTATATATAAATAGGCCACATAATTTCTTGCCGTACACTTTTAAGTATCTTATTGTCCAGCAATATTGATGAACCGTATATAGTTTGAAAGGAATTTTTCTCTAGATATGCAGAATATATATATTTTTTTTTGCTTAAAAAAATCGGTTACAATCAAACCCGGTTATGGATCAAGTGGGGCGAATTTCGACCACCCGGCGGGATTCTAGTGTTAATTTCATTTGCTAACTGTTTCCTTTTTTGTGCTATCCATAATTGATCTATAGATCTTAGGAAGATGTAAGCGTAAGTTTTTATGCAAAATTTGCCACAAGGTCCTGTGAAATATGAAAATTCTGTGGAATCAACTAACATTAACTGCATAATTATCTTGAACCGAATGAAGTACGTATGGATGGATTTTTCTCGATATTACATCAGAACGATTATTATTTCCTAGTAAATTCCAACCTTTGCTCGTTCGCGAATTTCATCATGACAGTATTCAATACACTACTTTATTCTTTAGTGATTTTCAAAAATATTATCGTTTGTAAATTCTCAAATGGTTTTTGAAAGTCTGTGCATAAAATAGGAGGTTTGTAACTGTTCAAAGTTGTGGTTGAAGTCTACCGACGATTTGGTAAAAGCGCCAATGAAATGCATATAGACAATTGCTTAATAACGATCAACAAATAAATTTCATTTAAAGTATTCAATATGTTTCATCTGGATTCCAATACGTCACAAATGATTCGCAAGTTTGATTCAGTTATGCATTTATTGAAAGATATTTTCTATAAACTGATAAATTTTTATTAATTCCTACTTTACAATAGCAATTTTGTTGTTATTCGTTTATAATTTTATTTCGCTTTTATTGTTATTTACTTATATTGTGAAAATACGAACAGTGTTTTAATACAAATACATGCAGTTTTTAAATTAATTTCTAATCTGTAAGAAATTTATTATTTGACATATTGTCATAATTTTATTTTAAATGAAATGCTACATATAGACAATTGCTTAAACTCCAGCAAATAAATTTCATTTTAAATTAATTTCTAATTAAAACACATAAATAATGGATGATATTTGATAATACTATTAGATATTCTAAAATGATTGATGGATTGATTGGCTTATATCATAAAACATTATTTTTAAGTTATAAAATAAAAGTTTGAAAAAAAAAACATAATAGAAAATTTGTTATGCTACTATAAGTATATCAGTCCAAATAAAAAGGTATGTATGTTTATTTTTTACTTATAATTTTAACGAAATTTTGGTATGCATATGAAATACTTATGTAAAGCTTAAATATGTATTAACTTGGAGAAAGATTATAGCATAATCAAAATATTCAATCCGGTTTTGAGATTTGCAGACGCACACTGAGGCAACTGATAGTGATCTAAGAGCTTAATTCAAAGATCTAAATAAAAAATACCCAACATTAATGGGTATCAGGTAAAAGAAGATAAAATTTCTCATCAGTATGTGTAAGAAAATATTTAAGAAATTAACTGTGATCGTATAGTGTAATTGTAAAAGTCGACGTTTTTTTAGTTTATTTTGTGAACGCAAAGTAAACCACACTTTCCAAAGTGATTATTTAGGCTAAAGTTCGTAACGTTATACTCAGAAAGAATTACACATAATAAATATTCCAAGGGACAAGGAAAAATCAACATCAACTTAGATAACATTCATTATTTGTTTCAATTAGCTAATTAGGCCAAATTAGGTAATTGAAAACAATAAACAACGTTATCAGAATTCAACCTGGCCAAGAATAAAAACAACGTACCCAGCAGAACAGAACAATATATTCGAATGATCTGTTGGATGTGATCTCAATTCTTAATTGTGATGATCCTGATGAAAAGGGAGGGACCTTATCTTCCGGAGGCTGAAATTTAATTAACTCCATTTCTTAAAACTAGATAAAATGCTGCAAGGAATGCCGCTTTTTACCACGAAATTCCAAAAATTTACAAAATATGAATTTTTGAATATGTACTATAAATATAAAAATTTAGTTTTAAGTAAGTAAAATGTTGTGTATAAAAATAGCATTTTCGGAAAAGCGACCTTAACTTCCCCAATGCATTTCATATGAGGGAAGTTAAGGTGCGTTTCTCTCTAACTGGAGGTCTACATTAGCCATGAACTTGGTATGAACAGCATGTCGAACATCGCATATGGCTAATGTAGAGCGCTCATGTCCATGTTTCCTCCATGCTCTGACATCGATCTCTGAACATATGGCTGAGCATCAATGTTCGCTATGAGATTCGCCGTCAACAATCATTTTCAATAGAAAGAAAAGACAGAACAAAATTGGTAAATATTCCATCTCTTTTGCACTAACACAAAATGCATTGATAAGGCAGAACATGGACATCACACGTATTCTCCACAATAAATAAGTCCATGAATTTTTTACAGTTGCTCTGCCGGTGTCATGTTCATGTCATGTTCAAGTCTATGGCTCGTGAAGACGTAGGATAAAGGTAGAGGTTTGGAAAAATCTCTTTTTAAGTTACGTATTTCAGAGGTGAATACAGAGATAATTCCACTTGGGCTAACATGTCCGAGCAGTGATACCAACCATAATCTCAAAATCGACAAAATTCGCGCAAACATCTTACTTTGGCTCGCTCTACTGAAAATTCTTGCTGGTAAGTTAAGGTCCCTTTTCATCAGGATCAAATCATATGTATGTATATACAAAATTTTTGCGAAATTTGAATACGAGAATTACATCACTTCTAAATGGTCTTTATCTGATGTTTATCACAACAAAGTCCAGTGTTACCGCGGTTTATTTTTCCTCATGCCAATTTTTAGGGTTCCGTACACCAAAGGTGAAAAGGAAACCTATTGTTTTCGCTACGCTTTCCATCTGTCTGTCTGTCACTGGCAGCTATCTCGAGAACCGTAAGAGCTACAGACCTGAAATTTTCACAAAAGATGGCTGCAACATCAAATACTAAAAGTTTATGAAATTTAAAAATAAGAGAGTGTTTTAAAGGGAGCAACATAACAAGTTGAAACTCTAACGTATACTGTGAACCGCAAGATGTGTATTCATTCTATCAGGTAATGTAATTTAGCCCATGAAATTTTTACAATAAGCTGTATTTTGAAAGCCGTAAGAGGCAAACTCATGAAGTTTTCGCAGATAGTGCAGCATTAAAAAAATCGACAAAACGAAAAAAATTGCCAAAACAACTAACACAAACACCAAGGCGAAAAAAGCGCCAAAGCTAACAAATAGTCGAAACTAAAAAATCGAAAAAACAAAAAAAGAACTAAAACTAAAAAAAAACACCAGAACTTAAAAAAATCGCTAAAACGAAAAACTCGGCTAAACGAAAAAACCACCACGACAAAAAAGCTAAACAAAAAAGGGTCAAAGATAACAAACTTGCCAAAACGAAAAAAATCGCCAAAACATAAATGAAAACCCCAAAACGAAAAAACGCCAAAACTAAAAAATCGGCAAAACGAAAATAAAAATGTCGAAACAAAAAAGGCGTCTAAGCAGAAAATTGTAAATTGCAAAAAGTCGCCAAAATTAAAAACAAATCGCCAAACCAAAAATATCGTAAAAACGAAAAAATCGCAAAAACAAAACAAAAACGAAAAAATAAACAAAAGTCGAAAAAAAAAGATATTTGAATATGACAAATGTCTTTGGATCGAATTTCTGTCATCCGACACCAAATTTAGTTGATAAACAGACCGGCTTCTTCTATGTGCCATCGTCAGTGTTCGCTTTTGATGTGGGATGACGGAAAATCGTTTCAAATTCAAAGAAACCCCGTCGGAAGAAAAACACAGCACTAAATATTTGCCATACCAATAATGCCTGTTGTTTTTGTATTGTTGTATTTGCTGCCGACGCGCTGCCTGCAGCCTAGTAAAATTAATTCGCCTTGGTATTAATACTTCCCGCTGTCCGTTTCTCAGTTTCTCATTAAAGCAAATTCGGATATAAATATTATGATGAGAAAAGTGTACAGTGGACCTTCTCTATAACACCCCGTCTTCACGAGACATTTGATATTTCTTAACATAAGAAATAACGTCGGCAGAATGACGTCACATAAAAATTCATGTATTCAAACTTGTGTTAAGGGTGGAGTAAACGTACTGATGTTTGGACACAAATTTTATATATTCATATAGTAAATTTGCACGGCATTTTGCAATTTTTTTTTATAGATTTCACTTTATTATTTTTCTGTTTGTAAAAATTTTATGAATATGAACATAAATAATATGCAAAAAATAAAAAAAAAACATCTAAAACATTTATTTATTAACTTTATTTATTCTTTTTTCAATAAAATCAAACAAATTGTAACAAAAACACACATACATATTAAATTTGACAGCTTGTGCTCTAACATATTTCCTCGGGCTTGTGTTTTAACATTGATTTCCAAACATGTGTTAGGACACAAACACATTCGGTCCACACGTTAATTTCTTGTGTTAGGACAGAATTTTGACAATTGCTAACACACAAATTTCCAAACTTATGTCTCGTGAAGACGGGGTGTGACGTAGCACTGTGGCGTGAAGTAAAAAAAAATGTAATAAATCCGTAACTTCTAAACTTCGGAACCGATTTGCACAAATCAAATTGTTATGCATAGAAGAAGTCATAAGTTTTATGAATATTGTATTTGAAGACACCCTGTTGTAGTACACTGTGGATCTAAATGGAGTGAAAGTTGACCACCCTGTGTGTCAAAAATCTTTCGGGAGCTGTAACTTTTGTAAATGGTAACCGATTTCAATGATTTTTGTGCAGAGTAGTCTACATTAAAAGGCAAAGATAAAACATGCTTAAAGTGTTATTACTTCTACTTAACTAGCCGAATATATATTAAGAAATTTCACAGGGCATTACGTTTACGTGGGCTGTGCGCTGTTTTGTAGACGGTTTTTTCCAAGAATTATTATTGAATATGACCATGTCATAAATAATGTTGCATATACATACATACATATACATATACTTATTTCATTATGTTAATTTAATACGATAACTTAGGCTTAAAATGTAAGTAAGGAAATTGTTTGTTTATTAATATACCTACTAATAATATGCAGTACATATATGTAAATATATACTCGTTTGTATGAATATTACTTAATTGCGAATATATGTTTTATAACTCCTTATTCACTGTTGCCTTCTGTTTCTTCGTCCAGCAGTAAGCTAGTTGAACCATAATTACGGAGTCTAAACAAACAATTAAAAATATATTTTTTTCACTATAATTATATTTAATTTTGATTGGGCATTATTTCACTACAAATTTATAAATTCTACCATGTGAAACATATAAAAACAGGTGCAATACTTACAAACATTAGATCAGATAAGCAATTAATAAGATTTATGCAATAAACAAAAACTAAAGCAAATAAAGTAGCAGTTATAAAAAAAAAGAAAAGACAAATAAACAAACATACTCAATTTGTTATGATTTTTTAATAAAGAATAAACTAAATTTGTGTTGAAAAGCATGTGTAAATATTACCTCATCATCAGATACTTTAAGCCCATCCAAGTTTATGCTGTTCCTGGAATAATTGCCACCACCACCAGTTGCAGTATTGGAATTATCTTTTTGATAAAATTTTGAATCAGCATTTGTTGCACCAGCACCGCTACCACTAACCGTCGAAGAACGTGAATGATCTTCAAACAATTGTCGATTTATATCGTCTTTGGAAAGATTAGATGAATTCAAATTTGAATTTGAATTAATGCTATTTGGGCCACACATAGCTGTAGTAGTTTTCAAAGGCAAAGCCAGATTTGCTCTATTATTAGGAGCATTTAATGGATTTATAGCACTGGCACCGTTACTGCCACTGCCACTACCACTGCCAACACCACCACTACTATTTGGCCCATATCTTCCCGATGAACGTTCACGTTGTTCGCGCTGGTGGTGATGATGTTGATGTTGCAAATGCGTTGGATTATCAAATTTTTGTTTAGCCCTCTCGAATTCTAGATTACGACTTTTCGATTCAAATATATTCTCTTCAACATGTGATGTTTTCGCATCAAAAAAACTATTTGCTTGTTGTTGTTGCAAGAGAGTACGTTCCGTGTGACTGGAACGCTTTGATGATGGTTCAGCACCAGATGAATGACGATGCCCAATATTACCTTGCGCAGAACCATCATCGAATATCTGCCGTAAATCATTAATGTTTGGCAAACAATCACTTGGCAATTCAACTGCTATTTTATTACGCAACTGTACACCGTTAAAACTACCGCGCGTTTGTGGACTAGGTGCACGCCTTTTTAATATTTAGAAGATGTTTTCCAACAAATGTTAGTATTATGGAAGAAGTGTAGTATAGCAGATTTGGCAGCATTCCAAATGTTAGTTATTAAATATGATTATTATTTTTTATATGTATGTAATTATGTGTGTATGTATGTATGTATGTATATTTTAAATGTTATAGTTCGCAACAAGACATAAATAAATATGTCTTGGTCAGTGGCTTAAAACAAAAACAAATTAAAAATTAATCAAACCTGGTTTGTAGATGCTGTATCTGTACTTGCAAGCCTTCATTTTGACCAACTAACTCATCATTGGAACGCTGTAGACGACGTACTTGATTAACAGCTGAGTCTAGTTCATCTTCCGCCGCTGCCAATTCGCGTTTTAGTTCTTCAACACGTTGTCGCAATCGTTTTACCTTAAAAGAGGAGAGAAACAAAAACATTAAGGGTTTTCACGATGGGTAGTGCAAAGTGGGCAAACGATGCAAATGTGTAAAAATGCACACATTTGCACAACACAACAACAAAATATGTATGTATACGTATTTGCAATATGTTTCATTTTACTTCGTTTGAGCAAAAATGGTTGTGCATATTTGCTTACAGACTTGCTACGGATTAGATAATTTTAAGAGGGGGGGGGGGGCTATATAAAACCTCCAAAAATAGCGTTCCGTAATATGTGAATAGCCCCTTATAAAAAGGTTTTCTTATATTTTTATATTAAAATACATGTTTTCAATTGTATTATAAAATTAATTTTATTTTTAAAGTATGTAATGATTTACAAAACGACAAAATCACTTCAATAATTTCGATTGCATACGAGTGGACAACGAAAATAAGTTTAGCTTCTCTAGAAGATGAAAACATTTGCGTTTTCAATTCCACTCTACAATAAAAAAGTGGAAATAATATTTTGAAAATACACAAACAAAAGCAGCATTAAAAAATCGTTGCGCATACTTTTGGGAGAAACAAATTGATATTAGCTCCGCAAGTTTTGTATGTTCATAGTGGCGCCTTAAGTTATGCATTATTTTTTTTTTGTGTTTGAACTTTGTTATGAAAAAGTGCGACAGCTGAAGAAGCAAAACCAAAACGTTACGAATTTGAAAATGTGAATATTTTCACTTTCGTACTAGTTCTGTGACAGACCTGAATATTTTGAGAATATACAAACAAAAGCAGCAAGGTAGATTAATCTACCTTGAAAAGCAGCAATAAAAAAAATCGTTTTGCATACTTTTGGGAGAAACAAATTATTATTATCTCCGTAAGTTTTGTATGTTCATAATGGCGCCTTAAGGTATGTTATTTGTTTGTGTTAGAGCTTTGTTATGAAAAAATGTGAAAACTGAAGAAGCAGAACCAAAACGTTAGGAATTTGAAAATGTGAATATTTTCATTTTCGTACAAGTCCTGTGACAGACCTAATTATCTGATTTTAATGAGTTTAAAAATAGACAAAGAAAATACTTTTTACTTCATTAAGATATTTTCAATATTTTCAGAGATATTTGGCTTTGAATTTTAAAATTTTTGTTTTTGGTCTCGACTTTGTTCCCGATTTCGTAAAATGTTCAAAAAAATGTTTTATGATTTTTAGCAAAATCCTTGATAATATGTTGAAGAATCTTTTAAGTTATCTTAATTCATGTAGCCGAGAAAGTCAATCAAAGTCAAGACTTTGAAATGAGGGTGATAAATGGTTAAATTTTGACAAAAATAGAGCTTAATTGTTGGACGGTTTTCTAAAAAAAAATTCAAAACTAATTTTTATTCTTTTCAATATTTCAAAAGAACAGACGTCAAAAATGATCGCAGTTGAAATTTTAAATCGATTAATGCATGCACACTACATCAAGTATTGGACGAATATAGTGAATTTTTCTACGAAATTCTAAATTAATCGCTTAAGAAAAAAAAACGCCCATTAAGTTTTTAAAATTTCTTTACAAATTCTATAAGATACATTTGATATAATTAATCTGACTTTTAATTGTAACCCGCCCGGTCAAAAATGTGGCAGATTTTCTAAAAATAGTCAAATTTTCAGAAGCCTTAAAGGCCGTTTCAGACTATAATATAAGTATTAATACTTTTGAGGAAAATGAAACTATGACATATTGAGTTTTTATTGTTTTTTGAATAGTTTCAAACAGAGATGAAATCAGGGAGGAATTTTCGTCAAAAGCATTAATATTTGTATTATAGTCTGAAACTGCCTTAAACTCTGCACGAAAATAGTACCAAACTTAATTTTTTAATTTTTATTTCTTTCCGATAGATTTCTAATTGTATAAAGGTGTAGAAAAATAAAATAGATTCATATCAAATAAAAAATTATTTGCTGGGTTTCGTATAAGCTTCAAAGCCTACTATGCTAGTTTTTGAAAATCATTTATTTGTAAATTTTCAAATGGTTTTTGAAAGTCTGTACATAAGATAAGAGGTTTGTAACTGCTCAAAAATATGGTTGAAGTCTTAAAGCACCAATGAAATGCATATAGACAATGCTTAATCATCAGCAAATAAATTTCATTTAAAATGTATTTCTTTACTATTTATTAAAAAAACATAGCAATCGTCTTATGCTTAACAAATATCAACGATATATTATATGGGAGTTTTTTTATGAGTTTTCAACTCCAAAAAATATGTGAAGAAATTACGAATAGCAAATTTTTTAAATTTTCTCAGTCAAATCTATTATTTATTTTGCAGGATGATCTAAATTAGCACAAAATATAAAAATACACTTATCTACCTGTCTATTGGTATATAATAGATATATATACGGCCACAAACAGACGCCTCGGTGAAATTTGGCAAAAGAGTATTTACTAAACGTATGTACTGTACATGTGCATGAGATGTATGAGTAATATGATGGTATGTACTATCATATTACTCATACGCCTAAACATGGGAAATTCTCATTTTCTTTCCGTTTTTTTAAATTAATAATTCGTAGAAAATGCCCGTTCGATATATCGTTATTTTTTTTTAATATAAGAGTATTGCTATGTTTTTTAATAAATAGTAAAGAAATAAAAATTAAAAAATTAAATTTGGTACTATTTGCATGCGATTAATTTAGAATTTCGTATAAAAATTCCCTATATTCGGCTAATGCTGGATGTAGCGTGCATGCTTTAATCGATTTGAAATTTCAACCACAGTCATTTTTGAAGACTGTTCTTTTGAAATATTGAAAAGAAAAAATTTTTGTTCTGAAATATTTTTGAGAAAAACGTCCAACAATTAGCTCTATTTTTGTCAAAATTTAGCCATTTTCACCCTCATTTCAAAGTCTTGACTTCGATCTTTTTTTCACGGCTACATGAATTGAGATAACTTAAAAAACTTTAAAATTTCTTCCACATATTATCAAGGATTTTGTTTAGAATTATAAAATATATTTCTTTTAATTTTGGCTATGCTATTAACAAAGATATTTACGAGATTACGAACAAAGTCACGGCCAAAAACCAAAAATGCAAAACCAAATATCTCTTGACTCTTAATAGCCTTTACAATAAGTTTAAATTCATTAAAATCGGACTATATTAGTAAAAGTTATGAGACCAACAAAGCTTTAAGAAATTTAATATTTGACATATTGTCATAACTTTATTTTAAATGAAATTTATTTGCTGGTGTTTAAGCAAAAAAATAAAATAGATTCATATCGAATACAAATTATTTGCTGGGTTTTGTATAATTTTCAAAGCCTACTACTCTGATTTTTGAAAATCATTTACATATTTGTAAATTCTCAAATGGTTTTTGAAAGTCTGTATATAAGATAAAGAGTTTTTAACTGTTCAAAATTGTGTTTGAAGTCTACTGACGATTTGGTAAGGTACAACAAAGTTTATCATGCCCGATATAGTCAACGTTGACACCCTATAGCTCAACGTGTGTTAATAGTGTTTCAAAAATTAGCTGCGGAGACTTGCATATGCGACTTTTATATCAGTTTTACTAAATATATACATTTTTCAAATTTTTTCTACTTGTTTGTACTTCTGTATGATTTTGTTGTAATTTGCTTCCGAAACCACTTGTTGTTAAATTAAATTACCAATAAAGTAGTCGTTTTCAATTTTAATATGAATTTTTAATGCATTTTGAAATTTTGAGTTTTTAAACCCGGTCGTATATAGCGCCCACTGTGTTAAAAATAGCTAATTTATATACTTACAGACCTTATAGCCTACAGCCTTTCCAGGCATACGGTTTTTGATCAGACTATTAGTTTGGAAGATATAAGCTTTCCGACGACTAAAGATTTTTATCGGCCACTGTGCTAAAAATAACTACCTAATTTTTAACACACCTTGTAGCCTACATCCTTCCCTATAATTCATCCATACATTTTTTGTGGATCAGACTATTCGTTTGGAAGATATGATTTTTCCGCCGCTAGATTGGCTTTTTTCCCTGGATGCGTCGCGTCGCCTCTCTTTTTGGTTCAATTTTGCCTCGTATAACGCGGTTTTACACAGCATTAGACTTCTTTTGGACGAATTGTATCACCGCCTTATAGGAGGTATACCTATACATAATGGCCCTTATCGTGTTTGGCGATTTTCGCCTTCGATTACGAGATTTTTGAAATAGATTAAAGAAAAATGTAGCGTGCTGTCTTTAATCTATTATAAAAATGTCGTAGTCGAAAATCGCCAAACACGATAAGGGGGAATATGTATGTATGTATGTATGTAAATCTGTTGCCGCAAAACTTGTAAACTACTTATCACCTTATTGAAGTCGTTTTGGGTGCACTGATAATTCAAAAATTATGAGAAAGCAAGATATTAGAGTACACAGAAAAAATTATCACCAAATAATTTTCAAACAAAAGTTTGTCTAAAAATAAATTTCATTTTCAGTAAAGGTTCTTTACATAATCAATGAATTGTTTGTTTAACTCTTATTTAGGACGCAAACACCAAAAACAACAAGAAAACCTGTGTCGTAAAAAACAACCCCGATGACGACATACACACAAATAACACCAACACATTTTTTTTCAATGAAATTGTTGAGATCTTTTTGTCCATATTTACAAATTTGTTTGTAGGTCCGTTCCTAGAAAAAATATTTACTATTTCATTGAACTCCTTTACAGAAAATGAAATTTTGTTTTTTCTGTGTACACAGACTTAAAACAGCCACATACGTACATCCTCTAGCACAGATGATTACGTCTTATCCCAGCAACACCAAAACATTCGAAAATAATATTGCATTCGAATGTTGCGTAAAGATTTCTCGGACAAAACACTCGAGAACAGCTATATAAATCGGAAAGAGAAATAGCTGGCTGCAAATCTTTCGATTTCAATGTTTCGATAACGAATCAATAGCGAATCTGTAGCAATATCAAAGGAATGCGAATGTACCAAGTTTGTTTACTGAAGATTTTTAAGTGAATCAATTCGTTAATGTCGTTGCGTTAATTCTCATTAATTTTTTTAGAGTCTTTAGATAAACATACAGACTTGAACACATTTAACAAAGTGAATTTTCATAAATGCTTAATGGACAATGATAATGATGACCCAGACAAAAATTTTGTTTAATATATATTACAAAAAATACAGTAAACATTTTTGTTTGATTAACCCTACGTCTATACCTGATATATTTTTATCATGACAAAAGTCAAACTTTATATTGAAAAATTATATTTTTTTATGTTAGCTGTTTTTCATATATGGAATTTGACATTTATCATGATAAAAATGTATCAGGTATAGACGTAGGGTTACCCTAGTAAACTATTTTGTTTAATTTTTTTATTTGTACGTAATTATTATTCGAACTGAAATAGGCATAAGTCGGAAGTTAATATTATTCGGCTTAAGCTCAATAATTGAATTCCACTCATAAAAATAATTTGAATTTACATATTTTGTGTAATATTTGTTAGTATTTTTAGATTAATTGTTTTATAAATTCAGACAAAAATATTGTTTGATTTTTTTCAGAAAATCCAGTAAATCTTTTTGTTTGCTTTATTAAATTGTTTTGTTTACAATTTGTACAAAGTAATCATTAATTATTCCATATTTGGAATCAATATCTGTGAGCGTCTACAAACTAGGTGTGAATTTCTTTATAGGTATTGCGCGTAATCAAAAAAAAACTGGTGGGGTAGGAGCTGTGGGAAGGGCACCTCACTTGGGAAGCAGTATGCGTAGTCCAGCACAAAACTAAGAAAATAGCGTTGCGTAATATGTGAATGGCCCCTTGCAGTCGGTGCCAAGAAGGTTGTTAGCTAAACGCAAAAATAAATTTATAGATTGCCTTCTTGGCACCCGCTGCAAACAATTAAATAGTTAACGCACATAATAATACATATTTTAGTTAATTTTTACTTTAGAGTAGATATATTTTGAAATGTTACTATTCAGGCTTTAGTTCGTTCAAATTATTATGTTTTTTTATTGAGAAAGGATTTTTCAAAGCATGTAATAATTGAAAAAGACAAAGGGGAATTCTTGGCTTTGTATGGGTCGAACTTAACACCATGCTATTTTCGGGATCAACCACGATCCCATCATCAGAGTTCGTCTTACACTCTAGGCTACTACAGCCCCAAAGTCAAGCAGATAAATATCCAACTTTAAACTAATTTGTATACGCTCTTTACAAGTCGAATAATTTTGTTTCGAAAATTTCTCGCTTTAAGTGGCTGCTAGACGGATCAATATTTTAGCTTCAATATATTTGCTTGTGTGCGTTTGTTATGAAAATCAAAAGCATTTTGATATTCTTCAATATTTCCCCTCCGTATATGTGTACATATTTTTTGTAATCAAACGCACACAAACACATATATTGAAGCTGAATATTGACCTGTGTGGCATTCGCTTTAGCGAGCATTTGTTTATTTTGAATCTCAGGTTTAGCGGGATTGCTCATTATTCTCATTTCTGCCAAGCAGTTACAAAAAAGGTGCGTTTGATATTTTTGCGATATGTATATCGTGACTAGGGATGCCAGCCGGGACTGCTTTTTTAAAATCCCAATATTGGGGATTTAGAAATATAGTCCCGAAATAATGATCGCGAGATTTTTAGGCTTTCAGAATCTGAAAAAGTATTACTAGTATGCATTCCTTATTTATTTTTTTCTGAAACAACCTTCCCTGCGACAATATTTTACCGCATTCGATCAGAAAGTCAGCACAAGTTAGTATCTGAAGTCGGTCAGAAAACGTATCGAAAATGATATGAATGGTTCAAATGAAAGCGGACCTCTTTTTATGAGGAAATTCTGAAAACTTTCCCGAAATTTTTCAGAGAACTTTGTACCAATTTTGAAGGAATTTCTGGGAAAATTCTAAAGGAATTTTCGATATAGGAGCTGTTCACATATTACGTAATGCCCTCTTCTCCGCCGTAAATTTTAAATTTTTCAAAACACTTTTAATGCATTTTTTCCAATATTTTTTCCGAATCCCGCTTTTTTTCACAGCAACCATATTGTCACGTTAGATGCACATACATATATGTATATGGCTCTTTCTCATTTCAAATGCTTTTTTTCGTGTCCGTTGACTTTCAATAGTAAAATATTTCATAAAATAAACGCATAAGTTTTAAAATGAAAACTGCTCTATCATGATTTAATAGATTGTAAATAAATTTACATAAGTTTTTTGATAAGACTGTCCATTATGTGTTAAAAACGAAAAAATACTGTTTTTCCCTCTTCATACAAAAAGGCGTGTCCGTAATGCATGGTGTTGATTTTCCACATTAAGAAACTATGAATTTTTCAAAAACGAGATTAAATTTATAACGATTTTAAAATATTTGCATTTGGTTCTCTTATTTCATACATCAAATTTTTTTAAAATATTAAAAATGTTTTTTTTTCTAAAAAATTATTGGTGTCCGCAGTCATGTGTATTGAGCATTACGAGTTGTTAGTACGCTTTATTACCCAGTTTAATTATTAAAATTGCATTAACAACATACACTAAAATAACAGCGTAGGTTTGTACTTCTAAATATTTAAAACTTTTGTGAACTTTGTTAAATAGTATTATATTGCAAAACATTTCATCAATCAATCATCGTTTGTATCCAAAAAAATGTATTGAGTGTTATTCATATTTTTGTAATATTATTGAAATTTTTAGTGAATATCTAAGTGAATGAAGAAGGTTATGTTAAAATACATCGAAGATTATACATCTGCATTGTATTGAATTCAAAATAAAGTATGTGTTCTGAAAAAAAATGTTGAGTTCGTATAAAAATGGATTGAGCGTTACGTGAAAAATTTGTTTAATGTTTAATGTATCTATAAATTTTAGGACGTTAAAAAAAGTTAAATGCAGCTGAAGGGTAGGAACGATGTAACGAACATTTTCTGTTTACAAATTTCTGGTTTTCTTTGAAAAAATGTTTCTTCTTTCGCACTGTGGGTTGTTATACTTTTCGAAGAATGTATTAGGTAGGTCGTATTTGCAACACAAAAGTTATTTCAAATTGACATAACTTTTGACATTGTTGGTCGATTTAATTAAAATAACTCTTATTTTTTTGCTCATATAATATAAATGTTTGTAAAATATTATTTTAAAGCATAAATTTTTTTTATTTTTCCATGTGAACCCAAGTTAATATTGAAAAAGTGATCCTAACTTTTAATTTCCTCCTGCGGTTATTATCAGAGTAGATGTATAGTGCTTTCAAACCCTATACTAGTGATGTTACGAATATCAACTTTTAATATTCGCGAATACGAATACGAATATCTGAAACAATATTGGCCGAATTCGAATACGAATACGAATATTCAATCTAAATAGTTAGTACCACTTAATATTTCAAATTTAATTGAAAAAAATCTACCCTTTGCGTCAATAACAATACATTGAGAAAAAAAACTGTCACAATACTATAGGTATTTAACATTATTATGATATTCCGATGACGGAATTTGAAATTATTAACTTAGCACCTGAAGGCCACTTTTTTAAATTTTTGGTGGAAAGTAAATACAGGAAAATACGAGCTTCTTTTACCTATACCGAAGCAATATTTAGTGACACCAGCGGCGAGTGTTCCGAGCGAGCGAATGTTTAGTGGTGCGGAGCTTATTTACACACCGCGCTATAGGCTTGATGGAGAAAAGACTTCGAAACTTTAATTTTTGAAGTTCAACATTTCTCTACTGAGCTTTGAGTATTACTCTAACATGATTAATAATTTAATTTAACAGGACTTTACATTTTAAATACCATGTCGTTGTGAAATATATTTTGTTTCTTTTTTCTTTACTAAAAGAAGATTATTGTTTTGCGTTATAGACAAATTTTTTTTTAGTAAAAATTAATATTTTTTGTTTAATTTTCAGTATTTTTTATGTATTATTTTTTGGAACGTATTCACAAAATATTCGCTTGAATTTGGCGAATACGAATACGAATATCATGAGAGAGGCGAATATTCAGCGATTCGAATACGAATACGAATATTCGTAACATCACTACCCTATACTCATTTTTGTGATATATTTTTTTCGGAAAAATCCTTCATGGAACAACCGTTGAAGCAAATGTAACGCTCAATACACAAAAATTTTAAAAAATTGATATATATAATTTTATTTCAGGAATAAAAATCTTATCTTCTAGAAATGAGATGGTTTTGTACCTATCAAGAACTTGGTCCTTGTTTTGATCTCAGTACTTCTTATGGACGAAATTTTTGGATAGGAACTTGGCATTATTTTCAAATTTATGTTTTTTTTGCGGATATTAGTTACATTGGTAAACAAAACAAAGAACACAAAATGTACGTTTAGAATGAGAATAAGCCATATATGTATATACATATACATATGTATGTACATACTCGTACATTAGTATCTACAAAACAAAGCAGCTACATACATACATATGCCTTGTGTACAGCATATTGAAATGAGAGAATAAAATTCAAATTGATAAGAATACAACAATAAAACTCAGCATGTTTACGACAATAATCCAATCAACAAACTAAGAAAGTAACCAAAAAATTGAACGTTCGTTCCTACCATTAGTTTAGTGAGAATATTCATATGAAATACATAGTAGTGGAAAAAAACATAGCAGCTGATTTAGTTGTTTCTAGTGGATACTTATCTAACCGAGTATAAAATAAAAGAACAAAAATGATAGCGCAAAATATTTTAAGTAAATTGCGACCAATAGTATCAAGAGGTACATTTGCTACAAAAGCAAATGAGCCAAAATTTAATTGGCAAGATCCTTTAAATTTGGAATCACAACTAACCGAAGATGAAATTGCCATACGCGATTCTTTTCGTAACTACTGCCAAACTACTCTATTGCCAAGAGTAATTAAAGCAAATCGTGAGGAATTGTTCGATAAAGCTATAATGCAAGAATTTGGAAAATTAGGAGCTTTAGGTTGTACCTTAAACGGTTATGGTTGTGCTGGTGTTTCCAATGTTGCCTATGGCCTTTTGACACGCGAAGTTGAACGCGTTGATTCTGCATATCGTTCTGCCATGAGCGTTCAGAGTTCTTTAGCTATGGGTGCAATTTACGACTATGGTACAGACAGACAGAAAGAAAAGTATTTGCCACTTATGGCTCAAGGCAAAATAATTGGTGAGTTATTATTTTTTGCCAAATTAAATACATACTGAGAACAAGTTAACTTTACTCGTAATATGCTTATTTAAAAAAAGATAAGCACACGCAAACGCAGAAAATGATAAATAATATAGTTTTGTTATTGTTCCTTTTTTAGGTGCTTTTGGTCTCACTGAACCTAACCATGGCAGCGATCCTGCTGGTATGGAAACCAGAGCAAAATATGATAGTAAAAGCAAATGTTATATTTTAAATGGATCCAAAACATGGATAACTAGTTCTCCTATTGCCGATATTATTGTTGTTTGGGCAAAAGGAGAAGATGATAAAGTGCGTGGCTTTATTATCGACCGTGAGCAATCATCAAAAGGTTTAGCCACTCCCAAAATCGAAGGCAAATTTTCTTTAAGGGCTTCTGCAACTGGCATGATTCTTATGGATGATGTTCATGTTCCAGAAGAAAATTTATTACCTAATGTTGTAGGTTTCAAAGGACCATTTGGTTGTCTCAACAATGCTCGTTACGGTATTGCATGGGGAGCTTTAGGTGCTGCAGAGGCATGTGTTGAAATTGCTCGCCAATATACGCTTGATCGTAAACAATTCAAACGCCCCTTGGCTGCAAATCAATTGATACAGAAAAAGTTTGCTGATGCTTCTACTGAAATTGCTCTAGGACTGCAAGCCTGTTTACAAGTGGGTCGTCTTAAAGATAAAAAACTTCATACACCAGAAATGATTTCGATGATTAAACGTAATAATGCCGGAAAGTCCTTGGAAATTGCTCGCAATATGCGTGATGTGTTAGGTGGCAATGGTATAGCAGATGAATATCACATTATACGTCATGTTATGAACCTTGAATCAGTAAATACTTATGAAGGTACGCATGATATTCATGCTTTAATATTGGGTCGTGCCATTACCGGCATTGCTGCCTTTGCCAATTAATGTGAAATTAAAATTATTACAATGATAAGAAACTTTGCATTTATGGGTTCTAAGCTCCTTATAATATGAATATTTGTAGTTTATGCGAAAACTGTAAATATGTACATATGTATGTACTTGAACGTGCTTATTATTTAAGTAAATAAGTACGTGTATGCATTTATTTAATAAAATATATTTTTGTTTTTAGATTTCAACTACGAAAATTTTATATAAGTATGTATGTATGTACTTATGTATATTGATTTCTTCAAATTCTAATTTTCAAATAATCAAAATTTTTTAAAATTATTAGACATTTTTGTTTTCGATCACTTCAGTAATTCAGTCAATTACTAAATTAATTGAAAGTAACATTAATTTTTGATTAGCTGTTTAATATAAAAATGCAACGGCACCAATCTGGCAGCATATCGTTACCTTAATATAGAAAATCCAAAGTCATTATTTTTTTCATATCGAATTTTTTTGCATATTTCGACAGATTGAAGGAAGCACTAATATATCGAAATAAGCAAAATAAATCGATTTGAGAAAAATAATGAGTTAGGGCATTTCTATATTAAGGTAAGGATATGTAACCTTTCATTCAAACAAATTTCAAAATCGGTCTACAAATTGTGGATTTCTGAGTGAACAAACATTAAAAAAAATGCAAAACGAATTCATAACGTTTTCCTTTTTGAAGTTGATTAAAAATTTACTTTTTGCTTAGCTATTACTCAGAAGATAAGATGCAAAGAAATTATATGTTTCAATTTTAGTTTTGTTCATTGCAGTGCTTTATTACACAAAATTTTTTTATTTTGTGGTCTGTAGTTAACAAAAAACGTACATTTGCATTGTTATGGATTACAAGTTATGTTCCAAAAATTTTATTTGTGGTTAGCTAATCTACATATCAAACTAAAGGCCGTGTCAGATACAACTTTGTCGCTTTGCGTGACGTTTATAACTTTGATAGAAAAGTGTAAAGCAAAAGGTGTATGACACAATGAAAACTTTGACAACACTCGCGCATTGATCGTTTACCAAAAAAGTAGTTGATAATTTTGCTATTTATATATATATTTTTTATAAAAATAAAAGTCAATTATGTTATTTTACGATTTATTATAAATAAATAAATGCCACATACATATTTACCTCTTATTAAAACAGATTCAAACGCGCAATATGTTTCGTTTGGCAATATAATAAAAGAAAATTATTCCAGCTGATTGTCAAAGCAATCAAAAAGATGAGAGTTGGCGAACTTTTCGCTTCACGCTGCATTAAAAGTGCTTTATGTAGCATGTTTCGTATAAGTATGTACATTTCATCTTAGATGTCAAAGCGAACCTGTAACGCAACGCGAAGCAAAAGTTTTATCTGACATGGCCTTAATTCCTCTAAAGAGCGTTAACTCGAATGCGCATTGCGCATTTTCGTTAGCTTTTGTGTGCTGATGTGACGTCAAA
>OY101448.1:156975983-157039106 GCA_956483635.1 Panzeria rudis | reverse complement strand
GTTTTTGTGGTACCAACATATACCTTTTGGCATATATTGGACCCGTCTCCATTACAACCAATTTTATACACTATATTCGACTTTTCATCATTTTTTAATCTTGATTTTGTTTTACTGAACAGTTTATTGTTTGTGTTAAAAGTTCTGAACGCTAATTGGTTTTTGTCTTTGTCGTAAATGTCAGACTGCTTTAGTCTTTCAGAGAACCCCGGTATATATGTTGATGATTTATATGATTTGGGTGCTTTTTCTGTTTGAATACGTTCATTGCCGCTTTTGGCTTTTACATGTTCCAATATTATTATGGAGGAACTATTGGACGCGTCTCTAAGAAAAATGGAAAACAAACCAAGATTATTGGTCAAATATGTAGAAAGTGGCGCTACTCTGTTCTGCTGTGTACGTTGAAAAATTAAGTTGATGTTAATTTTTCCATTGTTCCTTGGAATATTAATCATACCCAATTCTTTCTGAATATAACGTTACGAACCTTAGCCTAATAATCAATTTAGATTCACAAAGCAAATACGTTCGAAATAATCATATTAATAAACAATTAGCTACTGGCTTGAGCTTTTCACATGTTTACATGTTCATATATACTTAAGTATAAAATCAAACCAAAAAAGTTTGTCTTGAGTAGAACAAAAATCAGAAAAATGGGAATGAAGAAAAATAAACCGATGGCAACGCTGGGAAAGTGCACTTTAATATCAGCTTGAGAGTGATTTAATTCTCGTATTCAATTTTCGCGAAAAAGTTGTATATATAAGAATTAAAATCACATTCAACAGAGCCACCTGACAAGTGGTGATAGCAAATACACGTGAGCACTGACGATGGAAGTGTAGCGGCTTCCGAAAGTGGCGCTACTCTGTTCTGCTGTGTACGTTGAAAAATTAAGTTGATGTTAATTTTTCCATTGTTCCTTGGAATATTAATCATACCCAATTCTTTCTGAATATAACGTTACGAACCTTAGCCTAATAATCAATTTAGATTCAAAAATAGTGTTTGTTTGGATATTGATAAGGGCTGATTAAAGTAAAGCCTAAACAACGCTTTTTACTTAAAAGTTTATTTATTTATTTTTCAAAAATGTAAATTTATAATACAATTAATTCCAATTTACCTTTTTGTAATTATATTTTTATTATATTTTGTGTTGTTTTTTCACTTGTGTTTTTGTATATATTTTTAGATTCCCCTGAAGATGATCAACGAAGTTGATCGAAATATCGGGAAAATAGAATATTAAAATAAATAAAATGAAAATCAGGAGTTTTTTCAATTTATTAAACGGACCTCAAGCTGAAATAAATCTTTTTTAAAAATTAATTAAATAAAAGGTTCTACTAAAATTACACAATAATTAATTAATTTTTATAATAAACTTTTTCTTACTCTCTTTCTGCTTGTACAGTTTTCTGCGCCTCATCTAAACGTAATTGTAACATTGATATTTTTTGTAACAAATAATCTTCGTCAAAGTCATCCTTTGATAATTGTTGAATTAAGCGTTTTTCCTCAGCGGAAACCTCATCTAAAATAGTGAAAAGGCAAATCAAAGTAATGAGATTAATTTATTTCTTAAATAGTTCCAATAAAAGTAAATATAAATATATATATATACATAGAGAAAATATGATGTCCGAAATTTTCCAGAAATAAAAATATCATTTAAAAAGCATAAAAAATTGCATGTAATATAAAAAAATGTTATTAAACTTACCCAATTCGGAAACATTTTTATTTGCAACTCCTTTTAAAATATATTCTTCAATGTCATGGTCCTTAAGTTCACCGCCAGCTGCTGCCTTAATGACTAAACCATCCTCGCTGTTTATATTTTTTAAACCATCTGAAGAAATGTCAGGAGAACAATTCGCATCCCTACTATTCGCCTCGTTCTCATCACCAGCATCAGCCATTCTAAGTGAAATAAAAATTAAGTTATTTGGAGGATGTTTCTATACGACATTTTTATACCCAGTTTTATGAAACTGTCCGGCATGTTTCATCATTAGGGAATGCACTTTTTCCATTTCTTTTTTCAATTGGGATATTTGCATTTCAAGGTCATTTTTTTCGCGTTTATAGGAATTAGATTCTTTCATAGCGATTTCAAGATTTACCCTCAATTGTTTAGCTTCTTCTCTGGCTTTATTGCGTTCGTTACGAACCTACATAAGTATATCCAAAGTAAGAGAATTTTTGTATCGATAAAATTTTTTAAAGTATTATGTTAACCGGACAACACACACATACACAGATGTATTGTAATTTGTTTGGTTACCAAACATAACAACGCCAGCCGACGATTATGCGTTAGTGATCTAAAACTCACCTTGCTCCATTTTTCCCGCCAGTTAGCGGTACAATCTGACCACCATTTCATTGTTTTTTCCATTTGAGCTGCTCTGGCTCGAGCTTCTTCCAATTCCCTTTGACGTTGAGACTGCAGTGAGAAAACAAATTATTAATTTATAAACTTCTCAGTTTTATATATTATTTACCTCACGTGCCTCCCATTCAGTGTCGCCTGCACCATATCTAGCAGTAATAGTACTATTAATAATTCCTACACCAACTGCTGTGTGGTCTATCAGTTCACGCCTATTGACGCCTCCAGTACCAGCAGTACTTTGAGACATTTTGTTAGAACCTAATTGTCACAACAAACTCTTTAAATAATATTGAAAGTTTCACTTTTGAACTTTATTTAATAATTTTAAACTTAATTCAAATATTTATTGCATTTATACACTTTTGTGCAATAAGATTTTTTCATTACTGCAGTATTCTTTTTTTTTTTTTTGTTTACTATACAAAAAAGTTAATGGTGCCAATTTTAGTATTAAATCAGGGTTACATTCTACAGTATCAGATTTAAGCAAATGCTCGCATGATTTCGTCAAGTATTAATATTAAGTATGCTGCCAGATAGGGGTTCTGAAAATTTTATTATTTATTATATGAATCAAAGTGTAAATACAATTGAGTTTTAAAGATTTTAATAATTATCTAATAAAAAACACCTAAAAATGATGTGCTCAAACATTCAATAGTTTGCATAAACTCTAACAACACTGGTAATCCATTTGGCTGGCAGCACTAGCCACAAACTGTCAGTTTTTAACGAAAAATTACTGTTCACTGAGCAATTTTTTAACTTCCTTTCTTTTGACAGAACGTCAGCAACGTGATTCGGTCTTTTTCCGTTTTGAACTCTGAAGATGGCGGTCGGTAAAAATAAAGGTCTATCCAAAGGAGGTAAAAAAGGTGGCAAAAAGAAGGTTATTGATCCCTTCTCCCGCAAAGATTGGTATGATGTTAAAGCACCCAACATGTTCGCCACTCGTCAAATTGGCAAAACCTTGGTAAACCGTACCCAGGGCCAAAAAATTGCCTCTGACTACTTGAAGGGCCGTGTATTTGAAGTCGCTTTGGGTGATTTGCAAAAGGATAATGATTCAGAACGTTCTTTCCGTAAGTTCCGTCTCATAGCCGAAGATGTACAAGATCGTAACATTTTGTGCAATTTCCATGGTATGGATTTGACCACCGATAAATACAGGTAAAGCAAAAAGTTGCTATATAAATTACTTCGATTAAGTGTGTGTGTATATATATAATGCCTAAAAGTGGCTAGCTGAAAATAAAAAAATAGCACAAGAATTATTGAAAAAAATTAAGTAAATTTTGCAAGAAAAAAATGAACAATGTTTTCTTTTCGAGTGCTTTGTTGACGGGATTTACAACAAAAAGTATTGAACATGTTTATAAAAAATGGATATTGAATTTATTTATGACTTTCTAAAATCTGCTTTTTATTTCTAGATCTATGGTCAAGAAATGGCAAACTCTCATTGAAGGTATTGTTGAAGCTAAGACAACTGATGGGTACTTGCTCCGCGTTTTCTGCATTGGTTTCACCGCTAAGGATCAACAGTCTCAGCGTAAGACCTGTTATGCTCAACATTCTCAGATCCGTAAGATTCGTTCCAGGATGCACGAAATCATTACCAAAGAAGTTACTAACTCCGACTTGAAACAATTAGTTGGCAAATTGGCTTTGGACTCCATTGCTAAGGATATTGAAAAGAACTGCCAACGCATCTACCCATTGCACGATGTATATATCCGTAAGGTTAAGGTATTAAAGAAGCCCCGTTTCGACTTGTCCAAACTATTGGAATTGCACGGTGATGGTGGTGGTAAAGGTACCGAAGCCGTTGTGTCAGCTGAAGGTGCTGTTATTGAAAGACCAGAAGGTTATGAACCTCCAGTACAAGAGTCTGTTTAAATTTTTTTTAATCGTGAACGTCAACAAAATAATTACATTCTTTTTTGTATGTAGAAAAATGAAAGAAATGGATATAAAACTTTTACAAAAAAAGTTTTTGAAAAAAAATTAATAATGTTTATTTAATCAAAGTAATTGCATCCTTAAACATGCTGGTGTAGGGGTGGTTTTGGTCCGTCTGTAAAATGGGAAGTTGTTTCTATATATTATTTTTTGTAGGTTTTTAGCTATTGTGTGTACAGGAGAATGTCGTTCAAAATTGGAGTTGGGTGAAAAGAGGTAAGTGTTAACTTTGTCCTCTAGAAATTTAAAATTATTTATATAACCATGATGTTTCTGTATTTTTCGTCGCTGTCAAAAAATATGATGAAAAATTTTTATCTGATTTATAACGAAACAGTGGTTAAATAGTAAATAAAAAATAAAACTAAATGAAATGTTTTTTATATATACTTTTAGGTCTCCTTGTGTAGAACGCATGGTGGAAAACACGTGTTTCTTTGATTTAACACTGAAATGGTACGTAATTTTATATTGAAACAAAAAATATGTACGTATAAAATACTACATATCGAGGCTTTGCTGCAATAGAGTCACGACTAAAAAAAAGGGTTTTTGAATTATTAATGCAAAATTAAACGTCATATTCTTCATATTGTGTACAAATTTCATCCAGATACTCGACTCTTGAGAAAAGAATAAAATCGTTTATTAAGTTGTTAGTAAATTCAAAACTGTCCGTTTTCTGCAAAACAATTTTTTTTAGATGACTTACAGCAAAGGCTCGATATGTACATTGCTACATGATGCTTAAATATTATTTGCTACTCTTGAATAAGACTTGATGAAAATACAAATCTGATAAAAGTTTTAAATACATATTAACAAATATTTTAATTGTAGAAATTAAATTAATGTTTTTTTATTTCTTTTAGTTATAATATGCACTGTTCCCTTCCGGTGATGTACTTAAAAGCAGATTAATTAGTATGTAAAAGGTAATTATTACAGAATTAAACAAAATTTATAAATGAAACTTACTTGTGATGATTATATTTTTATTTGCTACTCTTGAATATGACTTGATGAAAATACCAATCTGAAAAAGTTTTAAATATTAGATACTAAATACATACACATTTGTTTATAAATTTTAAAAAATTAAGTTGAATGTGTTTTTTTTTTGTATTTATTTTAGGTTTAGGATTTATGAACTATTTCCTGCTGGTGATGTATTTAAAGACTGATCAGTTTACTGAAGGTAAATAGCTAATGCGCATATATATATAAAAAAGCTTATCTGTGATGTTTATTTCAATTTATTTGCTACTCTTGAATAGATTTGATGAAGCTTTGATCTGAATAAAAGTTTACTTCATATAATCCGCCTTTTCCTTTTAATAAAATTTTTTAATGTCTAAATTCTGTTTATTTGCAGACTAAAATGAAAGAGGATTGGAACAAATTTATGTAAGTTTTGTTTAAAATTGGAAAATTTTAACTGTATTAAATCAATGAATTAGGCTGGGCTTTTGAGATGTGGATTAATGGCGTTTTCTTTTCTACAAAAAAATGTTGTATTGTTGGCACTTTTTAATGAAAATTTGCAATATAATCAATTTTCGAGAAAGTGAGTTTATTGGAAATTATTTTATCATGCCTTACGAGGGTAAATTATTGCTTTAAAGGAATGGTAAATAGTGATTTTGTTAATAAAAAGTAAAAATATGTTACGTTTTCTAGAAAAGAAAACGCCATAAGATTAAACTTAGTTTAACGTAGTCTGAAAATCTGATTGTAATTTTTTAAGCAAAACTAAGCTGTTCCGTAAACATTTTTTATACCAGCTTGGTGATGGCGGCACAAATCTGTTTTCAGATTAACTAGTTTAATTGAGATCTCAAAAACTAAATTTTTTTGTTGCATGAAAGTCTGAGCCCTGTTCATCACACTTGTGCTGCCAACAGATTATGAACATTTATATATATATATATATATATATATATATATATATATATATATATATATATATATATATATATATATATATATATATATATATATATATATATATATATATATATATATATATATATATATATATATATATATATATATATATATATATATATATATATATATATATATATATATATATATATATATATATATATATATATATATATATATATATATATATATATATATATATATATATATATATATATATATATATATATATATATATATATATATATATATATATATATATATATATATATATATATATATATATATATATATATATATATATATATATATATATATATATATATATATATATATATATATATATATATATATATATATATATATATATATATATATATATATATATATATATATATATATATATATATATATATATATATATATATATATATATATATATATATATACATAGTTTAATTACAAATTTTGTCATACATAAATAAATATATTTATATATGCATAGTTTTATTACAACTTTTGTCTTAATCAGCCTCAAATCGATAAATGTTGGCAGTGTACCGTTTAAAATGGTGATTTTTTGAAACTTGAACTGAAATAATGTGAGCTATTTCATCTAGATAGTAGAACTGATAAGCTATTATTTACATATATGAATATATTTTCGATATATGTGTGTATGTTTCTTAAAACTTATTTTTTATTTTTGTAGATTTCTTAAAATTGGATTGGACGGATTTCTGCAGAAAATAAGTAAAAGGTAGGAACACATGAAATCGATTATATCATATTATATGTACATATGTGTATGTCGCGCCTTAACCGCTAGGAAATCTAAACCCTCGAAAAGTACATTTTACAAAAGTATTAATGGAGTCATAATTCAGTTAATTTATTGAAAATGGATGAATTCGTAAATACAATTAATTTGTGCAACCGTCCTGCAAACTATTGCAACAGTAATAAAAATTCTGCTTTAACTGCTACAATATGCGGCAGCACTGTCAATTGTTAGTGTAAAGGAACTTTTTATGATTTTCTTACGCACGACTTTGATTACTGCACAATTGCTGAATGTACCCATTCTTTTGCCCAAAAAAAAAGACTAATTAAAAAGGAAAGTTCATGCAAGGCTCGAAATTCATAGGCGGTATTCAGTGTTTGGTGCAATGTTCTTGCTAAAGAGCAAATGCAAAATGTCAGCATTTTTTTAATCCAAAAACAAATAACAGAGTTACTGTTAGATTTCATAAAAAGATACGATATTTTGCATTTCGCAGGACCAAACACTGAATACCGCCATATTAATTATAAATTTGTTGTTGTTAGATATAGTCGTTGTTCCTACAGTTGCTACAAACAAATGGTCCGTATTGAATTCTGTTTTCGAACAGAATTGAACTCTGTGGTATGGCATATATTAAGAAAAGTTATACGTGTTTAACATTAGCAGGTCTTATATGTGCCAGCCTGTATTATGTAAAAATGTTTGCGTTTCGCAGTAAGCGTGTGCGAATTAAAGATAAACATTCGAAAGCGCTACTTTGCAGCAAATATTTTGTACAGACAACACACATATTACTATCAAAACGGCAACATATTATTTATTTATTCATAGTAATATAAGAACCCACACTTTGGACAATTTTAATATATATTACAAAGCAGCTAACCTGAATAGTATAATTCTATTTATTTATACATTATTTGCTGTGCACAGCATATATCAAGAAAATTTTACACGAAAACAAAAAAATCTATTAATAGAAAAATAATTAAGTTTATAAGTTCGTTGGTTCCATATTATTTACTGTTGCACAACTTTGTTATATGTATTTAGGAATTGATAGATAAAAGTATTTTTGTACGTGCAAACTATGTTTTTTTTTGCAGATTGATCCAATCACAGTGAATGTATCATTGCAAACCAATATGATGATGCCTTGTGGAAGAAGAAAACAAATGAATGTCAAAAGTAAGTGTTATGATCTTTCAAGTACATATTTTTTCTTAAATGATGAAATATTAATCCAGCTCGCTTTGATAAGCCATGAAGAGAATATGTCCCATATCCAACGCAAATTATATATATCTGCTGACTAAAGCTATAATTATTTTTATACATGCAATCATAGATTATAAATTAACATTAGAACTATGGTTTCCTTGCAGATTATTGGTCCAATCAGTGTGAAAATTATTCAAAATAAGAATCATTGCAAACCTGTAGCAGATGCCTTGTGGAAAAAAACAAACGCATATAAAAAAGTAAGTTGTTTTTTTTTTTTTTATTATGCTTTTACAGGTATTTTTCTTTAAATGATGAAATATTAATCCAGCTCGCTTTGATAAGCCATGAAGAGAATATATCCCATATCCAACGCAAATTATATATATATATCTGCTGATTAAAAATATAATTATTTTTATACATGCAATCATAGATTTATAAGTTAACATTAGAACATTGTTTTCCTTGCAGATTATTGGGCCAATCACACTGCAAACTATTCAAACTAAGAGTCATTGCAAACCTGTAGGAGATGCCTTGTGGAAAAAAACAAACGCATATAAAAAAGTAAGTTGTTTTTTTTTTAATTATGCTTTTAAAGGTATTTTTCTTTAAATGATGAAATATTAATCCAGCTCGCTTTGATAAGCCATGAAGAGAATATATCCCATATCCAACGCAAATTATATATATCTGCTGACTAAAGCTATAATTATTTTTATACATGCAATCATAGATTATAAATTAACATTAGAACTATGGTTCCCTTGCAGATTATTGGTCCAATCAGTGTGAAAATTATTCAAAATAAGAATCATTGCAAACCTGTTGCCTTGTGGAAAAAAACAAACGCATATAAAAAAGTAAGTTGTTTTTTTTTATTATGCTTTTACAGGTATTTTTCTTTAAATGATGAAATATTAATCCAGCTCGCTTTGATAAGCCATGAAGAGAATATATCCCATATCCAACGCAAATTATATATATATATCTGCTGATTAAAAATATAATTATTTTTATACATGCAATCATAGATTATAAATTAACATTAGATCTTTGTTTTCCTTGCAGATTATTGGTCCAATCATAGTGAAAACTATTCAAACTAAGAATCGTTGCAAACCTGTAGGAGATGCCTTGTGGAAAAAACAAACGCATATAAAAGAGTAAGTTTTATTTAGTTATTCTTTTACAGGTATTTTTCTTTAAATGATGAAATATTAATCCAGCTCGCTTTGATAAGCCATGAAGAGAATATATCCCATATCCAACGCAAATTATATATATCTGCTGACTAAAGCTATAATTATTTTTATACATGCAATCATAGATTATAAATTAATATTAGATCTTTGTTTTCCTTGCAGATTATTGGGCCAATCAGTGTGAAAATTATTCAAACTAAGAATCGTTGCAAACCTGTAGGAGATGCCTTGTGGAAAAAACAAACGCATATAAAAAAGTAAGTTTTATTTAGTTATGCTTTTACAGGTATTTTTCTTTAAATGATGAAATATTAATCCAGCTCGCTTTGATAAGCCATGAAGAGAATATATCCCATATCCAACGCAAATTATATATATCTGCTGACTAAAGCTATAATTATTTTCATACATGCAATCATAGATTATAAATTAACATTAGATCTTTGTTTTCCTTGCAGATTATTGTTCCAATCACAATGAAAACTATTCAAACTAAGAATCGTTGCAAACCTGTAGGAGATGCCTTGTGGAAAAAACAAACGCATATAAGAAAGTAAGTTTAATTTAGTTATGCTTTTACATTTATTTTTCTTTATGTTTCGGCGTATATCCGATGGGGAACAAATATACAAATAAAACAAAAGAATTCATGTTTTGAATTAAAATTGAGAATAAATCTCTTTCTTTATTTACCAATTTTACCTTGTAAAAGAATTTAGTAACGTTTTGACTTCCAAATGACGAGTAATTATTTATATATAAACACTAGTACAACTAGTGATTTGGCAAAACAATGCTTAAATACTGTTAACGGTTTACTCCTTGAAATACTCATAAAAAGGCCTTTCAACAAGGTTGAAAGAAAAAGTACTTTAAGTTTTGATTAAACACTGAGAGAAAAGCATAAACCGAGACATAAACAATTTGTACTTAAACACTTTAAATGATGAAATATTAATCCAGCTCGCTTTGATAAGCCATGAAGAGAATCTATCCCATATCCAACGCAAATTTTTACATATCTGCTGATTAGAAATAAAATTAGTAGTGTACGTATAATCATAAATTATAAATTGACATTAGAACTATTTTTTTTTTTCAGATTGCTCCAATCGTAGCAAAAACTATTTAAACTAAGGAAAGAATCATTGCAAACCTATATGATACCTTGTGGAAGAAGACAAATGAATAAGAAAAAGGTAAGTGTTTTTATTCATCACACTCGTCACTTACAGAATCCAAGCCAGACTTTTAGCTATTTATCAGAACTGAAACCGTCTTACCTTTGGCTTGATTCAAAAATGAACAAAAACCATTCCCGATCCCGCAGTTTAGCTTTTTTTGCATTTTTCGTGTTATTTTAACAAGCGGTATTGCCCATTTGTTTAATCTTTCGATGCAAAATTTTAAGGCTTATGAGAGGTTTATGACACGAATTTTGTATAGAAATCTGAATTATAAACCGTTTATAAACATTTGATAATTTATTATGAATAAGGGACTTAATCTCTTTTTTAGACTCTTTATTTTTAAAGACTCCCAGCAAAAAATAAATGGAAAGCGTTCAAAATTAAATAGTGTTTCATGATTTCTTGATCACTTGTTTCTACGACTGCATTCTGAATGCCATCGTAAATAAAGCTATAGTTTTTAAACTCATTAAAAAGGCATGCAAAAACGGAATTAAGTCATTACATTGACACATTTCATAAATCAAATTTTAGCTCCAACAAAAAATAAGAACACAATAGCTCAGTCGGAAGAGCATGATTCGTATCCCAGCTGCCGCAATATTTTTTATATTGACATGAAAAAGCGTCATCGAATCAGGGAACTTGCATGGGTTCAATTCATTCATTTTAATGGAGATCAATTTATTTAAATTTTCGCCAAAAACACGTGATCTTCAATGACACGCTAATGTAAAAATCATGCATGTTTCATCTAAATCGAAACAGTTCGTCATCACTTGAACCCATGATTATACACATGATTTGTCATGTTATTTTTGCTGGGCTATTTTTAATTTTTGAAAGTTAACGAAGATAAATATATACATACCCAGCAAAAAATAACGTTACAAATCATGGGTTCAAGTGACGACGAACTGGTTCGATTTAGGTGAAACATGCATGATTTTTACATTAGCGTGTCATTGGAGATCATATGTTTACATGAAAATTTAAATAAATTTATCTCCATAAAAATGAATGAATTGAACCCATGCAAGCTCTGACGTTTTTTCGTGTAAATATAAACCAAATGAAAACTAAAAAATATTGCCACAGCTGGGATACGAACCATGCTTTTCTGATTGTTAACAATTCTCTTTTGCTTTGAAATTCGTACTTAGTCAATTTGAAGTTAGCATAACGTCAGCAGATTATTTTTTGCTCTGGTAGTTTTGTGCATATAAGCAACATCCAGCACGTGCATCTTTTGACAAGCATTATCTAGTTTTTGTTGTTGTTGTATTGTTGTACTTCTTGTCCTTATTTGCGACCACATGTATATTTATTACAACTTGGCTGCAAAGCGAATTAATATCAAGTGGCCTTATCATCAAAACAACACACATACAAAGTAGGTGTAGGACTATTTTTATTTGTGCTTTGACAGTTCGGGTTAAAGTTTTTCTATTTTCTTATATAGAGTTTGACTGGGGTGTAATCAGCTGATGATCATCTGTGATGATAGGGCTACCTGGTACTGAATTCGCCTTGCTTGGCTGTAGGTGTATTTGACGTTTATTTTATTTTGCATTAAAAAATTTCAAAACTAGAATTTCATAATGTGGACACTAGTGCAATTTTACAGCAGAATTAAAAAAATTTCAAAGTTTGGACGGGGACTAACTTTACTAATCTTTTATGAATATGGGAGTAGTACTTTAACTACATCTACTACATTTACAAGATCTACAAGTGTACGTTATCACCAATATTGAAAACCGCTGTTAATCAAAGAATTTGGTAGTAAAATTAAATGCTACTGTTTTCCATTATAGAATTTTTAGTTTTTAAATCATACAAACTATTCATATTCAACAAAAAATTGTAAAACTGTAATTTGTTATTAATTATTATTAGTGTCCGACCGAACGCACTTTTTTCAGACCGAACTTCGGTTGATTTTTTTGAACCGAAGCCGAAACCAAACTTTTTATTGAAGAGAAGAATTTCAACTAACTTTTTTTAATTATAACTCATTTATTTAATAAATACAAAATGAACAAATTCGTAGTACGTTGATTTTTTCGATAATATTAGGACTGCATTTTAGTGTATGTTTGATGATTATAAATATGTACATATGTATATAAAAAAAATTATACAAAGTTCGGTGTTCGGTGAAAATTTTACCGAACGTCGAACATCAACCGAAAACGGCAAAAATTTCATTCCCTCTTATCGTAATTGGCGTTTTTGTTGCTTATTTTATTTAATCTACTACAAATTGTCGAATTTGAAGTCGAAAAACGCCAACCACGATAAGGCCCAATGGTCATTTTTTATCTGATCAAAGCAAATAAGCCTGTTGGACGCGTAATTTAATAGCCTTTTAGTCAATCACCCTTATCGGTAATAAAAGTTCACGTGAAATGTGTTTTCTTTTCACTAAACTTGTGATGGTGAATTTCACAATGTTGTGCTAAAAGAGAATACATTTCTAAAATTTCACTTCAATTTTATAAACTTATTTTTATGATCTTTGCTGTTTGCTTTTTTGTCCCCCACTTTGTATTAAATTTGGCACTTAAACGTATTGCCAAGCTTTTCCGTAATTTGATCCCTTTTTTATGAAATACAACTCTTCTTAGTGTTATTCGAGCCTTTTTACACAGTAAATATGACTTTCGTTTCGTAAACTTTATTCGTAACGTTGTTCGATACGAATAGAATTACGCAGTAGGAGCCTTGGTGGTTACTTTGTAATGCTATGCGAAAGGAAAACTGTTCGCATTTGTATGTTATTTACATTGCAATGCATTTCTTTCGTTTCGAATTACAGAGTAACCCCTGGTTAAAGCGGTTCCTCGCGGTCTTAAGGTTCATTTAGAACTTTTAGCGCCGCTTTATGAAAAGGTAACACCAAAAGCAATTTTGTCAGGTGTTAGTATTCGATTGTAGTGCCTTTGGCATTAGTTTGACATTTGATAGGTAAAAATCTACTTTCTGTAGATTTTCTATGTGACAAAAGCAGCGATACGTTTTTAGCAAAAAGCAACAAGTTTTTTTTTGTGTTACAGATTTTGCCACCTGATCCCCACGAACGCGATACGTTTTTTACTAACTAGACCTTTACGGCTGTATGTTAAAAAATATTTTACTTTGGCTTTGAAGTTCATAGTAGTTACCAAGCACTTTAAGGCTAACATAACTTTGTTAAGAAATTATATGCAAAAGACAACTTTAATTATTTTGTGATTTAATAATAAATACTGGCAGCACCACCGTGTTTAACAACCACTTCATAGTTTATGATGTACAAAAGCGAATACAAATTTCATTCGAGTAGTCAAATAACTTTTTATTTTATTAAATAACTTTTTATTACTTTCAAGTAAAACAACTTAATTCAAAAAATATGAGCTTCTGACATTGTAGTAAAGCATAAAAACATTTCTATGAAGTAAAAGTAAAAAATATGATGAACGTAGAAGAATTAACACAATTTCTTTTATTCGAATGAAATGAGTATTTGAATATCCAACTTTTTTCGATCTGTTTTGATTTTATATACATCACTAAGACATTTTTTTATATTTGTATTTTTTTATATTTTTTTTAATGAATTTTTCTATGTATTTCGAATCAACTAGATAATTTGGTGTTGTTTCCCATTACATGAAACAAATAATAAATTTAAGCTAAGAGATAAGACTTCAAGCATCATTTTCATATGTAACATGAATAAATATGTGCTATATTAACGAACATATTTGAGGTAAAAAATACACATTTTGGAAATATCAACTTAAAGTAGTCTTAACAAACGTGAGTGCCTACTTTAAAATTTTGATATAATAATTTTTTTAGAACACAACTTTACTCAACATTGCTTGGCGAAGCTACTTTAATTATTTTTGCATACAGCCGTTAGTATACATACCGTCATATGATTTCAAAAAATCCCTAAGTTACAAAAAATTCAACACCGACTTTTTGATCGATGATGCACCGAATCAAAATAAATGTTATTACGTCTCTCTTTCTAAGCTTCGTCCATGTAAAATTAGTATTATAAGTATTCATGACTTGTTCATGGATTAATTTTTCATATTAAGGAGCTCTTTGTTCTCCTGTAAAATTATTTCAATGTAACTTAGGGCTTTAATGAATTCATATGACGATAAGCTTTGGTACAAATAATTTGTGCAAAATAAACTAAATACATAGTGTAGTATTTCTGTGCTTTTAGTGATGAATGTACTTCGGATTCCCCATCATTTGATTAATAAATGACATTAAATCCATACTGAAATACATATGTACATTAGGGGAATCACTTATTCCCATTTTTTGCAAATATCAAAATGGCCCTAGCATAGTCGAATAGTCCATTGAAATCTATTTTAAAAAAATGATATTAATTTTTCGCGGTTTTCAAAAAAAAGGTCACGCGGTAAAGTTGGAAAATTATTTTTTTTTTTATTAAAGTGGTACAGGATATTTAACCATTATGCAAAACAACACGCACATTAAATTTGAAATTCATGTCCTTTAATAATTAAGAAACTTTTTAACTTTTTTTCATTTATTAATAAAATTTTTTTCTTTAGGTATTTTAGAGAACTGCTTTTGTGGGTGAGGTTTTTATTTTCAAACGACCCAAAAAAAATTGTTTTCGTAAATAAGACAATTCGCTATCGCGTAGTGCTATGGCCAAAATTTGGTTATTCCCCTAATGTACATACTTTCAAATTTCATTATATTTTCCTATTAAATATTTTTATTTAAAAAATTAATTGATATATGTTGTTATTTTAGGAAACACATTCAATCAACTTCACATTTGCGTGCTACTTGGTTCTTAATAATAAATTGGATCATGGTTAAAATAAAGGTAATTATTGACTTACTTATTGTAATGAAATTTTTTTATCAAAGGCTGAATATAAAAAAGGCGTATCTCGAAAGTATTCTAGCTTTTTTTTCTCTGTAAAATAAAGAAAAATCGAGATACACCTTTTTATATTGAGATACACCTTTTTATATTATTTTTTATCGATATTTTTTAATCAAGGCGAATTCATATCAGGTGGCCTCGACAGTTCAGGCGGGTTACTCTGTAATTCGAATCGAAGGTAAATGATTTCGAATGGCAATGTCAACATCATACAAATTCGAACATTTTCCTTTCGAATCGAATTGCAGAGTAACCCCTTAGGTGATTATTTTTACTCCTTGTATTTGGAGCTTCATCAGGTGTCAAACGCCTTTTTAACATGTTTTTTTATAAATTTTTTTGACAGTCCAAAAAGAACTTCCAGGCGAGTCTACCTGATATACATATATAACTTGATTTTAATGATGAAACTACTTCGGATTCCCCATCATTTGACTAATAAATGACACTAAATCCAAACTGAATATTTTTTAAAATTTCAATATATTTTTCAATTTGCTTTTATGTATTTAAAAAATTTATTTATATTTTTAATGCTATTATTTTAGGAAATATGCATGTACATTCAACCAAATTAAAATTTGCGCGTTATTTAGTTTCTAAGGTAAGATTCCTGCTACTGCAATAAAAAATAAATAAATTCAAATGATGAAACTACTTCGGATTCCCCATCATTTGATTAATAAATGACACAAATCCTCTCTGATTTTCTTTGAATTTATTAATGTTTTTTATAATGTTATTGTTCGAAAGTGTAATATTTTATTTTTATTGATTACAGGAGGAATAATACATACATACATATATATGTATGAATAATCGTGTCAGTTATGGATGTGGAAGAATTCTTGGATACATGGTGTGTTTATATATATATATTTTAAAAATGTATGTATATTTTTTAAAAATATATAATAAAATTTAAATACAAATTTACCAAGATTCTTTTTTAATTTCCGGCTAAAAAAATAGGGGTGATTGAGTGTGTATCTGTGTGTCTGTCTGCGCTATCATAGAACCCATAGGGCGGGACCTATTTAGTTTGTTGTTTTGTTTGAAAGGCGACTTGTTCCTATGGTACTATAGTTTACAAACGGCTACAACGTTCTTAATTTAGATTTTTTTGTTTGAAAGGTGACGATCTAAAATCTTCTAACCTATCCCAGCAAAAACTTTGCTTACTGGTAGACAAAAAAGTATATGAGGACTTAAGTCGTAACTACTTACAATTTGACTCGATAACTACTTATTTTTGTTTGAGAAGTCCAAAAAATAAGGGGTACCCCTTACAAAAGTATTTACATTGAAATAACAATTAGCTAGTTATTATTTGACTTACTTGAAGCTAAAAAATAAGTAATCAAATAAACAAATTAAAATGAGAAAAAAAAATTTATACACATTTTATTTATATTTGTTTAAATTTTTTACCCAGCTGGGATAGGAATCTGTGCTCGTTCAGGGGGGGTTGCTCTGTATTGCGATGCGAAAGGAAAACTGTTCGCATTTGTATGTTATATACATTACAGTTCGAAAGCTTTTCTTTCGTTTCGAATTACAGAATAACCCCCCAGAGATTTGAAGACAAGTACTTTACCCACTCAGCTATTGTCGACTTATAAGTTTAAGCGACAAAAATTACAAACACATGTTGACTTAACCAAAAAATGAGTAATGTTTTTGCATACAGGGTACCCGGGTACCTTAGTGCAAATTACCTTATATTTCAAAGAAAAAACTTAATTTTTATTTTGTTTCATAATATTCAATGATGTGTAAAATATGAAATGTAATTGTTTCTCAGTTGAATTATTTATATTTTATTCATTTTAACTTATTTCTAATATTTGATGTCTTATGTTGAGTCATTGTTGAAACATGGAAAACATTTTGATATTGCTTTATGTTGATCGCAAACTGGTTTCTTGCAAACGCTGCCGATTTTTCTCGTCTTTCTTCTCCTTTTATCTGGCAAAGAAGCGCACAAATAACAGCTTCCTGTTATTGGCTTCCTGCCATCAGTAGAAGCGGCCGTAGAAGTAGATGGTTGCTCGGTATAGGTTACCGTCTCCACTGGTCTTCCCAAAAAGCTCTTAATTGCTGTTTTGGTGGAAAAGTGGCGCGTTACTTGGCGATTGGTTACTCTTCTATTATTGGCGCACACAAATCTTCAGCAAGTTGACGCAAAAAGCGTTTTCTCCGTGTTGTTTGATATGGAACAGTTGTGTTATTCTCATAAAATATAGTGTATGCCGCGAAAGCACTAACATCGAGCATATTGTACAAAAACGACAAAGGCCACCTTTTTGTGTGTCTCTGTGTGGTATACTCCCGAAGCGTCTGGTCCATAACATCCACGCCACCTTTCGTTTTGTTATAAAAATTAATTATTTCTGGTTTGCCGTTTTCTTCTACAGTTACATCATCATGCATAGTCGACAATATTATTACGGAATTTGTTTTCCTCTGTTTGTAGTAACCATAGTCACCTCGTGGAAACCAAATTTGCTTGTCCCAATGGTCCACCTCTTTTTATCGTCTTTCATTTCTGTTGGTATATAGGCTTTGTTCCGACAATGCTAAGTTTGGCGGATATCAGCTGCTTTGCCAGTGACAGCGTCCTAAAAAAATTGTCCATGGTGATATTAAGTCCGCTATCGTGGTATGGCCCAACCAAATCTCTGACTACTCTTTCGCCTACACCAATTTCGCGACCACTGTCTTGTTTGCCAGTATATATTTGGCCATGAAGAGGATATGAATTTTTAGCATCGCATATCCACCATACCTTGATACCGTATTTCGCAGGCTTCGATGGAATATACTGGGTAAATTTCGTTCTGCCGCGGTACGGATGCAATTGCTCGTCGATTGTTAAATTTTCTGTAGGCACATAATATTTTGCGAGATTGGCGTTCAACATTATCCAAATATCTCGTATTGGAAATAGCTTTCTGAAAGTTGTCAATTTCAGTTGCTTTTTAGTGCTTTTCTGGCAATCACAAATTTTCAGTTGCCGGCTGGCAACGCAACTGAAGTTCGGTTGCCATCGATAATCGAGCCATAAGTTTACGTGTTAATGCGCAGAGACGCAGGACTATACTTAAGTGCTTTGCCGCTCGCGATTGTTATTAAATAACGTAAAAAATAAATGTTGAAAATAAAATTCATGAGCAACGTAAAAAATTACTTCCAATAATAACTATTATTAGGCAACGTAAATAAATAAAAGTTATGAGCAACGGAAAAAATAATTTTTCAAAAATAACTGTTATGAAGCAACGTAAAAAAAATATAAAATAAAAATAAGCAACGTATAAATATTAGAGTCCGACCGGAACCAGTTTTTTGAGGCCGAACCCGAACCGAGCCTAATATTCGGCAAAAAGGCCGAATCCGAAACTTGCCGAAACTTTTTTAGCATTAACTGATATTGACATTTTAAAAACTTAACAGAATTGAAAAGTCATTCATTTTATTAACGGCCTTTTTCACAATGTGATTGAAAGTTAGTTAACGTGGTCTTTAACGACAAATTCGGCATACAAGACTCCGTTAAAGTATACGTTCAACTTTTAACTGTACACTGAAAAAGGGCGTAAGAGTATTTCTACATACGTACAGCGTCAGTCAAAATAATAGTAGAAATTGAATATATTTCATTCCATCGAGCAAATATAAAATTTAAACATTTACGAGCATAGGACTAATAAACTCTTAGCATGAAACTACATAGCTTAAATGATGAATACATTGAGGAGTGTTTTTCACTCTATTGATGACGTTACAAGAGCACCAATCAAAAAGTTGAGTCGGCATAACTAGAAAGATATAAAGTGGAATATTTACCTATTTTTGACACTAAACTTATACGATTTCATTCATTTTTACTAAAGTGGTTTTTTTGTTTACGCCTGCGTTTCATCGATGATATACACAATAAAGAATTTTTCTCGACGGTATTGAATTTATCGTGAAGATTGAAAATGAACTTTCTTCATATTTTGAAATTATTTCAAAAAAATCTATTTTAAAAACAAACAATAAATTTCGAAGTAAATTCGATTACGAAAAATCGATTTATTATAACATAAAATAGATTTTCGATTGGAATCGAAATCGGTTTACATTACCTAGTTTATGCTATTTATTTTGGCAACAAACAGTTGAATACTTTATGTTACTATGTATACCTTTTGGTTACGCTTTATAAAACTAAGTCAAATTTTCATTAATTTTGAAAAGATATCGGACGGGAAAAACAGATTCATGGCGGTGACATTTTAAATTTGGAAAGACTATTTCGATTAACTTCCTTATTTATAGTGAATAAAAAGTTTTGGTTTCGGTATTCGACCAAAAAGTTGTCCTAAACCGAATATCAACCGAAACCGAATATTCGGTCGGACTAATAAATATAAATTTTACAAATAATTATTATCAACAATGAAATGAAAATATTTGTCGATTTATTGTAACTTTTTTAATTCAATAAAAATAATTTTAATAGTTATTTTTGGTCTCTGAATCAAACATTTCTCTGCGGTATTTATGTAGATCGTGTACGTATGAAAAGTTGCTAAACATTGTATCAGCTTTGAAACCGATACCCTGATTTCTCTTTTGCGGCGTTTTTAATACATGTCGGTGACGTTTTGGTCGAATTTTCTACTGCGACAATTTTATATTTTAAAAAATGTAAAAATTGTCATTTGTTATTATTAGTGTCCGACCGAACGACCTTTTTTTAGACCGAACCCGAAGTTCGGTAAAAATTGAGAGCGTTCGGTCGGGGGGTTAGTCTACATTCATCAGTTCACTTCAGTATAGTATACTCTTGCGATTTGAACTCGGCAAAAGTCTGGCGATTACGATTTACAGAACACCTTTTCTTGCGAATTCAAGTCACAATCGCAAATGTTATTCGAAATGCGAGTGTCACAACGTGCCCGTTAGTTTCATGGATACACAACTTGCTCTTCTATGCGTATCGACAACAGAATAGTACATTAACAAAGGAACACAAAACCTGTGTTCTTTAATCCACTACACAATCAGGCCCAATGTCATAATTTTAGGCGTTACATGTAGGAACAATCTGCAATGTATTACTGAAAACAACATCCGTTTAGGCAAACTTAAAGGTCACAACTTAAAGCACCAAATTTAAAGCTCACAAGAAACAAGTATTGGAGGTTTTTAATTAAAAATTTTATTATTATTATTTTTTTTTTTTTGTTATTGGCTTTTTATACTTTTTGTTTCCCAATTTCTTATTATTCTAGCAAATTGATAGAAAAAAATAAAAACGGTACTATTTACTATAATTGTTTTCACTAATACTTTTCGGTCCATATGTCAATTCGATTTAAGAACAAAAAATATTCTATGATTCGGTTTACAGAACAGAGGTAGTTTGTTCCTTTGAAGAAATTAGATTTGCATAAAAGGACTTTATAAATATTTATTTCTTTTAAATATGTATGTGATATATAAAACCAATAACGCTGATTATTGACGAGAACGCAATGTAGACTTATGCAATTTTTTCAGACGTTGACGTCGTTTTTCTTCCATCTCTTTCGCCAAATTCCAAGATTCTTTATCCAGTATTTCTTTGCCATTAGCAATTGCCAAAAGTCGAGATAACACCAGAAGTGAATGCAAATCATCTGCGCTGGTTACTGAATCTGCTTTACGCATTTCAACAAAATCATTTTGTATCATTTGAGTGTCATCAGGATTCATTGTAAATGACGCAGTTTTTGCTAAAGTTAAGAAACGGCGAAATTGGTCTAAACGTGAATTTTGTTTGATATAATGATGCGCAGCTTTTAAAGTTTCTGTTATCAGTTGTATGGACTCAGCATCCGTTTGAAGGGGTAGTGAAATATCACTCTGAAAAGAAGAACATATTTTTAAGACGGTTTTTGTATGTATTATCAGTTATGTCATGGAAACCAATCGAATTAAAAACGAACGCTTTTAAAAGGTGTGATCAATTTCGAACGATTTTTAAAATAATTTTAGGACCGATCTCAAATCTATGACTTGGAAAAGCAGACCGAGGCATAAAACAAAAATTGTACAAAATAATTTTTAAAGAAAATTCTACTTGTTCATAAGACTTAATTGGGCAGGGAACGGATCTTATTGTGAATGGGTTGATGAAAACGTAACGAAATTGTTTCGTTCAGTGTTTATTTTCGTCAAAATTGGACCTCAATTTGTCGCATTGGTAATCTATTTAAAAATTTTTGTTTTTAATTGTTACGTCACAGCTGGGGAGCTAGTAGGTTATATGGATCAGGTCTGAATATTGAATGAATTGTTATCTTAATATTGCATGTATTAGTGTAATACAATTATTGTTTTGAATTATAGGTGGTATTTATAAACTCAGGAAACTGATCTTTGTAATATTTTATTTTGGCCATGTGGGCTTATATTACATTAATAATAATGAATGAATAAATAAATAAAAAATATCGTTTACACAGTTGTTTATTTAGTGATTAGAAGTTAGGAAAATTTGTTCTACATGTTAAATGCATAAAAATGCAAATTCGTGGAAAATTATTTTATCAGCGGAGTTTCCGCAAATTCAAGTACAAAAGAACTTCATGAATGAAATCAAGCATTTTTGTAGAGAAAATGATAGCAAACCAATCCATATAAGATTCTGTGAACAGGCTGATTATCAAAAATATATTTTAAAGTGTACACAAAAAGAAAATAATGAGCACACAACCTTTTTCTTTTCGTTTTTAAAATCGATTTGTGTAAATAATCTAAATATTAAAATTACATACCGGCAGCATGCTTCGCCCTTCGCTTAACAGCAATACCGGAATATCGACATTATAATCAATGTCATAGTACTGAAAATTGCATTTGATTTGTTGATTATTAATAAGGTTAGCTATGCTTTGTATACCCATTACACCATTGGCCTCTAATTTTCCTTGTTGCATTTGCGTTTCATCAAGTACCAAATGTGTTTGTGGCGCCAATTGCAATAAACCGGAGACTAATTTATTCGCCTCATAATCTTTTCTGTAAAGGAAGGCTTTAACTAATGTTTTTGAACGTACATATAAAATTAATGTATTTATGGCAGTGGTCACCATACATACACTATCTTATTCTTTGTGTATGAGCTTGGCGGCTATATAGATAAGCTGTGTACGTGTGTTGATTGTTAAAAAAACAGCCTATTCTCGCGAGTATAGGAAATTGAGAGAATGGCCACCAATGATTTATGGTGATATACATATCGATGGCTTAGTATAAAAAAGGCGTAACTCGAATTACACTGCAACACGATTCGAAAGGAAATCTGTTTGAAGTTGTGTTATTTACATTTCAATTCGAAAGCATTTTCCTTCGATTCGAATTACAGAGTAAACCCCCAGGAGAATAGAAAAAACTGGAACACTTACATAGAAACTAATTTTTAAGAGACCATATAACCGTTATTTTCATCAATAGCTTACTTAGTTCTTTAGGGAAGGTGTATTTAGAAGTTGGGGACCAGAAAACGGTAAACCGGATTTCGAGAAAAATTGAGATACCCCTTTCTTATATTAAGCCTTATGTTCTAGATTATTAGTTAAGGTTCCATTTCACTCAGTAGCAACTGGAGTATACAGAGTATTTTTATACCTTTTTTTATACCCTTTACAAATATTGACTTTCATACATAAATGTAGTCGCTTTAAAATTCTTACTTTGGCACAAACGATGATGTATTCATAATATCCAATGTCATTGGTAAAAAGTGACTTGCTGGAATAATTAACTCTAATATTTCATACAATTGCTTTGTGTAATCGGTCAGGGCTTCCTTAGGTATATTATAAATATTGAGACAAAATTTGCCAATGCTCTGAAACTCGCATCTACTGTATACAGTTGAAATAAGATGTGACAGGAGATAATCCGCAGCCAAATCATCATTGAACAGACACAAAGTTAAAAGCATTCGCAAGTCTTTTTGTACAATTTGCATATTTATATTTTCATTGTCGTCCGTGAGCACCGGCAAACGGGCATCCATCAAGGGATTAGCATGAGGTAAATGATGAACGGCTATGGCGTGTAATCTAGGTATTAACGATGGAGGAGGATTCTGGGCTTGTATTTCTGTGTTATCAAAATGATCAACTTCCATGCCAGTCGCATCGAGCGATGGATGTACTGATAAGAAGCCAACTACATCAATTACGGTATTGAGAGTATAAGAATCAAAATCTTTATAAATTTTAATCATGCAGGCTTTACTTGGTCTTTCAGGTATGGGAGAATTCAATAAATATTCAGCATTTAAAGTTGAATTGCTTGATGCTTGTTTGTTTTCATTTTCAAATCTTTGACGCTTTAAGTGCTCGATCTTATTTTCAGAGCAATCAGTTTCCATTTCATCTTCTGGTGCGGCCCTCTTTTTTGTTTCTATTTTTCCATTATTTTCTGTGACAATTTCAGGCAAATTGCGAATGTTGCAATTTTCTTCATAATCCCTACTCCAACTATTAATGCCTGGTATGGAAACAACAAATAAAGTTCTTCTCTCCCCTTGAACATTCGAAACCGATTCATAGCTTACTTCTTCATCGCTGTTCAACAATAAACAATCCCTGAATTTTCCTTGCTTTATTGAGCTGCCGGATCCATCGGATTTTTTAACTTCATATCGTTCCAAATATATTTCTGGATCTTGCATATCCTGTATCATGCCTCTAAATCGCACTAACGCACTGTCTTGTAACAGATGCAATGGGGTATAATTTAGCAGTGGTATATTTGACCATTCTTTTGGATTTTCAAAAAGCTTTTTGAATTCAGAGTTTTCTGGACCAGTAAATTCTTCGGGGGATTGCGGAAGTTTCATATTAGATGATTAACTTTCAACCACGGCTTTCAACAAACGTAAATATATTAACAAATTAAGTGTTATTTTCTGAATAATATGCCAGAGAATTCGCGTTGATTTCACTAAAAATAAGATAGATACGTAAATTCACAACCAAAATAAAATGTCATGCTTTTGCGCCTTTTTTATAAACTTAATCAGTGCCAGAGTTTCAAGCCGAGGCCTTTTCATCGGGGCGGCGGCGGCGGCGTTTACAACAATAACTCGGCGGCGGCTTATATGTCGGCTTGAGCAAAATACCAGAACATGGACATCGCACGCAAGGCGAATTGATACCAGGTGGCCCTATTAGTAAAAATGGCATCAGCTGACTTTACCAAAGTGTCAAACTCTATGTAAAAAAAAATAAACAACTTTTTATGTATGCATTTAACATGACAGATTGGTAAAGTCCAGTTGTTGTTGCACTAATAAGACCACTTGGTATTAATACGCTTTGATCGCACGTATTCACAACAGTTGCTCTGCCGGCGTCATGTTAATGTCATGTGAGAGTCGATGGCTCGTGAAGACGTAGGGTAGCACTGCAGCCACACGATCAAATTTTCCTTTCAAGTGTTTCACACACACTGCTTGCCAAAACTCTTTTTTTATTGATAGCTGTGACGTCGGCTGCATGGAACTTGAAAGCAATGTTGTGAAAAACAGAACAAAAAACTATGGCGCCAGAATATTTGTACAGGAAAATTGTAATCAGCTGTTTTCTTGAACGTAAATTGAAACACTCAACTTAAAAGAGAAATTTAAAGCAAGTTCGTTTCAATTTTTAAAAGTATGATTGTATTGGTAAAAAAGTGTGAGTGTATTAAAATTTGAAAGGTAAAACTTGATCGTGTGGCTGCTAAGTAATTTGCAAGTTAGGTGGAGACGTAGAGTTAGAACTTAAAATGTCATAAATTAAATTACTGCATATGATATACAGAAATGGTGACATAATTTATTTTTGGAAAGCGAGAAATTTTAAACGCATGCATTTTCATATCAGGTATAGCTGTCCCAATGTGTCTTAAAAATACCTCCTTGGGATGTCAAAAAATGTACAGAAAAATATGTGTTGACATTTGAGAAGTGCGCGAAAATAATCATCTGGTCTCTCGACGCTATCAGATAAGAATTCGCCTTGTCTTAAATGCATACACTGAACCAAAAAAGCACTCTTAAAATAAAAATGTTGCGTTTTTGTTCTAAAAATGCATTTTAAAAAAATGATTCTTAAGCCAAGAATGTTTCTTTTAATATTAATATTCTTATTTATATAATTAGGATTTTTAAAACAAAAATGTGCGTTTTTGTTTGAAAAACAAAATTTTCTTACTAAACATTTTAAAAACAGAAATGTTTCCTTATTATATTAAGGTTAAATACTTTTATTACTACAATGCAGCATATTTGAATCAAAAACAAAAGTGCTTTCCTATTATATTGAAATTTAAAGTTTCTATTACTGCAACGAAGCATTTTTGAATCAAAATTTCAATTTTTTAAAAGAAATTTATTTTGCTAAACATTTTATAAACAAAAATATTCATTTATTATATTAAAGGTTAACATTTTTATTACTACAATGCAGCGCACGTAAATCAAAAACTTGAATTTTTAGTTTTTAAACCAGTTTTTGAAAAACATTTTCGTTATATTAAGTTTTAATTTTTATTACTGCAATGCGGCGTATTTAAATCAAAAAATTTAATTTTTGTTTTGAAAACGTTATCACGTATAATACATCCGCTATTTTTTTTAATTTTAATATCTGCAGAAAGTGCTAAAAAGTGTTTCTACTTAGTGTGCTAAAAATTAAAATAAAAATAATTATAAGAAACTTTGCATAAAAAACATTTGAGTGATTGATATTATTGAAGAAATTAGAAACCCGCCGACATGGAATTCGCTGGATTTATTGAAGGTGTTTAATTTTCATTTACACATGATGATGTATATTAATTAATGGATGTAAATATGTCATCATATTAAATGCGAAACCATGTAATTAAAATTTTACACAAGGAAAAAGCTTTAAAATTAGTATAAGTGATAGTTACCCAGTAAAAAACTTGCTTCCAATAAAGCAGGTTTCTACTATTATGGAATAAAAGTAGCGCTGACAAACCTGCTGATATCGCTGCTGATTTTTGTATGGCGAGTTCCCGGATTGGAGTACTACATTTTTGCTCACAAAAGCGTTTTTGAAGCGCTGAAAATCAAAGCTCTTCAGCCGTTTTATTCCAGCACCAGTAGTGAAGTTTTAGTATTTGCTAAGCTCTTCAGCCGTTTTATTCCAGCACCACCACTGACGTTTTTCTTTTCTTTTGCTAGTCGACAATTTCTGACTTTATTAATTTATTACTCTAGCTTATATACTAATTTTAGTTCTAAAAATATTACCAATGTCAGCACAATCCCACGAAATCAATTTTGTTCAAAAGTTTACAATACATTAATGAACTCCGCGGAATTTGCGTACACTTATTCAGTCAAGTTCAATAAAAGAGTTCTGTTTTCATTTTCAAATTATTGTTTTACTTTATCAAACAGTAACGACAAATTATTGTTTTACTTTATCAAGCAGTTCATATTACAGCAGCGCAACTAACAGCAGTGTGCACAAATTTAGCACATAGTGATGTATCAAATAATAGTACATATACTATAGTTATTTTAGAATGTAAAAACTTTAAGGCATTTATCTTAAAAGTGCACGTATGGAAAGTGTACTTAAGAAACGAATTTGTATTGAATTTTAAAGAATAGTGACACCAGATAATAATTTTGTGCAGCTAAGTCAAAAGTGATCCTAAACAAGAGGCAGTTAAATCAAAAATACTGTAATAAAAATCAAAAAAGTTTTTGCATGCATAGAATTACGTAGCAATAGTTTATTTTTGCAAAAAAAGAGAATAAACTATCAATTCGTATTATTGAGTTCTCAATGTTATGAAAAATGATGTCCGGATTACCGAATTATCCGGATTAGCGAGGTCCGGATGAAAATCCCAACAGTATTTATTAATCACTTAAAACTACAAAGTCATTATCAACTTCATTTAAATTTTGTTGCTTAGCTATACTTGTTTCCATAAGTCTCTCAAAAGCGTCTTCGTTCTCCAGTTGAAAAGTGATATTAAAAAAATAGCTCACGTTTTTTGCATCATCCAGATTTTCTTCTTCAGAACGTCTTTTGCTGACGATTGAACTGTTGAATTGTTTTTGTTTAAAATGGTCTACAAAGTTAGATATACCATTGACTTTTGCCAATTCATTAGATTTCAAACTTCTACATGTGCCCTTCTTAACTAATACATCAAAGCTGTCATCCAATGATAGTCGTTTAGCTTCTTTATAAGAAGATTTACAAAAAGACTTTGAAAGCGAACGTTTTTCAAAAGGAATGTCGAAATCATCGACGGATTTATTTCGGTCAGTAGCAAAAGCATCGCTTAATACAACTCCAATATCTTGAGTTGCTGTTTCATAGCGTAGTTGCATTCCTTTGAGCGATCTTAATGCAACCGATTTATGCGATCTACCAACAATTTCATTGACTATATCAGACATATCGAAGCTATCTTGATCAATATCACTTTCTAGATCTGACGGTATATTCTTAGTTATTGGAGTAGAGCATTGTTTTGAGTCTATAGGAAATTTATACGTACATTTTGTAGTAGTTTGTATGTTATTTTCTTCGATTGATTTATTATATTTTTGCTTTAAAAATCGATCAATCATTTGCAGACCTGGCTTTAAATTATATTTTTTGGTTTCTCTTTTTTGCTTCATGGATTTAGCTATATCATTGGTAGCTTCGATTAAATTATTTATATTCTCTAGTGAGCCCAACGGTTGCTGCTCAATTAATTTTGCTTTGTTCTTTGATGTTTTTTTTGGCATTTTCTTTCGCTTTTCTTTGGATTTTAAAAAGCCCTCAACTAAAGATGGGTAAGCAATTTCTAATTTATCGAATGGCTCAACAGTAGACCAAATATCTTGAAGGCCTTTAGGATTGTTATCTAAGAATTCTTTTAACTGGCTATCAGGTATTAAGCCATTAAAAATTCCACTTATATCTTGCCACAATATTTCTAAGCAAAGAACGCCTTTAACCAGTCGTTTTTTTACAATTTCCTTCGGAGTAACATAATTTACAGCTGAACATAAGTCCTTTAAACGAGAGGCATTCAACACTTGCCATCTTGTTAAAATGGGAAAGAATTTTTGAAAGCAATATATTTCTGGCCATTGTAGTAAATGTCCAACCTGTTTAATAAATTTTACTATATTCGGTTGACGCCAATGCAATTGAAGCTTTGGAACTTCTTTTGGCTGCTTTATGAATTCCTCAACAATTTCTTCTGATGGAAAAGAAGGGTCAGCTAAGGCCTTTTTTCGTAATGTTAATTCTGCTTTTAATGCAAGTCTTTCTTCTCTACAATTTTCTTAAACTAAGTTTTTATTGCAAATTTAAATATATAATTTTCTTACTTCCATAAGCTTTCATCGCATCCGCGGTTAGTTCGGCAGATGCCACAGCCATTTTTCGTGTGACTTTGAGTACGACCAATGTGCCCGCAATTTGAACAAATAGTTTTGTCATCTACTCTCATTTCTAACGTAGAATACTTGTCATCTTCAAGTCTCCAAGAGCGTATACGTTTCAAAATTTCATCATTTTTATACTTGTTAAACAATTTTAGTACACTATCTCGTCCTACACCACCTATACCTTCAGGACAATAGTCACAGCCAGATAATAAAGCCATCACTACTACTTTGTTTTGCCCGAAATCTAAAGATAAATAGTTTAAATTTTTGTTTTAAACTAATTCATTTTATATAAATTGATTAATGTATTCATTTCATATTACCCATTTTTGAGCAAATGTTTTTCATGTCGTATATATCAACTGCACCGCCTTGTGCTGCCAAGGCACCTTGTGACGAAACCGAAAAATTTCGATATACACGTAATGCTCCATATGCAAAACAATCAGAATCTTGGCTTATAACACCATCAACCAACTTTACCATATAAAATTATAGATTCAAATTTTGAATACATTCTTATTTTGCTTTCATACATACATACACCTTTTGAATTAAGAAATGCACAATAAGCTTCAGCCTCACCAGGTCCTTGCACACATTGAAATCCCATTGCTTGCAAAAGATTTTCACACTGCTTTAAAACATGATTAAATCGTGTTCTACCTTTGTCACCTTTCGGCTTGAATGTGTGAGGCTGAATTTGTGCCTCTTTCGGTCTGACTCCACGAAATTGGATTTCATTTCGTTTTTCTATAACCTGGCTTTTTAGTTTCGGTGCAACGCCTTCCAATATAAAAACAGGAGTGACTTCCTCCCATATTAAATAACAAGCACGGAAAAACAAGTTTCTTCAAGAATGTGAATTAATTCAAGTATAAAAGAAAGTTAAAATAAATTTCATACTTCAGATGATGTCTTGGATGAACAAAATAGTCAACAACATTGAGACTTTCACAAACCCACCCGGCAAGATCAATAGCGACGGTTTTACCTCTTAGTTCGCTTATGGGTTTCCGTTCAGCATAAGGTGTTAGAACGCTCCACAAGTCTTTCACACCCATAGAAAAATTAATGCGATGTATATTTTTTAAATAACAATTCAAACAATTGAAATATTGTGCCTTGGAACAAACCAACCAATTTTAAATATTTTGCCCGCTTTTAATTAGTGAACCAAGCCGATTATTTTTGAAAATGAACGACGACGGTGGCATCTAGAGACGGGCAGGGCTGTCAGGCTTGTGATTTCTCGCCAAACGTGGCGATTTTAAAACTTGTTTGGCTACTTAATTTTCGAACTGGCAACATGGCGATATTTTGGCGATTTATAAAGTAGTTGGCGATTTATAGTACGTTTATACGCGCGAGTTATTTGCAAATAAAAACGTAGTGCTACCAAGTATGTATTTTTATTGTAAATTACTAACTCACGAAAATAATTACTGATTAACGCGCTATTTGCAAATAAGAAGTTTGGGTTGCCACCTTTACATATGTTTGTTATTAAAAAATAATAAATAGATAAATATATTCACAAATAGATGAATAATCAGTAATAAGTTACAATAAAAAGGACTTGGCAGCATTTTACGTATTTTTTTGCAAATAAGCTCTGCGTTTAAACTAGGTATTAGTTGGCTATTTTTGATGAGCCATGAATTTTGTTTTGAGAAACGTAGTCAATATGAAAATATAACATTATTTTTATCCTGGTAGTTTTATGTATGTATTTTTAGGCATTCATGTGTATGTATGTGAACAAAATGTATTGAAAGATTATTTTCACCATAACTCATCTGCGAATTAGAATGCAATACATATGTACTTTCGGAAGCATTACTACCAGTTGTAAAATATATGAATGTAAATGACACTTTGATGCACTTCTTCTGTACCTTCTCAAGAAATGCTGAACCAATTAATTGCCCTTCTCTTGAGGATGAAGTGTATTATTATTCTTGATATGCAATAAAACTGTAACAATATAAAATTTTTTTGGAGTTTACTCCTTAAGAATAGATTTTATATTGTAAAATCGTGGATCCTAAAATTAACACTTTAATAAAAATTCTAAGGTACTTCATAAAGCCCAAGAAAACTGAATTTCGTTGGTATATAGGCTAGGTATTGCATATAAGCCACGGAAAAATAAAAAAGCGGAAACTTTCCTCCTAGCAGGCTGCAATTTGGTTTATAGGCTACAAATTGTATATTATACAGATAAAAATAGTGAATATATCTAAAGCTTTTATAAAACGATTCTTCCTAAAGTCTTAGATGACTGAAAATCAGTATGTAGGACTAAATTATACACTAAATACGTAAAAATTAAGAAATCGGACCGCTCCACTACTCCTATAACGTGATGCACATTATCGCATACTGGTAAGCGAAAAATTATATGAGGATTTAAGTCGTAACTACTTACAATTCGACTCGATGACTACTTATTTTTGTTTGAGAAGTCCAAAAAATTAGGAGTATCCCTTACAAATGTATTTACATTGTCACAGCAATTATCTAGCTATTATTTGGCTTACTTGAAGCTAAAAAATAAGTAGTCAAATAAGCAAATTAAAATAAAAAAAATATACACATTATATTTTATTTATACTTTTTTCAATTTTATTTTCTTTTTTATTTTGACCCTTCTGGTATACGAACCTGTATTTGTTCAGATATGAGACAAGTATTTTACCCACTCAGCTATTGCTGACTTATAAGCTTAAGCGACAAAAATTTGTTTTCATATACAAGCAAATGTTGCCTTAAAAAGTGGTTGTCTACTTATTTTATTAATATATTAATACATATCAACAAATTGTAGCTACTTTCAGATAATGATAAAAATACGTACTAATTTTACTAAAAACTAAGTAGTAGCTCTAATTTAAAGCGTAAAATAATAAGATAAATAAGTACCACTTATTACTTTGCAACCCATTAATAAAGTACTACTGATTACAAAAATTATAAAAGTTTTTGGTGGTTAGCAACACGTACTGACATCGTAGCTTACATTTTAAGTGAGAGCGCACCAATTAAACAGCATATGACACGCTTATGTTAAATCACTACCCAGTGGTAAATGAAGCGCAGTATGTACTTAGATAATAATCAATGATGTCAGGATGAGGTTCTAAAGCTGTTTTTAGACTATTATACAAGCTGTTCGACTTCTGCACAAAATGCTACCCTGATATAACGTGTTGTTATTGCTTTTTTAAAACTTTCCATAAACTCATTAGATCAGGGTTGCATTCTCTACAGAAGTCGAATGGCTTGTGAGATAGTGTAAAACAGCTATAAGCGAATACTCTAAGTACATACTTAGATTGTAGTATACGTAATGTAATTTACATTGTGTATGTGAGAATTTAGTTGTATTTCATAGAATTTATCCCTTATATATACAAAGTAAACAATTATGGCCTGCTTTTCGGCTATATTTCAAGAACAAGCTAGCTTACAGTTCCACTTATCGTGTAAACGCACAGTAGCGACACTTACTGACATTTTAGCTTGCTTTTTAAGCGAGACCGCACAGATTAAACAGCCTATGATACACTTATGTTAAATCTAAGTGGGAAAATAAGCCAAAGCGTCATCACTAGCTGCTACTACCAATGGGCAGCTGCTAATAAACATTGCTTACACTGGATTTGCTTGCTAGATGTGAGGGTGTATTGCGAAAAGTAGAGAACAGAATCGAAAAACGTCCAGTACAGATAGTCGTGTACTGCACTCTCTATCTTTTTTGCTCTCGCCTACATATTTTTTCTGTCCGGCAAGAAATGTCTCAAGTGGAGACAGCTCATTCCAGGAGTTGCAATCATAGGCAACGAACACGTAATTTATACGGTGATTTTTTCACTTAAGTGACAATTGTCTTTAAATCACGTCTTATTTTGTATGAGAGTGAGCGGGGTATAGAAGAAAGTGGGGTAAAAAAAGACAAGATTTCTGTTTTCGAGACTTTTTTCATATATTTCTTTAGTTCCATTTGCATTTTCTCTCTCTTATGTGATTGTGTTAGGGGGTTTGTTGTTATGAACTAGTAAATAAAGCAAATTTTGAGAGTAATGTACAAAAAAGACATGAAATGAAAAGTCATTGTATAAATGCAAAAAGTTTTTGGTAGCAACTTTAAAAGAGAATTAAAATACGACATGTCTTAAAAATCACGGTGTAAATTGCGTGTAACTAGACCCGTTACTATACAACAACATTACGAAGATTGTATGAAAGAGAAAGCAAATCTCATTTTCTAACGTGGTTTCTAATTGACTATATCATTCATACAATCTTATAGTACGTTTCCATTATGAGCAAAACAGGCCGCTTTGAGCAAAATATGTCGAAACGTTTCCATTATGCTGTAAGTGTTTTTAAGTTCGAATTTTAGTAATACCAGTGTCACTTTTTTCGCATTTGTCAATCACAGTAAATGGATGACCCAAAGTTGCATTTGTAATCAGAGAGGCAACGCAGTGTTGCATAGACAAATGTCGACATAATTTGGAACAAAAAACGCTGTTTGAGGTGTTTTGCTCACATGACAATTGTATGGGAAAAAATGTAGGAAAACACGTATTTTGCGCAAAACTTATATTTTGGACAAAAACACGTATATAAAACTGCATAACACATGAGAACACCCTTTTTTTAGCTGTCAAAAGTGAGTATTCTGTTCCATATTCTGTGGTTGCAATAATTGTCAACGGTTTTTTGTTAACAATTATTGCAAACACAAAACGTTAAATTGTATAGTATTTTGTGCTACACATTTTCGTACTGTATTTGACGTTTTAAAAATATGAATAAAATTAATAAATATAATGAAATAATAAGAAAATATTGCGAAAAAATTGTGTAGAAAGCATTTTTCATGTTCAATATTACTTTTTTTCTTCATAAAAAATACATTGGATTAAAAAAAGTAATACATTTTGACGATTTAATATGAGTACACCTCTGAAATCGACTAATTTTTTAAATAAAAGGCAACTGTGCATATTAGACATCAACTAAAACAAAACAAGTAGTTGTTGTTTGCCTATTTACTAACGCTAGATGAAGTAACTTTTATAAGGTGTCGGTGTTATGTGGTTTTAAATTATAGAAAGTTAATAAAAAATATAGTTGTAAAAAATATAAAGCAGAAAGTCTCATTACTTAATAAAATGGGATGCAACGCAAGTTCAGAAGAGGAGCCACAACAAAATCGTCCAAAACATAGAACTTGTACAGATACATTTTGGTTAGCAACTTTTGTGTTATTTTGGCTTTTTCTGGTAAGTTTTAAGACCATTTTGCACGAAATAATATATATAAATCGACTGCAACATTTTGTTAATTAAATAATTCAAAATGGCACGGCTTAATGAATGACGTCATAAGTGCAGACAAGAAGGATGAACACATTAGAGCAAATATGTATGTGCAATGTACATACTTCCATACATATGTACTAAATGTGAGCACAAACACTTGCTTGTGTAGTCTTCATAATGTACATTATAATGTACATTGTACATTGTACATTATTGAATTGTTCTAATTTTTTTTATTGCTTTTGAGTTTATAATAACACTAGAATTGTTATTCCCTTTTATTAAAAGCATACTAGGAACAAGTCAAGAATACCAACGCGGCTTAAGTTTACTTTACCGACATTCCTCCGATTTTAGAAAATTTAATTCTAAGAAAAAAATGTTAAGTACGAAAATCCCCGGAAACGCATATTTTCGGAGTGAGTTACGGGCCCCCAAAGTTTTGCAGATCATAGGTATTTTCTACATAAATTTTTGATACTGTGTAACAATGTGGGTATCATATGAAAGATTTTCAACATTATTGTATGCTAGCTAGTAAGCATAAAAACAAATAATTCAACTATTTTTATTATTTATTTTTGAAAAAATAACACATATATTATCCAACAAAAAAGCAGAAAATTATTGTTCAGCGAAGCCGCTTTTCGACATACCCTGAGGAGAAAATCAATAAGTTCGGCCGAAGTCCTGCAATGCAAAATATCATTTTTCAGCGAAGCTGCTATTCGACATACCTAGAGGAGAAAATCAGTAAGCCCGGCCGAAGGCCGGCTACACAGAAAATCATTCTTCAGCGAAGCCGCTATTCGACATACCTAGAGGAGATAGGCAATGATCCCGGCCGAAGGCCGGCAAGTCAGGAAATCATACTTCAGCGAAGCCGCTATTCGACACACCTAGAGAAGAAAATCATTAAGCCCGGTCGAAGGGCGGCTACGCAGGAAATCATTCTTCAGCGAAGCCGCTATTCGACATACCTAGAGGAGAAAATCAATAAGCCCGGCTGAAGGTCAGCTAGACAAAAAATCATTTATATGATACCCATATTGTTACACTGTAGCAAAAATGTATCTAGAAAATGCATATGATTTGCAAAACTTTGGGGGTCCGTAACTCCGAAAATATGCTTTTCCGGGGATTTTCGTACTTAACATTTTCTTCTTAGAATTAGACTATCAGATAGGGAATTTTTATTAAAATCGGAGGAATGTCGGTAAAGTAAACTTGTTCCTGTATTTTAAATCTGTCACTTTTGAAATGCGGAAGTTATGCAACTTTAAAAATTAGTTTTTAGAAATACATAAGCGGAGTTCAGTATTTGATGCAAATGGTCTTGCGAAAGTGCAAATGCAAACTATCGTAGCGATTTCATAAAATCCAACAACAAAATACACGAAATTTCATAAAAAAGCTACGATATTTTGCATTTGCACTTTTGCAAGATCATTTGCATCAAACACTGAACTCCGCTATAGTTTTTTAAGTAGTCTGCACAGACGGCATTGGCCGGGTACAAAGATACAACAAATTGAGTTTAGATATTACCCCGTTTATACTTAATTTTAAATCGTACCGAAAGTTTTAAATGTGTCATGTCAAATCATATTTTCAATGCGGATAAAGAATTGAGAACCGTATTAAGTCTAAGTATAAACAGGGTCTACATAAACACAGTACTTTATTTCATAGGCGGTGTTTTCAAAAATGACCACACATTTAGTGATTTGTTTGCATTTTAAAATAAATATACAAAAATGAATTTTTATGAAAAAGTATTTAAAATTATTTAATTTTAAAAGTATTTAAAATTAATTTAATTTTATTAATTTTAACATTTTCTTCTTAGAATTGAATTTTCTATCAGATAGGGAATTTTTATTAAGATCGGAGGAATGTCGGTAAAGTAAACTTGTTCCTAAATTTTTGATATCCGTTAACCCATTCTGAACCAAATACTATTTTAAAAATGTTTAACCCGACTTTTTACGTAAACACACCGTTATTTAAAAAAATTACTTAAGAATGTATATAATTTGGTAGAGAACCTTCCAAGCTTTTGAAATGCGGAAGTTATGCAACTTTAAAAATTAGTTTTTAGAAATACATAGTTTTTTAAGTAGTCTGCGCAGACAAAAATGAATTTTTATGAAAAAGTATTTAAAATAAATTTAATTTTATTGGTTGTATCAAAAGTCATTTCAATACGATTCAAATATTGCGTTCAGCCAATACGCTTTCGTTGTTACGTATAAAAACTAGCAATTTAAACCAGGGTTGTCAGATTTTTTCTGACCTATTTCGCCAAATCGATTTTAAAAATCGCCAAAAGTCGCCAAAATCTGTTTTATGTGCTTTTTCTTAATACATATTTTACAGTAAATTTGGTTTTACGTAATAGTTTTTTTTAATATAAGTTTTTATAAAATATTCGTATAAAAATTTAGCAAAAAATCGCCAAAAGTAGAAATAAAATCGACAAAAACTATTTCATGTAAATTTTTCTCATCAAAATTCAAAATCCATTAATGACTGTAATTAAATATGAAAAAACTTAAAAATTACATTATTGTTTTAATTCCTTCCAGACAAGTTTTGGTGGGATTTATTTTCGAATATACTTTTTTAACAAAGTAATTTTTCTGAATTATAAAAGTTTTAAAGTTCAATTTTATTGAAAAATAGCCATAAAAATCGCCAACAAATTCATTTATCGTCAGAAAAATCGCCATGTCGCCAAGTCAAAAATTTTGTCGCCAAGCAAGTTGAAAAATCGCCACGTTTGGCGAGAAATCGCCATATCTGACAGCGCTGATTTAAACGTGTTACTACAATTCGAAATGATTACAAAATTTATTTACAGAAGTATAAACAAGGTATATCACACTCAATAAAAAACTGAAAAAAGAAAAAATATATAAAACTATTTTCTTTTATTAATTTCGCTATCCATTGGATATCATCATCTGGAATCTATGTATGTACATTTATAAAAAACATTAAATTAGACCAAAACTGAATATATTTTGTAATCATAACAACAACAATTAACATTTACAATGAGTTACAATAAACAAAATAAAAATAAAAAAACACACGTCTTACTTTTTTATGTTAAATATTGCGCTAATTGCTTATGTTTTTGTTTTTATGTATTATATTGCTATAAATTTTGAGCGCAGTTTTCTATATCTGCTTTGTAGTTCATCCTTTCGTCTTTATTTGTGTTGATAATGTGGAGCATTTCCAATATGTATCTTTTGTTGTAGTTGTTCTCTCTTTGTAAAATCTCCACGTCGTATTTCATTAGTGATGACTTTCAAGTATACACCAAATAAAAGCTTGGAAGGTTCTCTATAAATGTATATACGTGCTTAAGTACCGTTATATGGATCAGTTTTTGAGTTAACTTTGTTTTACGTAATAAGTCGGGCTAATTTTTTTAAAAATTGCATTTGGTTCACAATAGGTTAATGCACTTTTCGGAGATAACAGAAAAAACGAGAATTTTGGGTAAACATTTACACAGTTACACTTTTGCCGCCATGGATACTTTTAAAGATTGTTTTATTCCGAGTAAATCGAGACCAAGTACAATGCAATTGCATAAAGTATACGAGCTATGGAATTTTTAAGAAACACACAATTGTTCAATTCACAAGATCGTATTAATGTCGTATGTTTTGTCTAATCGTCTAATTATACAGTATTGTATTTTTGTTGTTGGCAATTTTCATACAAAAGTGCGTTTTAATTATACGATTGAATTTTATATCTTTTCCAAATAGTTGTTTGTCTGAGTCTATTCTATTTGCTAATTAATTAATTAATTTGTAAAAAAATTTATGGTATAGAACGGGAACCAGCTATAACAGCTTGTGGAAGAGTTGTTCAAAATACCTTGCAAAATTATGATTATTTGCAAAATTAAAAATCAATAAATGCAAAAATCGAAATCAAGTCTTGAAATATATTAAAAGTGACTCGAACTATAAAAATGCCAAAAACTTGGAGTAAATCAAGCATATCGCGAAAATTCTCGCAAAATTGAAATATTGGAAATTGTAAAGACAGTCAAAACTCGGGAAAAAACGCGAAAATTATGAAAATTTGCCAAAACTTGCTAAAATTTTAAAGATTAAAAAGCGCAATATTGATTAAAATTCCACAAAAATGTAATAATATCAAAAAATTTTTCTAAAACTACGCCTGTCGCGAAAAAAGTAAAAATTCGCGAAAAAATTGCAAAATTTTAAACAAGCCATAATTTTGAGTAAAAACAGTAAACAATTTTGTAAAAATCGCATAAATGGCGAAAATTTGCATAAACTTGTTATTAGCGGCATGATAACAAAGTCTACATATTGCTTAAAAATCGTCAAACTGTAAGGAAGCTGAAAACTTACAAAAAGTCGCTTTTATCTCGAACTTTGCAAAAATTCGCGAGAAGTTGCAAAATCGGAAACACAACCAAAAACAAAAAAAAATCTGAAAAAATGCGATAAAATCGCAAGTTAGCGAGAAATTACTAAGAGTTGGTCTTTTACATACAGCTTAAACGAAAATTAATAACTTGATTAGTTAATCTTAAAATAAATGTAATCGAACTTTATTCTACTTGAACGTTTCTCAGTTCTAGCTTAAACTTTTTAGTATTGCCATACGAAATGACAGTGTTTTTTTGTATTAGTATGGCAATCTAAGTAAATTTCACAAAATGTCATCAAAATAATGAATACATCATTAACAAGAAGAAGAAACAAGTGCGTTTTTTTGTTGTGTGTTCGAAATTATAGTCAAGAAAAAATATTTATTTACTATTTTAAATTAAATTTATCAAGAGAAAATTGTAAAATAAAAATAAAATAACATTAAAATTGATAAAGAAACTTACATCAGAATGTAAGAAAATTTTCTCTAGAAAATTTCAGCAGAATCTAATAAAAATTTCATTAAAATTAAACCGTCAATTATGGTAGTTTAAACTAGCAAACAAACTGAGATAATCGACTGGTGAAAGACAACATTCAAAGATTACATTTAATTTAATCGCTAATCTCTATGTAAAAGACTCAGCCTAAATGTATTAAAAATATCACTAAACCTGTAAATAACAACAAAATTCGTTTTTTGACATAAATTATTTAATCAAAATGAATTGACTATATTGAATTACATTTAAAATACGACAAAATTGTTTTGCAAACTGACCAAATAAGCCATCACAAATAATGAAAAATCTAGGCTTTTTAATTCGTTAAAAAATAATAAAAAAAAATATTACAAAAATGCGATATGTTTTTAGGTTTATGAAAATGATGTACTTGATGATGTTATTTTGAATTTTTGTTATAAAATCGTTAGTCTTCAACGCAGATGCTTAACATTTTGTAGAGACGTGTGGTTTCATCAAAACAAACATAATCAATCAAAAAACGCGATTAGAATTTTTTTATGATAAATTATTTTGCATTTTAGGTGACGATATGTACATATAAATGAAAATCGATTACATATTAATATAGATGGGATATACCCGGTATTTACCCGATGTATGGGTTAATACCAGGTAAGTACCGGTTATATTCCCTTTTTTTGGAAATTTATTTGGGTATTTAAAAAAAAACATTTAAAAAGGAACCTTTTATTTTCACACCAAAATTAAAAAACAAAAACGTTTAATATACATTTTTATTTTGTTATTCTTTACAATATTAGTGATTTCTTCTAGAGATTTTTCATGAATATGGCGTTAGCGGTTTGTAATCAATGTTAATGATTGTTTCCGATGTTGAAACTTTTCGCGAATTTTCGCATTCGGAATAGAAGCGACTTTTTGCAAGTTTTTAGGCACTACAATTTACATGATTTAAACCATATTAGACTTTGTTATCATGCCGCTGTTAGCTAGTTTGTTCGAATTCACGCTATTTTCGCGATTTTTTCCGAATTTTTGGCATTCCTTACAGTTTTAGCAAATTTCAATCAAAATTATGGCTTGTTTAAAATTTGCAAATTTTTCGCGATAGGTGAAACTTTTCCAATGGTTTTGGGTTTCTTAAATTTTTGGTGTGTTTAATTATTCGCAGCATTGTAATCTTGCATATATGTATAGGCAAGTTTTTGCGAATTTTCCCGAGTGTTAATCATAAAATTTTTGCAGCGCCATGTGTTCTTTTATTAAATTTTCTACAACACAATTTATACCCAGCCTTTGGATAAATACCAGAGTATTTACCCATTTTTACACAATATACTCATTTTACCGGGTATTTACCATTTGGGTATTTTCCCTTTTCCCATCTATACATATTAAAAATTAAACTCAAAAAATAAGGAAATATGTAATAAAGGCATATATGTTTTTTTTCAGATTGTTATTGCGATATTTTCTTTTGTCTATGGAAATCCTTTGCGTGTTATTAATGGTTACGACTCATTTGGAAATACGTGTGGTGTTAAAAAGAATGAACGTTATCCAAACTATCCATTATCTGGTTTAAATACAATTGATAAACCGCACTTATTATACTTTGATGTTCGAAAATTGAAGGACTCAATAAAAGTATGTGTAAAGGAGTGTCCAAAGACGACATTAAGTAAACGCGAAGATGTATACGATTATTTTTTAAAAACCCAAAATAACATTTGCCGTTATGACTTCAACATGTCTATTATAGCCAGCGATAAACAAGGTGATTTGTCAGAGTTGTTTAATTATTTAGGACCTTGTCCTGATTTCCCTATCTATGAAAGGTAAGTTTTTAACAATATTGCTATAAAAACTTCAATGAAAACAGCATCTATCTTTATTTAAAAAAAAAGTTCTCCTGTCCTTCATCGATGTGTTCCAAAAAGTAAAAATGCTCCCGTTCAGGATATGTATAAAATGTTAAATTCGTGGGATGCTGCCCAACAATTTTTGGGCGATATATACGCTACATGGCATTTTATTGCAATTATATGTGGCATAGCATTTCGTAAGTAGAAATCCTGCCGGAGAAAGAGTAGTCGACTACAAAAGTAATCAATTTATACTTCACTTTTTTAGACTAACTAAAAGCTAACTACAATGTAATCTAGAACTGACCCAGAATCAATTCTTAAGTTGAGTGCATAATGGGATTTGCTGAGAGCTAGTAATCTTACTCTCTCAGCTACTTTGAAACTCATTTCAAGTTTATATTATCTTTTTGCTTTCATTATTTTAAATTGTACCTTAGCTGGGTGGTCAGCGCGTTGACGTAGTTCGAACAACAGCAGCATCTTTTTACATACTAACTACCAGTGGCCTTAAATAAAGTAAACTTTAAGTTTGTTGGAAAGTAATGCAGAGTCGGACAACTGACTACCGCCTAGAACATCGCAATGTTAAAATAGTTAGTTGCTTCCATTGAAAAGTAGCCCAAATGTCAGTAAGCACTAGATGCGAAATAGTTAGCTTAAAGTTAATTTAAAGTTAACTCATACTTCGTTTATACGCAATGCTTATTTGCAAATAAGAACGTAAAATGCTGCCAAATAGTTTTTTATTGTAACTTAATCACCCCTATCGCGAATGTTATGGGAATGAGTTGTTTGGGAGCAAACCTATATTCCGATTCCCAACAAAACAGTATCGCGAATATTTTGGGAGTAAAAGTGTCTATTGTGAATTATTTGGGAGCAATAGTTTCTATTGTGATTTATTTATCAGTGGTTTATAAATAATTTGTGTACATACTTGTAAAAGGAAAATATACATATTTTAAAGAAATTAATAAAGTTTAACTGCGTTTTGTGGTGCTGGAAGAGATTGCAGCGAAGATACTACTGCTAGCAGCAAGATGTTTGCGGTACCACCCGTAGTGAAAATGGCTGGCACTTTGGCTAGCGCACATCTCCTCATACACAATTAATTTGCTATTTATTAACATTTGTGGTCTTTTAATAAAATAGAAAAGTAATTTAATACAGTCCTAGCTTAAATACAAATTACAACTTACATGTTCCCTTCTCGTTCCCATCGACACTTGTTGTGAACTTATTATGTAAAATTATTCACGGGAGTAAACATTGGCGATGCCACATTTTTTAAGTTTGTGAATTCGCTCCCAAAAACTTTGTTATGGGAAACATTCACGATAGCAAATCTGAAAATTTGGGAGTTTTCTCATGGGAATAGTTATTCGCGATAGGGGTGAATAAATCACTGAATTTATTTAATGACAATCAGAATCTTAATTGACCTTTAAATAACATTCAATAGCTATTTATTCAAGCTTGAGGTCTTTATTAAAGTGAATAAATAGTTATTAAATATAAATTTATTTATTTATTTATATCTGCAATACAAAAGCCTATAGGGCCAAGAAGGTATTGCTGGAATACTTCATAGCTAACAACAGTTATAAATTAGTAACAAAAATCACTTAAAATTATGTATAAAAAGTGTTTCTAAAAAAAGAAGAATGAAAAATTTAAAATTAAATAATTCAAATGAAATTAATGGGTCGAAGCAACCGAACTGCAGTTGCGTTGCCGGCCGGCAACTGGAAATTAGTGGTTGCCAGAAAAACACTAAATAGCAATTATCAGATCTCAGTTGCTAGTTGCCATCCATAATACCATTTTTAGCAACTGGCAACGCAACTTAGGTTCGGTTGCCATGCATAACCGACCCATAAGTTAAATTGTATTAAATTGTAATTTGAAATATAGAGAGCAAGTAATTAGTGGTACAACCACATGAGGATTTCTTTCAGATCTTGAGAAAATAAATTTAGATCTTAAAATTAGGTATACCAATAACAATCATTTTGTAAAAGAAAACTAAATTGCGAATATTGAAGTACTGTGGTATAGAGCAGCCCAGAAACTTAATAACTGAGCGGGATACATGATCACGATACTTAATGCCATATACGAATCTCACAATCCTCTTTATAATACTGCTTAATTTGTTAATGTTGTAAGCTAAAGTACCAGAGATAATTTCTAGACCGTAATTTACATGCGACATTAACAAAGTATGTGGTAGTATATATTTTATTCGTACGGGTAAATGTAGTCCACAATGATATAGAGATCTCAGACCTGAGGTAACTCAGGAACTTACTAAATCAATTTGTTCTCGGAAATTAAGTTGACTGTCAATGATCATTCCCAAACATCTAAGGGACTCAACAAATTGCACATCAGTGCCGTGAGCATTTATTTTAGAATATTGTACCCTTCGACGATCCGTGCGAAATATAATAGCCTTAGTTTTACTAGCATTGATGCATAATTTATTCTCTACAATCCAACCACATAAACTCTGAATAGTAAAATTTATGACGGCTTCTAGAACATCTGTGAAAAACCCAAGAGTTACCAAAGATCAGTTGAATATCATCTGCAAAAATAAAGGGTTTAACTAATTCTAAATCTAGAGAATCAACGCAATCATTGAGATACATAAGAAAAATACTGGACCAATTATAGATCCCTGAGGTACACCAGAAGTGACAGAAATAACATCAGACTCCTGGCCATTTAAACTAACATATTGTGATCTTCCTTGTAAATCGGAGTAAATAAACTTACACGCCATTACAGAAAACCCAAACTTTTCCCTTAACTTTGTGATAAGAAGTTTGTGATTAATACGGTCAAATGCTTTAGAATAATTTAGAGATAGCATAACACAGTCCCGTCCATTATTTATTAATATATTTACCTATTTATTATTAACAAACATATGTGAAGGTGGCACGTCAAACTTCTTATTTGAAAATAGTGCGTTAATCACCAATTGTTTTCGGGAGTTAGTAAGTTACAATAAAAAAAAACAAATTTGGCAACACTACATTCTTATTTGCAAATAAAAAATTCTTATAAACGAGGTATCAGTTTACGACAGGGAATAGTTAAAACATAATTACATATACATAGATATGTATGTGTTTGTGTGCATGTTTATTTGAGAGGCTTTTAGTGCAATAACTCCGTAAGCCCCAAAAACAAAATATTCGGGCATGTCACAGAGTTCAATTTCGTTCGGAAACGGAATTCAATCCACCCCATTTTTGTAGCAAATTGTCAGGTGTGTCCACACTGTTGGCGGCGCTGGTGTGCTAGGGTATGCTCCGGCTAGGACTTGACATCTTGGGGTGGATTGAATTCCGTTTCCGAGCCCCAAGTCACAGAGATTGATGATTGAATAAATCGACTTTTAAGTTTACAACAAAATTTAGAATTGTATGGTTTTTAGAATTTTCTACTTTAAATACCCATCATAATTATTAGCAAAATACTAGAATTTATCCAAAAATTTATCTGGGATGCAAAGCTATGGCACCTACTTAGAGAATGAGCACCAATTAAAAATCAGTTTTTGACTTCATGTGGCTTACCGAGTTATTGCACTAATCCATTAATTTATATAAAAGAATTTTGTAGTTTGAATAATTAAAAAAATAATGATTTTATTTTCAGTAATTTCCATTGCCTTGGTGACATTAATGCATTGGCTTTCACGTATTGTGTCATGGCTTATATGTGTTTTAGTGATTATTGCCAGTATTGGTTTATGCGGTGCATTGTGGTATGTATATTATAGCATTAAACACAAAAAGCAAGTCAACACTCAATTCTCATATTTAGAGGAATTTGTTCGTAATGAGCAAGCGGTATTTACACTAGCTATTTTAGCAACTATAACCATGGTACATTATTAATTTAATACAGTCATATATGTATATTTATATTCTATATTTAATTAAATGAGTTTATGCCTATTTTCGTTCAGATTATTCTAATAGTCATTATATACTATTTGAAAAATAAACTTTCTGGACTAACGGCGTTATTTGAAGAATCTGGAAAATGTATGATGAACTTGCCAGGACTTATTATTGCTCCTCTATTAGCATTTATTGTTCTAGCGATATTCTTATCTTTTTGGGTATTAGTTGTTATCTGTATAGCTACTGCAAGTGCTCCTGGCGATAAAAATCCTTTTGCCCCACTTGACAACACTGCAGCTCATGCTACTACGACAAATGTTGCACATACAAATACAGGCACTAAAAGTAAGTAAATATTTTATTAATTATACAATAACATGCTAAAATGTAACCAAAATCAAATCACTTTATTCAATAATCTATATAAAAATATGTATGTATGTATACCTATGTCCTGAACATTTCAAATAATACCCATATCCTACGTTCCTTGGATAAAATTAAAATACATTAATGTCATATGTAAGTGATTATCCACCTTAAAATAATTATGTAGTTCGTACGATTTTGATTTTTTCTTGTTTATATTAACTATATCTATGTATGTATATACACATTTCCTTTTATTTACTTATTTATTATATTTATTTATTTATTCATATAAGAGTCGGTAAGCCACAAAAACAAAATATTGAAAAAGTCCACTTTTAAGTTTAAACAAAATTTAAAATTGTATGTTTTTTTTTTTTAATTTTCTACTTTAAATACGCAAAATAATTATAGGATTTATCCAAAAATTTCTCTAGGATAGTAAGCAAGAGAATCAGCACAAAACCAATTTTGGATTTCATGTGGCTTACCGAGTTATTGCACTAAGCTCTTTCATATATTATGTAGTACCTAAACATTTTTTATAGTTATTTGTATGTAAACCTCTTCTCAAGTTATGCTACTATATGTGGTGAAAATGCCTTTATTTTTTACATAACGCTATATCGCGGCAACTAGAGCTGTTGGAAATGGAGTGCAGATTCGCGTTCAGCGTTCGAAATAACTAAAGAAACAACTTTTATTTCTAGCGAACGAAAAAGTTTTTCGAAATTGACTAACATGTCTTCTCTTTTTTCTGACATATTACCATTTGGCAATAAAGGAGATCTGACGTTTAAGTAAAAAATCATGCTACCATTCTTGTTTTAAAAATTAAATATTTTTCAAATTATTACAAAATTAAAATTTATTGGCTCCTTGAAAATGGCCCCAAACTGAAAAATTAATAGCAAAAATTAAAAATTTTAGGAACCCCCGATGCAGTTGATGCTGTATCAAAAGTTTAACACTCGCGATCAAGTCACCTTTCAAACAAAATTTACTAAATTAAAATCGATCTAGCCGCATGCAAAAATCTTTAGTCAGCGAAGCCGCCTTTCGATATACCTAGAGGAAAAAACTTAAGACCGCCCAAAGGCCGGCTATGCAAAAATCTTTATTCAGTGAAGCCGTTCTTCGAGCGGATAAAATCCATCGTCAAGACTGCCTGAAGGCAGATTATAATGGCAATAGCTAATAAAACATGGCTTTATTTCCCATATGTACTCTTTTTGCGTATGGCGTTATTGCACAATAGCATTGAGAAGCATATGGCATATGCCATTATGACACTACACCGAAAAGAATAACAAAAGATTTTTGGGGCCATTTTATATTTTTAATTTGGGGATATTTTTCCTTTTTTTTTGCATTTTTCATTTTACAGTTTTGCCCCAATTCAAAAATTTGGAAAAATGGCTCCAAAAATCGTGTTGTTGTTTTCAATACAGAATTTTGGTCCATTTTTTATTTTTGGTTTGGGGCCATTCTTTATGGAGCCGTTTTTAATTAAAGTAAATAAAATTTCATTATGGTTTTATATGTTTATAAAAATTCTTATTTATTTTTGGTAGTTTTTATAGATATTGTTCCGATGATCTGTGATGAGCACCCGCGAAAAGCATGAATGTAGACTAGCAACAAATAACTTTAGAAATTGGGAAAATGTCTCAAGAAATTTAATAAACATATTTTTATACTTTTTAACATATTTTGTACTTTTGTATTCTGTAAATACTTCCACCATTTTTTCGCTATTTTTCATATTTTTTATAAATATAATTTTACTTACACGATTTTATAAAAATTTCAGGCTTCCAACCCATAGAATATACAGAGGCCAAAACACTTAAAAGCATGTTTTGGATTTATGTAGTTGGTCTTATTTGGACCACAGAATTTATATTCGCTTGCCAACAATTCGCCCTGGCAGCTGCTGTTGCATTTTGGTATTTCAATAAACCCACCAGTACACCTACAGTTTATGCAATTGGAAAATTAGTGAAGTATCATTTGGGGACTGTAGCCAAAGGCTCATTTGTAATAACAATTTTTAAAATTCCTCGTCTTATACTGACGTATTTATATGCCAAGTAAGAAAATATACATACATATTTTAGCATGTATATACATTAGTGTAATAACCTTTTTTTTACGAATACTCCTGTTCCAAAATCGTGTAGATCATGGAAAAAACTAAGAACAGCGATTTAACTTTTTCGTGTTCATGAAAATAGTTTACGCACCAAATTCATTGAAGTATGTACATACATATATACGATTTTATATCCTCGTTGTAATACAACACAAATTACGGCCCTTTCCACAATGTATGATTAAAAGTTAAAGCGGACTTTAACGGCAAGTTTTGTATGCCGAACTTGCCGTTAAAGTATACGTTAACCGTACATTGTAAAAACGGCCGTAAAAGTTTATTTCTTTCAATACATAGTTTGTTATTAATTTAGAGGCACTATTAGAATATGAGATTATATACTAAATTAAATTTAATCTCTGTACTTCTCTTTGAACTGACTTTTTTACATTAAACTACCAACATTGGCCGCCTAAACTATATTTTCTTATTATTTTTATATTATATTTTATATTATTACATATTTATATTTCATAGATATGTTTATTCTATAATTTGTTTTACTCATATCTGGTCAATCATGCTAATCCTGTACTATAATTATAAGACTTTAAGTCGTGTTGTATAGGAATACGAATAAATTAAATTAAAGAAAATAGCAAAAAAGAAAATTAAAAAAAGTCAACTCAAAAAGTAAATACATACAGAGATTAAATTTTATTTAATCTTTCTACGTAATTATTATTCGAAATGAATAGATTTAAGTCGGAAGTTATTATTTCGGCTTAAGTTCATTATTTGAATTAATGTAAATTCTGTACTTAAATAACATTAAATTTTAAAAACCCCCGAAAAAAATGGATAATAACTTCAAAGAAGATTCTACATCAAGTCATATTTCAAGCAACACAAAATTAAATTAAAATCGATCCAGGCGTTTGGGAACTACTGTGGCACAGACACAGATTCAAGAGGATACTGCGAGAAAAGAGGTGATTTTCTTCAAACCTAGCTAAGAAAAATACTAATTCAAAATCGGTACAAACGTTTGGGCTCTACCATGGCGCAGACAGACACAAGATACACACTTTAAACTTATAACACTCCTTTTTTTGGTCGGTGGTTAAAAATAAAAATAAATTTAAAAGTCGGAAGTTATTATTTATTATTCAGCTTAAGTTCAATAATTGAATTAATGTAAATCCAAACTATTTTTAAGAGTGGAATATTAGAATATCTAATCAGACTAGCAGAATGGATTAGTACTACTAATTTCGGCAGCCCCTACGCTGATCGTGGATACTAGTATTAATTGAACATCAGCTATTTAACCAAATTTTATGAGAAAATAGAATATGAGTATCTTATTCCTTTTATCAATATGGTGAGCCGAAATTTCACCTTCTGATTATTTATTCCAATTTTTCCAACTCTTATTTTTATTTTTGGTTTTGCTTGTACGATCAATCAAGCTATTGTTGTTGTATGTACATGTTTAAACAGGTTATCTTTATGTCTTATATTTCAGTTCGAATAATAATTACGTACAAATATTAATAAATTTAAAAAATAACTTATTTGCAGTAAAAGATAACCTTTTTTAATTAAAAAAAACGCATATACAAAACTTCAATGCATTTGGTGCGTGAACTTTTTTCACAATCGTGAAAAAGTGAAATCGCTGTTCTTAGTTTTTTCATGCAGTACACGAATTTGGAACTGGAACTTCATATTTACAAAAAATTCAATAGTTTTATTTATTATCCATTTCAGATTGAAGAAAGGCGAAGATAAAGGCTCCGAATGTGCATCTTGTTGTTTAAAATGTTGTATATGTGGTTTTTGGTTACTGGAGAAATTTATTCGTTTCCTAAACCACAACGCATACACTGTGGTTGCAATAGAATCAATTAACTTCTGTCCTGCTGCTGGTATTGTAAGTTACTTTAAAAATAGTATTGAAACTACCTAACATTAAAAAAGAAGCAATTTAACATTCGCTTATAAAGAAATTGTACTAATTTCGGAACATATTGCAATGTACATATCAATGGACATACATACATTGACAACACGTAACTGAATTTTTTATTATTTTTTTACAAAACACAGAAAACGTTATATAAATCCTTAAAAAAATAAACATTCCTATCCTCAAAATAAAAAAAATTAAATTGGTCAAGGTTCTGCCAAAATCCCGACTACTCCATACACGCGTGTATATAACACTCCACAAAGTACCAGGACTAGTAACAAACTGCTCCAAATATACCATATACTATTTGCAATCTTTAAAACACTTGTCGCTTAACTACAACTAGTCTATTTCAACTAAAATTGAACATGTAGTCCAACAATTTTTGCAGGGAGTATCTACTAAGTAGTTCCAGCTATTTTATTTCGTTGCTAGTAGCGCTTTCATCGTAATTTTACTGTAATTGCTTCAACTGAAAATTTGTAAAAATCATTTACGTGTTGCCCACTTATGATCATCGAAAGCTGTTTTTAATTTTTTCTCTTAATATTTTAGGCTTGGAATGCAATGGCCACAAACGCTTTGCAAGTAGCCACAATCAACAGTGTGGGTGATTTCATTCTGTTTTTAGGAAAAATTTTAGTTGCTGCAATTTCGGGTCTCATCGGAATTTTTGTATTAAAAGATAAGCCCGGTCTTAATTTCTACATGGCGCCTGTTATACTGATCATTGTCTTTTCGTTCTTTATTGCTCACATTGTCTTATCACTTTTTGAAGTATGTTTTTTTTGAGTGATTAATCTGAAATATTTGCTAATATTATTTACATTTATTTTCTTTATTAGATGGTTGTAGATACACTATTTTTATGTGTATGTGAAGATAAAACTATTAATGGGCGTGGCGGTCGTTGGGCTCAAAGCAATTTAGCAAAATTAGTTGGCGAAGAACCGTTGCAACCAGGCGAGGAACCACCAATACAAGTAGTCGAGATGATGCCTATTAATAAACAGCCTTTTAGTCTGACAAGTAAACCGATGGTTGTACCAGATGGTGTCGTGGAACCAAATGACTATTAAAAACACCTTCGAATATTCTATTTATTGAATTGTAATTTTTACGCACACTATTTAATCATAAAAATAAGTATCTATACATTTAATTTATTAATAATACAGTTTTTTAAATTTTATTTATTAATAATACATTTTTTCTGCATTTTTATATGTATTTATTATAAAAATTGATATGCATAAGAATGCATTTCGCTTAGAACTTCTTCAATCTATGGATGTACATATGTATGTATGTATGTACATATGTTTATATTTACATAATTAATAGGACGATTTTTGATACTCGTTTTTCACTCGTATTATAGGGTACATTCGTAAATTCAGTAATTGTGCAATAATCAAAGTTCTGCGCTCGAAAACCAACACTTAGCAAGACTTTTCTTCGTGGAAAGTTTTTTACGCAAACATTTGACAGGACTGCCGCAGATTGCCGCATCTACGGAGGCATTTTTATTACTGTTGCAATAGTTTGCAGACCGGTTGCACAAATTTACTGCATTTACGAATTCACCCTATATACAGTCGATTTAGACAAGAAAAATATACCTGCCTGTTCTGCAAATCGAGTCGATTTAAAATTTGGGAGATACAATCATCTAAATTTACTGCTAATACAAGCAAAAAAACCGACTTCAATGCAAAGATCTTATTGAACAGAATACAAAACGGACGCAATTTTGCGTTAGTTCAAATGGTGTGTTTGTCTACAAATGGGATGTCCGTAATTTTTCACAGTACCAAACCTTTCATTTCCTTTCAAGTAAAACATTTTGAAAATCGGTCAAGAAATGGGACTACAACTTTGTCCATCCGATTTTCACTTCTATGGGACCAACTGCCAGGAAACCTTTGAAACGAAAAAAAAATTGAAAATCGGTCCATTAATGGATCAGTTATGCGATAATCAATATTTCCGTGGGAGGGGGTTGGAGGAATGCCCACAGACTTTCAAATTTTGTGGGACCAAAGTGCAAGCAAAACCTTTTAAACAAAAAATTAATTATGAAAATCGGTTGACAAATGATAGAGTTATGCTTGAGCAAATTTCTCCACCAATTTTCGGAAACAAATTATGGGACCAAACTGCAGGCAAACCCTTCAAAAAAATTTGTTTTTAAATAGATTCACAAATGACAGAGTTATGCTTGGGGGTGCAACTTTCCCCACTGATTTTCGAAAAAAATATGGGACCAAACTGCAGGCAAACACGTTCAAACAAAAAAGAATTTGGAAAATCGGTTCACAAATGACAGTTATGCGTCATAAAACATACAAAAACACGAATTGATAACATCCTTTTTTTTAAGTCGGCTAAAAAAGAGGTGTAAATTTGTTTTTTAGGTTCCGTATACCAAAAATGTAAAGGCGCCCTATTGTTTTCGCTACGCTGTCAGTCTGTCTGTCACAGGCTATTTTCTCGGGAACGGTAAGAGCTACGGACCTAAAACAAGAAAAAAAATCATTAACCCCGACTGTCCAGTAATGCGGAACGTAGCAACAACAGGGAGCCATTATTGAGAGTATTTGAAGATTCGATTCTCAATTCTTCCTGACTGTAAACGTCGCTATTTTCCGCACCAGTGGACTTGTTTTTTTCTTTCTAGCTTTTAACTTACTCAGGATTTTTAATGTTTTAAGTTTATTTTTCAGCCGACTTCAAAAAAAGGGAAAAGGTTATCAATTCATGTACATATACTTTTTTTTATGGATGTTCCCTCAAAACTCCGCCATTTATAAACCGATTTCGGAGTAAATACACATTAATTTTCATCTACTTCTGGTCAAACGATTCCTATGAAACTTTGCAGACACATTAAGCTTCTCTTTGAACGCTACATCATGATTAAAAAACTGGGCAGTGTCACGCCCATGCAAATTAAATATCCTTTTTTAAAGAATTTTTATTTTATGTATCTTCTATAATTGAAAAGAAAACGTATGATGTATGTTTGAGCGATTCATCGGAAAGCAATTTTGTATTACTTTCTCAAATTATAGATCGGTTTAATTTATGATGCCAAACAATTTTGGAGGTCTAGCTATGACCTTCCGTAAGCTGGATAGCGTTAAAAAACGTTTTAGCTTTTTGTCTTGGGACAACATAAAAAAATATGTCATTAGAAAGCTCTTTCGAAAGGAACGACAGGCAAATTTAATTGTTCCACATTCGTTCTTGTGAATTCGGAAGCAAAAACAATTTTATGGGAGTTATGAAAAAAAACATGCTACAAATTGTAAGCTACAAATAAATATGAATTGTACTATTTTAAATTAAAGAAAATGTTCGATTAATTTATATAAACTTACATTTTATTAAAAAAATAAATGTTTAAGATATTAAATATTACCTTGCGTGTAGTTGTAATTACTTAATTTTTTTAACACTTGATTTCTTCTTTTCTATAACTTTCTTAACAGCTTCAAGTTGCTTTTCCTTAATTTTTTTCGTCAATATATCTTTAGACGCTTTCTTTTTAGGTTTTTCGATTTTGTCAAGTGCCTTTTTCCTTGCCTTTTCTGCTAATAGTTTTGCCGTTTCAATTGCACTGTTGTCGGCAAATATTTCATCGTACTCTATTCCCTCATAAGCGTTTTTGGGCAATGTGGCTTCATGATGAACCTTTTGTTCAATGCGATTAACATAACGATCTTTAGCAGCCTTTTTGAGCATTTGCCTTTGCTTTGCCGGACTTACATAATCTGGGTTTTCCCATAAAGTGCTACCACTGAAAGAGCCCTCAAAAATTTTTACAGGATTCATTACAAAACGCGGACCGATTTCAGCCAAACCACCGTCTTCTGAAAGAATTTGGAAATTTCTGAACCAAATACGCTTATCCAAATAAGTGAAAGTGTACACATGATCTATAAATGGTTGACTTTTAGGATGATGATTTGGTACACCAAAAACTTGCGTAAACAATTCTTTTAACAATTTCAAGAATGGTATTTCCTCAAATTTGGCATCGAAGGATAGCAACGGTCTTGACCCTCTTAAACAATTGCCCGTCATTTTTAGTTCCGCCATCGTATGTATATTTTCAACTAAAAATTTTGCTGAGGGCCCAGTTGGTATATTTGAGACCCACATGTAAAGATCTCTTTTGCGTCTTCCTTCAAACAGTATAGATTTATTACAGTGCTTCATTTCACACATATCGTTGACGATGGTCAATGTCTTCGATCTTTCCATCTTTGACTCGGGCCTATGATGGGGCATTAATGTTTTTATGTCCTTCATTAGATGTCTATCACGATGGCTAATGCCTCTTGCCGCAAATACTAATACTCTTTGTTTATTTGTCCATTTTTCCTAAATTAATACGAAACGATTATTACAATTAACATACAGTTGTCTGCATATGAAAATTATATTCACCCTTTTAGGAATAACTTCGTCAGAAGATCTCTGTGTCGGTAATGGCGGATTTTCATCCACTGGTACAATTTCAAGCTTTTCAGTTTTCTTCCTTTTTTGGAAGTTCTTACCCATTTTTGCTATTTTTTACGAATTAAAAACACCGAAAATTTTACGCACGTGCTAAATTAAAAACAGATGTGCGATGAGCTTCTTCCCTCTTTTGGTTTACTAACAACCAGCGTTGCCAGCAAAGCCTTTTCAAGGCTAGATTTGTTAAGGGCACCATACACTGCACCAGTATGCATAAGCAGTCGCGGGTTGGCGCCAGTGGTTGGGTCGTGTATGAGTATATGATGTGATTACACGATTTGTGTAGCGATGTTAAACAGAGTTTGATATTTTGCTGACGGTACCAGTTTGTGGTATTGTGTATGTGAATTTAGCCCACAATGATGAAAAATATAGTTTTATAATCAAAATTTTAATTTTTTTTGTTTGTTAAAAAATTTATAAAAAATTGCAAAAATTGTCATATCTATGCAGAAAAAAATATATATTTTAATAATTTGCTGCGAATGACTGCGAAGGAGGAAAAACAAAATATGCAAAAAAAAAATAGTGAAAACAAAACCAGATTTGAAAAAGTACAACCAAACGTTCCAATTTTTCTTGTATTTTAATTTATTAAATAAAGAAACAATTTCTTTATATAAAAAAGTGCGAAATGTGTGCAATATCGTGAAAAATAAACGCAACCGCCACCGCAGTTCATATTATTTGCGGTTTCTCTGTGAAACGGAAACCGTACCCGCAGCCGTGAGCTTGTATTTCTACTCTAACCCGAATTAATTAGGAATTAGTCCCGGAATTACCATAGTAAGTAAGGAAAAGAAAAGTCGTTTACAGTAGAGTTGTGTCAGTGTATTAAAAAATTTTGGGTATAGGGAATGTTAGTAAATGTTAGTAAATGCTAGTTTTTAAGTGTTAATTTTCAGAAAAGTGAAAAGATAACAGTCGAGAAAAAAACCGGATATATTAAAATTTCGGGCTGCAGGTGTAATATATGATGGATTTTTCTACAACATGGTTGGTTGGGTGATGAATACTTTAACACCTTGTCTCCTAAATGTGGATTTAGACTATCTGTGTTTTACATCTGACTTGTCAGTTTTGAGACCCACATGTAACTTTGCGTGCCTGTCAAAATTGTCAATTTACAGACGATTTTTAATTTTTGCTTTCACACGTACATGTATAATCGTATTAAGTCAGAAACTGGAGCTAAGTAATTAAATATTTATTTAGTTAATTTTTATATAAATTTAAATTGTAATTAAATACAACTTCTGTTTTTCAGTCGTATTTAGTTGTTCTTATTTAATTGTGATAAAAATATGGTAGCACCATCAAATATTATAAATATCCCATAAATTTCCTAAAATAGCAGCTGTTCAATATAAGCAAAGTAAAATCCAAAAAATATATATTTTTCTTCATGCAAAATATAAGAATAATCGAGAGTCTTGCGAAATCTGTATTCTATCCATGGTAGAATGTTATACATGGTTGCTCTGGAACGCCATATGATTATATTTTTATTTGCTTTTTTCATGGTACGAACTGTCAAATGTTGTGTATATGTAAAATAACTACGTTGCACACACAATACCACACTTATGTTTGATTCTTCTGTTATACAAGCACACACATACTCTCTCTATTAATGTTTGACATTTTCTATCCCAAAATGAACACTGCATCGGCGGCTGTTTTCAGCCGATGCCAGCCGACTACATCGGCGGCGGATGGGTGGTTCAAAAAGCACCCGGCGGCGCGCCGTCGGCTCAAAATCGACAGGCTTGTTTCTCTGGTAGACGCCGGTGTATACACACTTTAATAATTCGCCATTTTAATTTGAAGAAGTGCAACTAAAAATTTTTGGTTAGCAAAAAACAGATAATACAAATATTTTAAAAACCATTAAACCGCGTTGTAAATAATTTTTAAATATGTCTGATTATCGCTCGCAATCCCGTGATGGAGGACGAGGAGGTAGTGGCCGTGGAGATTACAGTGATGATGATCCGCCAATGTCTCGCTTATTCATTATCTGCAATAAGGCTCATACTGAGGAAGACTTTCGTGAAGCCTTTTCAGCTTATGGGGAAATTGAAGATATTTGGGTTGTAAAGGATAAAAATACTGGAGATAACAAAGGAATTGCATATATAAAATTTGCAAAGACTTCGGATGCTGCTAAGGCTCAAGAGGAAATGAATGGAAAAACTATAGGAACATTAGATCGCACTTTAAAAGTATTAGTGGCTGCTAAGTAAGTCGAAAATGTTTTTTTTAATATGGAAGGAAACGTTATATTTTGTATATATCATAGTCGTAATCAAGGTTCCAGTAAATCAGATAATGAACATGAAAAATATGTGCGTCTTTTCATAGTGTGCTCTAAAACAGCAACGGAAGAAGAATTACGCGAAGAGTTCAAACAGTGGGGTCCCGTCGAAAACGTTACTTTGGTAAGAGATAAACCAACCGGTAATCCAAAAGGGTTCGGATACGTGCGTTATCCCAAATTTTATTATGCTGCTGTAGCATTCGAAAATTGTCCATCTAAGTATAAAGCAGTATTCGCAGAGCCAAAAGGTTCAAATTCCCGTAATCAGCGTGATCAATTCGGTGGGCGAGATGATAACTCAATGAGTGGTCGTGGCGCCAATATGAGTGTGTGGAGTGGTAGTGGTGGGAGTATGGGTGGCATGGGCATGAGTGGTGGAGGTACAAGTGGTGGTTTTAATAATGGGAACGGTTACAACAACGATTGGAGCAATAATAATCTCAACAACGACATGTCGCAGTTTCTACGAATGCAAAATGTGCAAGTTCCGCAGCCAACTTGTTTGGAAGTTATTGTAAGCACATGTGTAAATCAAGACCAATTGTGGCGATTGTTTGATATTATACCTGGATTAGACTATTGTCAGATCACTAAAGAATGTAAGTATTAATGCATATTTTTAACCAACTACGGCCTCACCGAAAGTTACTGTTTTTCGCCGGTAATGCCTATGAGGTATGTATCGTCATATGAAATAAAAAAGGCGTAAGGGGCTATTCACATATTACGCAATGCTATTTTTGGAGTTTTCATAATGATAAAATTAGCTATTTGTTGCCAATTTAGGCCTACCGAACACGATTACAAAATTTTTTTTTTGTAGCACGTACCGTTTTAAAATTATGAAACATTTTAATGTGTGGCAAAATGAATGAATTTGCATGGCTGTTTTAACTGCTGTATCAGTTGCTTTTATTTTATTTTGATTATTTTCGTTTTTGTTGTAATTATTTTTTGATTAGTAATCCATTAAGAGCTGCTTGCACTTTATAATTAACATGCATGCAACTGATGCAGCAGTTTAAACAGCCATTTATATTCCTTCATTTCATAAGAATCGGTTAAGTAGAAGTAGTTTAAATAAATATTCACTTTAATGGAAGTGGCACTGTTCTAATAATGTATTGTAACAATAACTTATATGTGTATGCAAAGTCTCATAAGAATCGGTTTAGTAGAAGTTGCTGAAAAATTATATTTACTTTGCTTGGGCGTGGCACTGTCCACTTTTTTAATCATGATGCAGTATTAAAATTCAAGCTTAATGTGTGTGCAAAGTTTCAGAGGAATCTGTTGAGGAGAAGTAGATGAAAAGGAAAGTGTGTTTACCTCGTATGGGCGTGACCCGCCCACTTTCAACGGGACGAGTCTGGAAATACTTCCTGTTAAATAAAGAAAAAGATATCCGAAATCGGTTTATAAATGGCGGAGTTTTGAGGGAACATCAAAAAAAATATGAATTGATAACCTTTCTCCATTTTTTTTTTTGAAGTCGGTTAAAAAAGTTCATATTTGTTGTTCAGTGTTATTAAAAGAATGTGTATAAAGAAAGGTTGATTAATAATAAGGTACTAGGGTATTCATTTAATCGGACTTCTGCTTTAATCGGTTAAACGCTCGACTATTTAATCTAGGTTTTGGTGTAATTGGTTAATTCCATTAATAACCGGCTAACCGACTAAGAAAGTTTTTCCATAAATTAGTAATTTCAACAAATGAAAATGCGTAAATTATTTATTATTTTGAGTTTATTAGTAAAAGAAAACAATAACAACAATTGTTGAACTAAATCAAGCAAAAAAAAAAATATAAATATGTATTAATTAATAATTCTTACAAAGAAATGCCTTACTTTCACGAGAATTAAATGCGTGCAAAGTTTCATAAGAATCGGTTAAGTAGAAGTAGTTTAAATGAATATTTACTTTTCATGGGCTTGGCACTGCCCACTTTTCTAACCATACTGTATTGTAACAATTGCACAATTCACAAGCTTTCAATATTTGTATTTAACCTTTGAAATATACCTTGTGAACAGTCATATTACTGTATCGGTCTGTATCTTGTATTAATGGACAAAAGAAGAACAAGATACATACAAATACTCTGAGAGAGTCTAAATATGAATTTTTCGAAACATGAAATAAAAGTGTATTTGTGCATACCATTTTTATATGAAGAATATCAACAAAAATATACACTACTATAAAGTAATATAGAAATACACATTATACAGAGAGCCAGATTGCGAATTGGGCAAATAACTAAATTTGTATGCAAAGTTATATAAGCAGCGTGGAAGTAGATTTGTTGAAAAATAATATTTACTTTGCATGGGCGTGCCACTGCCCACTTTTTTATTCATGTAGTATTCAAACAGAAGCTTAATGTGTGTGCAAAATTTCATAAGAAGCGCTTGAGAAGAAGTAGATGAAAAGGCATATGTACTTACTTCGTATGGGCGTTACCCCGCCCACTTTTCAACGGGACCAATCTGGAAGTAAATCCTGTAAAATAAACAAAAGAAGTCCCAAATATGTTAATAAATTGAGGAGTTTTGAGGGAACATCCTTAAAAATACAGGAATTAATTAATAACCTTCTTCTTTTTTAAGTCGGTTTAAAAAATAAACAAGTTTGAGAGGTCATTTTATTAGTTTTTTCAATAGTTTAAGGTCTTCTAAAATAATCTTTAGAAAAATAATTTGATTTAAATGTTTGGGAGTTAATCGATTCTCTTCATATAGCGGGAAATATGTTCACGGGAACTTCACGATAACAATTTTCCCTCGAAGAGAAATGAAAATTTCATGGGAACATAAATTTCACTTGCTATTCCCGATAGGGGTAATTACTTTGACAATTTTCTTTTAGATGACAATTTGGGGATATTGCTAAACTATTGCCTAAGGGGATATCTCCCAATTGTTTGCAGGGTAAGCAATTGGGTAGCAATTAACCGGTTAACGGAGTAACGGTTAAACGAATGAATACCCTATAAGATACACATATCGGCGAATTCAGGCGAATTCGCAGTGACTATCACTGTCTAAAGGGCACTATACATTTGTCAAATGCATGATATCATGCTCATGTACGTGTGCATGACGTTAGGACATACATTTGTCAAGCATTCATTTTAAATATAATTTTGTATTGTGATGTATGCTGCTTACGGAGAAAAAATTCATTTGTACGCAGAAAATTAATTTTTTTATAATTTATTATTTGTTAATCATTCTGTTCGATTACTTATGGCGTTTTCTTTTCTAAAGCAAAAGTGTACCATAAGTGTTACATGTGATTGTGCAACATTTTTAAATGCTCCCCTGATTTGTAAGAAGTGTTGCATATTTGACGTTTACAAAAGAACACTAGTTTATTTATTTCAGAAACAATAACAAAACCAGCTGTTAATATAGTGCTGCACTTATGCCCCTTTAATTAAAATGAGTGTTGAACATGTAACATTTTTTTTCTTTTTAAGTGCAACATCATAAGAAAAGAACGCGTTACAATTTTAAAATGACACACATTTTCAGAAAAGAACATAAAGAAATGTATAAGGCAGAATAAATGCAGCATATTACTCAGAAAAGAAAACGCCATTACTACAAGGTACTTTTTTTACTACAGGTGGAAGTTTTCAATACAAAAAGTAAACAACTTTTTCCAATTGTAGTAAAAGTAGTAAGAATTTCGAGTAAACAAACACAGCTATTATCATTTATTTTTAATTTTTACTTCATTAATTGTTATAATAATTTATTATTTTTATCACATTTTTATTATTAATTATTATTTTTTTTAACAATTACCACCAAAACATATTTTTCATCCGACATCTTTAGCATCTGTTCTGTTTTAAATCTTGTTAAAAGTGTGTACGTGCATGAAGAGTAAAACCTATACATTCATCAAAATCACTTGTCATGCATGCCAAAAATCAAAATTTTTTGATTTTCCACCAAGCATCATCGGTGTCACACATACAAACAAATTTTCACAGATACCAACATAATGCATGATGTGAATTTGACCAATGTATATTGCCCTTAAAGGCGGGTCCACAACTGCAAAAATTTTAACGTGTAGATGTGAACGTAGGTTTAAATATTTATCATACAAATATTTATTCACGAAAATTTTTACGTCGCAAACAATCCGTGAAAAATTCGAAATAATTTGTTTCCTTTTTTTAGCAAATGGCACAAAACAATAAAAGTAGCATTTATTTTATTTAAATTAAACGCAGACATTATATTTATTTATTATTTTTTTTATAAACAAAGCAATTGCAAGGAATAAATATGTATCACAATATTGTAAATGAATTCGAAAACGTTTTGAAAACAGCACTACGTGAAATGCGCCATAAATATGTACAGATGTGGACCCACCTCAACACCATACATAAAAATTAGAGCAAATGTTTTCCATATAAAGTTTTACAATGAGAGGCATGACTTTTATAGAACTAACCTATTTAGCAGTTAATAAAATGTACATATGTATTTGCAAAAGTTACATTTATTTATTTATCTTTTTATGCGTCAGATGGACCACGTACAAATGAAGCAATTGTAGTATATGATAATGCAGAGGCTGCAATATATGCTAAGTATGTTGTGAACAATGAATAAACAGTCAGCATATGATATAATTTGTAAATAAAAAATTCTTTTTAGGGACAAATTGCATGGCCTTGAATATCCTGTTGGCGAACGCTTAATTGTAAAAGTATCTGGTATGAGTTCTTCACGAATTGATACATCATTTATTGATAGTAAGTTTTAGGCCCTATTATGATTCACAACTAAATTGATAGTTCAGTCGTAGTTGTCAAATTCTTATAATGGACTACAACTTTCATGAAAGTGAGGCAACTGTTTTTATCAGTTGTGTTTTGGTTTTTATTTCGACTATTGTGTTACTTTTGCTTCCTTTTAAAATGGTGATTTTAGGCGCCAATATCACATCAGTCAACCAATATTGTTGCCATATCCATAAAACATAAAATCTCAAGAAAAAATAGGCAAAAACAAAAACTATTTAAAATATTTTGTGATGGCTACTATGGTTTCAAAAAACAGACAGTATATGTAGATAAGAACGGGTGAATTCCAAAACATCAAAATACATTGCAGTGATGCGACTTTACTCTGTTTACAAAAACAAAGCTCCTAAGAATTTGCTTCACTACAATGTATTTTGATGTTTTGTAACTCGACCAACCTTTTCTTCGAACATTATTTCGAAGACAACTAAAATTAGTTCTGAATCATAATACAAAAAAAAAATGGTTGAGTTGTGTCGTAACATTGACAACTCAACCTAGTTGAGTGGTGAATCATAACAAGGGCCGGGTCTTAAAATCACTTAAATAATATAAATATACATATCTGCACAAACTTAAAACTATTTTTTTTATATCAATTTATTTTAGAACGCACTAGAAAGGATTCTATTTGTAATGTGCCGTTGCCAGCATCGCAGCCAATCGCTCATGTTGATGCTCCAGTGGCACAACGTTTGTTTATAGTTTTAGCCTCGGTAATCTTCAAAAGGCTTTTGAATTGCATGTATTTTTACGAAACATTAATAATACTTCGTCTCTTTTAGAACTTACCAGTCTCCATATTAAAAAATGTGTTTTCTTGCTGGAAAGGATTAATTGATGTATATTTGTTGCCTAACAAAAATTGTGGATACGTTAAATATGCTGATAGAGAATCTGCCCAAAAAGCTATTCAGATTTTAAATGGAGCTGAAATTTGTGGCGCCAAATTAAAGGTATATACATACATACATACATATATATATATATATATATATATATATATATATATATATATATATATATATATATATATATATATATATATATATATATATATATATATATATATATATATATATATATATATATATATATATATATATATATATATATATATATATATATATATATATATATATATATATATATATATATATATATATATATATATATATATATATATATATATATATATATATATATATATATATATATATATATATATATATATATATATATATATATATATATATATATATATATATATATATATATATATATATATATATATATATATATATATATATATATATATATATATATATATATATATATATATATATATATATATATATATATATATATATATATATATATATGTATATATATATATATATATATATATATATATATATATATATATATATATATATATATAATATATATATATATATATATATATATATATATATATATATATATATATATATATATATATATATATATATATATATATATATATATATATATATATATATATATATATATATATATATATATATATATATATATATATATATATATATATATATATATATATATATATATATATATATATATATATATATATATATATATATATATATATATATATATATATATATATATATATATATATATATATATATATATATATATATATATATATATATATATATATATATATATATATATATATATATATATATATATATATATATATATATATATATATATATATATATATATATATATATATATATATATATATATATTTTAAAA